>JAQMYF010000022.1:14848271-14863271 GCA_030014195.1 Neosilurus mollespiculum
TGCGATGGCCTGGTGAGCTTTCCAGGGCGTACTCTGCGCTCGCCCATCACCATTAGTACTAAATAAGACACACACAAAACACTGATAATCTCAGTGAATTATGAGTGCCAGAAAGTGCTAGATTACAGTATTTATAGAGTAGGAAGTAAACAAAGACAGCACTAATAGTTCATAAATTAGGGAGCCCATCTTTGGAAGGTCAAGGGAAATACTGAAATCTGAGATACTTACAACAGTCTAAAAGCCAATTTCTTAATAAGAACTGCATGTGTGTGTGTGTGTGTGTGTGTGTGTGTGTGTGTGTGTGCCATGAAGGCAGGATATTTTATGATATATTTTGATTTACTTTCTTATTTCATATTCTTTGGAGGGGCAGCATGGTGGTTCTGTGGTTGCCACTCTCGTCTCACAGCGAGATTGTTCTGGGTTCAAATCTTGACGGACAAGGGCCTTTCTGTGTGGAGTTTGCATGTTCTCACTGTCATTGCATGGATTTCTGCACACTATGGATTACAGGTGTAAATGTGAGTTTAAACGGTGGTTTTGTCTTTTTGTTAGTCCTGCAGTAGACTGGCAAACCTTTCAGAGGGTATTTTATCTCCTGACTGGCTCCCGCTTTACCCCAGAGACCTGATGGTTAGGTGGTACAGTTGATGGATGGATATTTTATACTCCCACTGAAATTTAGAAATCTCAAAATACTTTTAGAAACCTGCTCATTGTTGAATTCTTAAACACACATACTAGTTTGATGGGTTAAGAGGCTTTGTTCCCCTGTTTTAAAAATTATGCTGTTGTATACTGTAGTTATAGAAAACAATCCATCTTTTTAGCCTGAAATAAATACATATGCAACAAAAATTGGCCATCTGTATTCATTTACTGCAACTTACACAAGATATAATAGCAACAGTTTAGGGGAAAAAATTAATCTTTAAAATGATTAAAGGATTAGCCCTCCTAAAAACACGTTACATTAGGTATAAATGGTCACCTTCCACTTGTGATCAAATATAATTGTTCTGCTTCATTAGACATAAAAGCTATTCCTACAGAATTCTAGTGTTTGGAAGTACAACTGAAAGCAAAAAAAAAAAAAAAACAACTATGGGAAACAGTGTTAAAAGATCTCAGAGATCAAGTTATGTAGCACCAATCGGGATGAAAACAAAACAATTTAAAAGGCTTTGTCAATCCCTCAGAGCACAGTAAAGGCCATAATCAAGGAGTAGAAAGTGTTTGGTACTACTATGACTCTTCTAGAGTCAGGCTGTCCCTTTAAACTGGATAGAAAAGTGAAGAAGAAACTGTTCAGAAAAGCTACTCAGAGGTCAATGGCAACTTTCAAGCAGTTACAGAATTTTTGGCAAAAAGTGGTTATTGTGTGCATGTGACAACTATATCACAAGTAGTCCATTAATGTGGCTTGTATGGGAGGTTGCAAAAAAGTCTTCCCTCAAGAAAGGATACATCAATTATCCTTAAAGATTTTGAGGTCAAATGGAAAAAGGTGTTATGGCCAAATGAGACCAAGATTGAACTCTTTGGTGTGAATGCCAAACAGTATGTCTGGGAGAAAGCCAATACATCTTACCATTCAAAGAACACCATACCTACAGTAAAGCACTGGGGTGGTAGCATCCTGTTGTGGGGGTGTTTCTCTGCAGCAGGGATTGGCATACTTGTCAAAATAGAAGGAAAAAAGGATGGGGCAAAATACCATCAAATGAATGAGAAAAAACTTGCTGTCCTCTGGCAGAAAGTTATCAATGGAAAGAAGGTTCACCTTCCCATATAACACTGTCCCAAAGCACACAACAAAGTTGACCACACAGTGACTGAAGGAGAAAAAGGTGAATATCCTGTGTGGCCTAGTCAGAGCCCTATTGAATATCTGGGGAAAGACTTGAAGATTGCAGTCGACCAACATCACCATCCAGTCTGACTAAACTTGAAAAGTTGTGTAAAGAAGAATTCTACACTCCAGATGTGCAAAGTTGTTAGAGAAGTGTGTGTGTGTGTGTTTGTGTGTGTATGTGTGTGTGTGTGTGTGTGTGTGTGTGTTTTACTCAAAAAGGTGATTTCACAAAGAACTGATACAATCACTCCTTTAACCATCCGAGTGATTCTGTTTTTAATTTTTATCTTCTGAACTGTTGCTATTATGTGTTTGATTTGGCTGGTATAATTCATGTTGAGTAAATACAGTGGGAAAATACTTTGTGTGTGTGTGTGTGTGTGTGTGTGTGTGTGTGTGTGTGTGTGTGTGTGTGTGTGTGTGTGTTTCAGGCTGCAAAGCAATAAAACGTAGATATTATAAAGTTGACTCTTTTCTATACCCACTGTATATTAACCATCTCCTGCCTAACAAAAGCAAATAAATTTATCAAAATCATACTCAGGGTTTCTCTAAGTTTATTAACATACCTAGATAAATAGCATCTGTGGATGAATTCATTACACACAGATTTATCTGCTTTGCTGGTTAATTGTGGCTGGGTGTAAATATATTAGCTTTATTCCCTGTTTGTTTAGCATCTGTTCACAAGCATGTACTGGATGTGTCCACATGCCTGTGTCTGAGTCATGGGGAATTCCTAAGAGACAGGCCATGAAGCTAATCAAGACAAATGGACATTGTCTGCAGCGCACATCTATAAAGTGTCCTGCCTGTGTATTATTAAAGAGTATTTTTCATTACTTCGATATACATATTTTCTTAAAATTAAGTCACTCTGCAAAACCTTAGTGCCCAACATAATAATGCTCTGATTGCAATTTCACAAATTCCTGACATCTCCAAGCCAGAACATGAAGCCCATCCTGAAAGAGATGGATTCCACTTCTAAGAAATTAGATGAAGTAAAGCACAAACACATACAATGCAGTGTAATGCAACCTTTTGTGGTAAAAATTCTGTTTTAAATAATTTTATATAGGGAAGTGTAATCCTGTGATTTATATAAATTAATTTTTTTATACTGGATATGTGAATGTCAGTAATTCCACTTTACAACCAAAGAAGCCTTCATTTCATCATATTACACTGCCCTGCCAAAAAACAAAAAACATGCACTTTAATTTTTTATTGGACTGCCTTTAGCCTTAATGACAGCATGAATACACTGTGGCAGTGTTTCAATAAACTTGTGTAATTTTATTTCAGTCCAGAGTACATTTATTTTTCACCAAGACCTTGTTTTGTGCATGAGAGAGAGCGAAACATTGCATCGTCTTCTCCAGCACATCCCAAACACTTTCACTGGGGTTAAGATCAGGACTCTGTTGTGCCACTTCATGAGTGCAAATGATTCCCCTTGTTCCCTGAACCACTCTTTGAATTTCTGAGCCCAAAAGTTATATCTGTGCCATCACAGAAAAAAAATCCATCAAATAGATAACGTGGTCATTCAATGAATTTAGGCCATCAGGTGACTTTTCACACTGAGCCTCAACCTGACCAACTGAAGCAACCTCTATAGGTTTGTACAGTAGTGATTATGCATGATGGGTGTAAACTCCCCACCTCTTATTAGAGGGCTTTAATATTCTTTATTTGATTAAAAAAATACTGATAAAAAGAAATACCAAACGGTCAAGTCTACATCAGCAGGAGCCCTGCAAGGTTCATTATTTAAACCCATAGATGGCATTTTAAGCCGTTTTCAATGCATGAAATGCAAATTTATATAAACATTATACTTTTTTCAATATAAAAACCACCAAAGTAATTAAATAAATAGTTTACAGCATTTAAGTGTGCAGTAAATCTTTAATTCCTAAATAAGTCATTTAAACTCTGACCAAAACCACTGCACAGTTTCAAGCTTTTCAACATATCTCCTGCAACTCATGAAGAGTTTGATCATGATTTATGAAGTATTACATTCCCCAGAATTGAAGTTAAGGAACTCAATTATGAAGTATATCTTCATTTCTGCAAAAAATTCTATATTCTAATGAGTGAATTCACTCAACCTTTTAATCAATGAAATCTACTTAACATAGGCTTTCCCAAATCCTGTTTTGATTAAAAAAAGTTAAAAGCTATCCATAATAAACTGAAAGCTACAGTTAGGAATCTTGGTATTTAAGATATTTAATATCTGCTACCCACTTTTCCTGAGCCCTGCAGGACATTATATTTGTTATATTCAATAACAATAAGGGCCACAGTAAACAAACATTAGGTCACTGTCTAGCCAGTGGTTTTTGGGTAGGCCTTATCTCATATTTTTACCTTGCCCTTATATTCAGTGGATCAACTGGGCCAAGGGTAAGGGAGGAATTTCTCTAACTAGGATGCTAGGTATAAAACAGGACTCAGATGTTGGGGATGAGTGGGAAGTTCACTTTTTTTCACTTTTTTTCACTTTCCAAAATAAATCGGGAACTTCTCAATCCTCAATCCTCATTCGTGGATTCCGTGATTAGAAGTTTTTTAATTTAAATAAAAAAAACTGATGCTTGCATGTATTTATCCCCTTTGCTATTCACGCATTCGTTCATTCATTCATTCATTTGCTGAACCGCTTAATTCTAATAGGGTCGCAGGAGTCTGGAGCCCACAGAGTACACCTTGAACAGCTTGCCAGTCCATTCACACTCACACACACACACACACACACACACACACACACACACACACACACACACACACAAAACCATTCACACTCACATATAGGGGCAATTTGGAACAGCCGATTAGCCTAATGTGCATATCATTGGACTGAGTGAGGAAACTGGAGCCACTGTGTCTCCCTCCTTTGCTATGAAGACCCTAAGTTCTGGTGCTACCGATTACTTACACAGGTCAAAAAATTAGTTAAATCAAGTCCACCTGTATGTAATTTAAGTGTCATATGATTATACACACAACATATACACATGACCTAAACACCTGTTCTGAAAGGACCAGAGTCCACAACACCACTAATCAAGAGGCACGAAAAAGCAAGCAACACCACGAAGACCAAGGAGCTTTTCAAAAAGGTCAGAGACAAAGCTATGGAAAAATAGAGTTCTAAGAAAATATCCAAAACTTTGAAAAAATTCCAGAGTACCACTCAATGAAAAGAATATGGCACCACAACAAACTTGCATGGTGGAGGGCCACCAAAACTCATAGACTGAGCAAGGAGGAAATTTATCAGAGAGACAAAAAAGAAGCCACAGGCAAGCCTAAAAGAGCTGGAAAGCTCCTCAGCAGAGACTAGTGTATCTGTCCACACTCCACAGAGCTGGGCTTATGGAAGAGTGACCAGAAAAAAGCCATTGCTTACAGAAAAATTAAGAAAGCACATTTAGAGTTTGCCAAAATGCACGTGGGAGACTCCCCAAACATATGAAAGACATAATGGCATGTTTGGCGCAATCTCAACACCTCTCATCACTCCAATAACACCATCAGTGAAGCATGCTGGTGGCAGTATCGGGCTATGGGGATGTTTCAGATTTAATGAAATGATGAATGGTGCTAAATACATGCAAATTGTTGAGGAAAAGTAATTCTTGAAGGAGCTGGGGCAGTTTTGCTTTGAAGAATGGGCAAAATCCCAGTGGCTGGATGTGCCAAGATCATAGAGACATAAACTAAGAGACTTGCAATTGTAACTGCTGAAAGACGTGGCCCTACAAAGTACTGCCTTTGGGGGCGAATAGTTGCACCATCATGTTTTCTGCTTTGATGTACTTTTCCTTGTTTGCTTCACAATAACTAAACACACACACACACACACACACACACACATCCATTTTAATTAAGGTTGTAAGGCAACATAATATGAAAAATGCCAAGATGCCATTCTTTATGCGATGGACCCATTGCAGTGATCTGAACACAGGGTGAAAGACCGCTCCAGTAGGTAATACCAAAGAGTGAGGACTGCCAACTTTTGTACTATTGTACTAGTCTTACTTTCCCTTACAGAGTGCTTCTGGCTGATTTACAGCATGGGGCGCTCCTCCCCCTCACTACCTGGGATAAACCAGACCCCAGCCTGGAGAGAAAAGTCAGGTGCATGCAACAGCCCCAACTTAAAACTGCTTTTCCCTGACTCTAACCACTAGACTGGATCTGTCACCCTTTAAGTGAGGTCAATCTGTAATTCCACATGCTCAAATACCCGATTCTTTGGGTTGGTTGTGAGTCCTGGGGATCTCAAGGCTCTCAGACAGCTTTCAGATGTTTGCCAATCATTAATATTGATTATGATACCATCCAAGTAAGTAGCAGTGTATTATGTGGAAAAAGAATTTTATCAGTAAGGCATTGAAATATTGCAGGGGTCCCAAACAACCCAAACAGAAGTGTCACAAGTTGGTGTAATCTTATCTGTTGTATTTTCACATTATTATTATTCTTTTTTTTATGCATTTTGTAAATGAAATACACGGAGATGATCTTTGTTAAGCCCCTCGCTGTGCTTTCTCTTTCTCTCTCTGTACTAACCAGGGCTTCCCGTACATTGTACGACAAAAGTCTTGTCACATGTTTGCCTAATACTGACAACAACTAAAAACTTCACTTCTGCCATGTTTCAGTGTTTGGGTAAAAAACTTGGTGATGTTCAGTTATTTGGTTGTTTTTCCTGGTGTGGACTGTTTCAGGTTTAATATTACTCGTTCATCCTTTAAACAGATCATCATCCGTGTTTTCCTGCCATCTATGTATTTAAAAATATTTAACTCTTTCAGCTGGAAGAGCAGGAACTTTGTCTTCCTCAGCCCAAAAATGAACGGCTCTAGACACAACCCCTTACTCTGTTCACATCTATTTATTTTGCTTCTTTTATTACTTCAATTTTAAAGTTCGCGGCCAAAACTGTGGAGCATGTGCAGAGCACCGAGTCTAAATTCAGTCGGATTAAACGATTACGTGCAAAAAAAAGCTGACTTTCAGAAAATCCATTTAGTACAATTTCAGTCGGACTAACATGTTTACATGTGTTTTAAAAGCGTTAGTCGGACTAACACAATAATTCCACTTTCTCTAACATGTAAACATTCTGTGTGTTTTGGATTCCTGGCTCCTCACTCCTGATTCCTGTTGTTCTTGTGTTATTGCCTGTTTGTGTATGATCTCTCCCTGCCTGTGAGTTCGCCCTGCCTTTAATGAACAGTCTGTCTAGTCGTTTGACCTGTGCCTGTCTGACTGTGAGCTTGGACTGTGATTAAGAATACCTCTGCCTGGTTAGGTACCATAACAAACCTTTCTGTACAAGTTCTGCATCTTTGTATCCACCCATTACTTTAACCACACAGTGGCATTACAGTTGCAGTGAGTAAATACAGCTGGAAAATATTTTTGCGTCTTCGTTTCAGGCTGAAAAACAATAAAATTAAGGGAATGACTCTTCATCCTCACTGTAAATTCAATGGCTGATTCTACTAAGATCCATTTGGGATTGGTGTAGGGTCCAATCCCGCACGCATCTAGTTAAAGTGTTTTTTTCTGGAGGGTAGTCAACAAATGTTTGTTTGTTTGTTGTGTAATTGCCTTATTGTTGTGTAATTTGGTAATAATAGATAGTTTACAAGGGCGGCATGGTGGCATAGTGATTAGCATGTACACCTCACTGCAAGAAGGTCCTGGGATTGAGTCCCGGGTTTGGTGAGGGTGTTCCTGAGTGGGGTTTGCATGTTTTCCCCATGCTTCTGTGGGTTTCCTCTGGGTACTCCAGTTTCATCCAACAGTCCAAAGATATGCATATTGGGCTAATTCTTACTCACTCATTTGCCAAACTGCTTAATTCTACTAGGGTCGCAGGGAGGCTGGAGCTGACACTGAGTGATGCTCAGGGTACACCCTGAACAGTCGCCAGACCACTTCAGGGCCGACACACACACACACACACACACACACACACAATTCACACACCTAGAGGCAATTTGGAGAAGCCGATTGCCTAATATGTACATGTCTTTGGACTGTGAGAGGAAATCTGAGTACCCACACAAGCATGGGGAGAACATGCATTGGGCTAACTGGCTGTTCCAAAGTGCCCCTTGGTGAGAGTGTGAGTGTGAATGGGTGGGTGTGTTGCCCTGTGATGGTCTGGTGAGCTGTTCAAGCTGTACCCCACCTTTTTCTAGTGTTGGACGATATGGGCTTCAGCCTCCCTGTGACCCTAATAGGAAGCAGTTCGGCAAATGGATGAATGAATGGATGTTTCCAGTGTTGCTTTAGGAGAATTCAGAATCTACACATAGAAACTTTAAAATTCTCTTTTGATGTAAACATGTTAGTGTAAACTTAGTCTTAGGGAAAGAAAACACACATTCCCAAATCCCATTGGGGAAGGGGGGGGTTGGGATGAGAGAGACAGAAAAGAGAGAGAGAGAGACAGAGAGAGAGACAGAGAGAGAGAGAGAGAGAGAGAGAAACAGATAGGGAGACAGAGATAGAGAGAGAGAGAGAGAGAGAGAAAGAGAGAGAAAGATAGGGAGACAGAGAGAGAGAGAGAGAGAGAGAGAGAGAGAGAAACATATAGGGAGACAGAGAGAGAGAGAGAGAGAGTGAGAGAGAGAGATAGAGAGAGAGAGAAAGAGAGACAGAGAGAGAGAGAGAAAGAGACAGAGAGAGAGAGAGTGAGAGAGACAGAGAGAGAGAGAGAGAGAGAGATGTGTATATAATGAATATATTTCATTGTTATTAATTAGTACTGAACATGAATTGTTACTGTATTGGTTTTTTACAGAATCTACAAGACTAATGTTCTTTCTTTCTTCTTGTCTTTGCCACTCTATCTTTCTTTCGTTTTTTCTTTCAAGATCAGAGTGTGTGCTATGAATATAGAATTTTGAATCAGTAAAAATTATTTGTGTTAATTATCTAATACACAGTAGTGCTCTCAGCAAACAGATCAGAATCTAAAAGTTTATCATGTTGCCATCCTTGATGTTGTCATCAAAACTCTTCAGCTGCTGGCTCATACATGGCCCCGCCCCAAATTAAACCTGCTTATGTGGGGGAAAAAAGTATGTAGAAATGTAACTTTGGCACTCTGTTAACAAATTTGACTCACCTGAACAAATTTGATTCACCTGAATTTACATAATGAACATTAGATATTAACAATGTTAAAGTGGCATGCCGTGTTCAGGCGTGTCTGATGTGCGACACGGATGCACACGCTTCGTTACTCACGTATTTGGCCGAGCCGAGGTAGAACAGGAGGTTATTTGCGGCGAGTGTCTTCACGTTCAGAATGATAGTGTTGTAGCGGCCTTTCTTGATGTCCGGCCTGTAGGTGCGGATACAGTCTCCCCCAGAAGACACAGACACTTTGATCTGGAGGTCAAAGGTCAGATCAAGATGTTAAACTACTACATAATTTACTGCAGATATTTGTTAATATAGCAGTGATAAATCCAATCCATCTCTCCATTTTTCAAGAACTATAAGAAAAAAGTAATGGAAACTAGTCCAGATAAAAATGAGGTAGAGAATAATTCAAAAACAGCAATACAATAATATAATTAATTTTCTTTTTAGATTTTATCAGTTTACGATAAAATTACTTCTTGCAGTGTTCTTTTTAGTTTTTTTTAATTATAGCATTTTAATATTGTCTGTTCCAAATTGCCCCGAGGTGTGAGTGGTTGTGTGTTGGCCTTGCGATGGACTGCCGAGCTGTTCTTAGAGTAAATCTCCTTCGCCCACAGTAGGCTGAGATAGGGAACCCTAGTAGTGAATGATTGAATGAATGAATGGTTCTCTGCAACATGTACAGCTACATTAAGACAAATTAGCTACATAGCTGGACAAAGTAGGTTTCATGTTGCCCTTCACCCCATGTGGTTTGTACAGGAACTGCAGCCAGTGGATTGTTTTCTTTCTCTGTTATGGCTCAAAAAGAAAATCAGTTTTATAATCCACATTGAAACTAATCTAAAATATCAATAACATAAGATTTTTCTAATCGTGAATTGTTCCAATTAGAACTGATAATAAATGTTTCATTATTGTAATATTTTTGCATTAATTAACCATTAATAGTAAGAAATAAGTGTTATTTTAGGTCTGAGGTATGAAAGTGGATAAACAGAATATATGAAAAGAGGCACGAAAATTGATAGTTCAGAATAAATGTGTGTGAGAGAGAGAGTGTGTGTGTGTGTGTGTCTGTGTGTGTGTGTGTGTGTGTGTGTGTGTGTGTGCTTAGAACTCACAGAGTTGGCTTGTTTGCGAGCCTGATTAATGAGCTCTTTAATATGAGAGATGTTTTTTCGCAGGTTGTCCTGCAGCGCCTGAATCGGCTTCAGCTTCTCCAACAGCCGTTCAGCTTCATCCTCCAGATCCTTCACTTTAGCACCGGCTGCGTGGACTTCACACACACACACACACACACACACACACACACACACACACACACACACACACACACACACACACACACACACACACAGGTATGTAGATACAAACAGCGAGAAGTTACTGAATCTTTAACACAATAAGAATTTTTTAAAGAGCAGAGTATAAAGCGAGGGCGGACTGAATGAAAAGAAAAAACTGACACAGCATGTTTAAAACTGTTTTCTTAAGCACAAGAGCTGTTATGAAAAAGAAGAAGAGGATAGAAATATTACTAACCCTGCATTCAGATATTTACCATGCCCTTGATGACTTTTTAGATGATAACAAATCAAACAATTGACGTCTCTTTTACAGTTACATTACAACAGATTCCACCCTTAGAAGTACAAACCCAAATTCATGTTTTATATCGGGGGTGCCCAATCCTGTTCCTGGAGATCTACCCTCCTAAATGAACTCCAATCATAATGGGGCCCATGTGACAAATCCAATCATCGCTTGTAGTCTTCATTTCAAAGTCTTAAACCTTGATTAGATGATTGGATGGTCAGGTGGGCATAAATCGGATTGGAGTGAACGTCTTCGGAAGGTAGATCACCAGGAACAGGATTGGTCACCCCTGTTTTATATCATTTGTTTGGAACATTTCTCTGTCACAAAACTCTCCCAAAGTTCATTCATTCATTCATTCATTTTCTGAACCGCTTATTCCTTATTAGGGTCGCGGGGAGGCTGGCGCCCATCTCAGCCGACTCTAGGCGAGGGCTGGGTACACCCTGGACAGCTCGCCAGGCCATCACAGCTCTCCCAAAGTTACAAAACTGATTTCTAGGCATTAAAATAGAAGCTCTTCATTTCACTTCATAATAAATGGGTATTATAAATTACTGTTTGTTTACAGTCAGAAATGAAAGAAAGTCAGTTTCTGGAGTGTATTTAATTAGTGCTCTCAGGTATAATTTTGTATAGTTTTATAATGAAATGAGCTGTAAGTGTTAGAAAGCATCATGTACAGACAGTTTTTTCTGGAGGTTTTGACTGTTACACTTGCTTTTTGGAAGGGTGGCATATGGCTACTTTAGATTTTGTAGATGATCTAGATCAAATACTGGACCAGGAATTTGAAAAAGATTCTTTAACATTGTAACTTTTTGGAAGTGTAGTATTACCACAAGCCCAGCAGGGGGTGTTGTTTAATTTTTTATTTTATTTTTTTGTTTGTTTAGTTTTTGTTTTTTTGGTTTGTTTTTTGGCTTGACAGTAGTTTGTGCTCTGAATGCTTCTAGTTATAAATTTATTTGTATATTTATATTTTATTTAGATTTTAAAAAATCTAACAGGACATTATGCCCTTACCATGTTTATATCAAAACTATGCAGTAGGTGGAATCAAGTCAAGGAGGTTATGTTTTTTCTTTGGTTTGTTTGTATGTTTGTTTGTGTGATTTTTAAGAGGATTATTCAAAAGTTAAGTGTGGATTTTCTTGACATTTCTACCAGAGAGGCGGGTTTGAGAAAGAAAGATTACATTAGATTTTGGAGATAATCCGGATCGAATTCTGGATTCAGGATTTTTTAAGGATTCTTTAATATTGTAAGATTATTTAAAAATGTGGTATTATAGCAGTACGGTATGCTTTTTTCCAGCTTGGCACAGGTTTACACTTTTGTTCTTGTTATATTTGGTTTTATCGGGTAACGTAAAAACAAGTCTAACATTAACATTTTAAAACAAAAAATTGGTGTCGGAGAGCAGCACCTTCTAGGAAAGCCTGTACTGATAGCCTTCATCAAAATGTGTAATAAGCTCAAATTTTAAACATTAATAAGATGACCAGGTTTAGACCAAGGGTTTAATAACATGGTACGGGTCAATAAGGACATGTTAAACTAAGCAAAAGAAAGCAGGGTAAGTGTATATTTTAAATTAGCATAATCTAGTAAAGCTAAAGCGCACATTAGGCTAGCAGGTTTTGTGACTGTTTTAGCATTGTGAGAGACATATTTTTTAAAAACATAGAAATGAATGTAAAGAGCAGCTCAGTCAGCTAGAGTGATGTGCATGCATTGGCGTGGAGGGTGGAGGCTGAAACATGCTGAAGCTCTAAAAGTAGGTAGAGAAACTGGAATACATACTTATCGCTGTTGATGTTTGTAATATAAAACGTGGGAGGAGAAAAAAGGATAAAAATATGATTGTAAGACATATTGAGACACTTGTAATCACACAAGATGTAAAGAAGACAGGACAGCAATAAAGGGTAGTTGGACAGTACATCCTAAAAACATCCAAATTTTTATACAATATCAATGAAACGTAAAGCAGCCTAAGAGAGATTTTGACCAAAGGGCTGCTCAAGTTCATTTTATTTCATTTCACAAACACTGGTCCAGTCAACACATTATTCAAAATATGAACATAATACTGTTCCTTTAAACAGTAGATCAAATTCTCATTGGGCAAAATATCTGTCAGGCAGCTTCAATTAACAGGGTAGAATTTTATCCTAGTGCAAGGAAATAGCTAAAAAGGACATACTGTTTTTTTCAGGGTCTTGGATGAGGTTGTTGGCTTTCTTGATATCATCCTTCAGTTTGCTGTAGTTCCGATTCAGACCCATCAAGTTCTGGTTCATGTCCTTGAGTCGAGCCAGAACCTCACGTGCTGTGTCGTTTGCATTGCCTGCTTTCTGCTTTGTGGCCTGGAGCTTAGCTGCTGTGTCTAATATTGTAGAAAAACATTGCAGAGTAAAAAACAATTTTTTTTCCAAACAAAGCTTGACGTAATGACGCTTAAGTACCTAAAGTAATTTAATTACCTGATGTAACTTAAACACCTGGAAAATTTCATGGACATTTTAAGGACTAAGGAAAATTATTTAACTGGAACATTAAAGTAAAAAATAAGATCTGAGCTTAATAATCTTAAAACACTTTACAGTAAACTTGTAAAATTGTAACATTTAATGGGTTTGGAGTCTGACTTAGAGCAAGGGGTTAGAATGTTAGCAATCTGGGGTCTTCAATAAAGGTTCTACAGTAAACTTTACACTAACTTAAGAACACATGAAGAATATTACAAACTTAAAAAAATGTCAAATTTATAGTAAATATTTACAGGGAAATCTTTCAAAAATTGTACCCTATACTAAAGTATACTATACTCAACAATAAAACTAACTCAAGTAAAAAATTACAGTACAATTTTTATGGAAATCCCTAAGCAATTTACTCTGCTCATCTTTACTGTAAAGCTGACTCTATACATTTTTGCTATATAATTTTTGCTTCTTGAAAAATTATCAGGTCCATAATATAATTTTTGTACTTTAAATGTCCCACGAATATAATTTTCCTTAATGAACTTTACAGCAAAAAAAAAACCCTTAAAACTTTACAGTGAATACACTGTAAACTTTACAGTAAATATTGTAATATCATGTTACAATAGGATATTACAATATTTTAAATGTGAAATTTGTTTAAATACATTATACTGAATTTTACATTAAATAAGGAATACCCAAAGACGCATAGTATACTTAATAGTAAAGAAATAATAATGTGAGCTAATGAGCTCCAGAAATATTTACAGTAAACTTGAGGGAAATAAAAATTTGTCAAGCCTAATCAGCTCTAAATATGTTTACAGTAAAACAAACTGGGCAATTTATGTTAGATTACACAGACATCCAAACAGTAAACATTAGGATTGCTGAATTCTAGAGGCATTGTTATAGGTTCTACAGTAAACTTTGTTGTAAAAATTTAAGAATGGTTAAGAATTAAAGCCTACAAAACATACAATGTATATGTGTCAGGTGTAAATAGGTATATATTTAGTAAACAGTGTTTCATCCTGAGACATATTTGTCCACACACACATACACACCATTGGGGATGGCTCGGAGCATTGCCAAGTTATCTTTCAGGCCCTTCAGCAGGTCTTTGTTCTTGGCATCAGCACCTTTGAGCCGTAGCTGCAGAACTCCCAAATTATGCCCGTTCTCTAAAGGGACAAAACAAAGAAACAACCTTAAATTTTCTCTGCTTTAGCCAGACAGTGGAGGCAAAATGACTAAAAATATAGGTCTTTAGTAAAAAAAAATAATAATAAAAAATAAAAGAAGAAAGAAAAAGAAATAAATCTAAATTCTCTGTTAAATAAAAAAAAACTGAAGTAAATAATGCAATACAGTTATATATTTCCTCATTTATTACTACATATAAATGCTTGTTCTAGATTTTGAGGACTAAATTAGCCAGCTAGCCTATGCTATTGTAATGTCAGAAACATTCTGAATGATTGTTGTATGAGTGCTCATGGTTCAGGTAACCGCGTACTATTTCAACTATGTTTTTTTTTAAATAAGGGGAAACTTTATCATAGTCTAACAATAAATTCAAGGATATCAATTTGTTTATTTGGGAAGTGCAAATGATTATGAAACAGTTTTACATGAGTTAGTGCAAATGAAATTAACAACAGGTGCAATGGAGAGGCAAACAAGACAACCCCATAAAAGGGGATAGTGGTGCATGTGGTAGCTACAGACAATAGTTTTCTTCTTATCCTTCCAGGCTGATTCTTCTCTTGTGTTCTGTTATTGTTCTTGTTACTACTGGTAGCATGATGCAGTACCTAAAGCCTAATCAGGTTGTACAGGTAGTCCAGCCCCTCC
>JAQMYF010000022.1:14868271-14872208 GCA_030014195.1 Neosilurus mollespiculum
ATCAGGAGATCCTGAGCTGCCCTGTGGCGTAACGTCCTATTATTAATCCCTCAGTATCAGTACCAGACACACAAAAACAGCTGCAGGTAGCAATGAACCAGATTATAAGATCATTAATACACTGCTATGAAGAAACGTTGTGTGTGTGGAGTATATGAAATTTACAAACATTAATCAGGATTTCATCAGAAAAAAAGCATAATTCAGAAAAAATATATTGGAAAAATATATATATATTTTCCCCCCATAAAAGTAACCAAACATTCATTCATTTTTGAAGGTTACTCGGAGGCTGGTGCCCATCTTAGCCAACTCTGGGTGAATGCGGGGTACACCCTGAACAGCTTGCCAAACCACTGCAGGGCATTCACACTCACACCTATGGGCAATTTGGAACAGCCCACTTTGCATGTTTTTGGACTGTGGGAGGAAACTGGAGTACCCAGAGGAAACCCACACAAGCACGGGGAGAACATGCAAACTCCACACATAAACGCCCCGAGCCCGGAAATCAAATCCAGGACCCTCTTGCTGTGAGGCGGACGTGATAACCATTGCACCACCATGGCACCCAGTAAACAAACAACCTTAAAAAATATCTAAGATAGATGAAAAAGGCAAATTAATAAGCCTAATTTCTTGGGGGAAAAAAAAACAACCACCAGAAGAAAATAATACACAAAATTTGGTAAAATATAATTTTTTTTTTTAAATATCCATAAAAAAAGGAGTTGTTTTATACTATGATTATAACACTGCAATGGCCTGGCGAACTGTCCAGGGTGCACTATGCCCTCGCCCAGAGTCAGCTGAGATGGGCGCCAGCCTCTGCGTGACCCTAATTAGGATTAAGCGACTTAAAAAATGAATGAATGAATGAATGATTATAAAAACATTTTAAAAATCAGAAAGTATCCAGCCTTTTATAAACCATCTAAATAATTAGAAAAAGTGTTAAAAACTTTATATTCTATAAGACAACATGGTGAAAAAATCGTAGATAACAATAATAAAAATTATATACCAAAGAACTTGAAAAAAGGAAAAACATCTGATAAAAAAGGACAAAAATAATCAGAAATCATAAATATATTACTTTTATTTAATTAAAAAAATTATTATAAATGGTCGGTGGCCAGGCTCTGGGGTGGATGAGATCCGCCCTGAATATCTCAAAGCTCTGGATGTTGTAGGACTGTCTTGGTTGACACGTCTCTGCAACATCACGTGGTCATCGGAGGCCGTACCTCTGGATTGGCAAACCGGGGTGGTAGTTCCCCTTTTTAAAAGGGTGACCGAAGGGTGTGTTCCAACTATCGTGGAATTACTCTCCTCAGCCTACCTGGGAAAGTCTACGCAGGAGTACTGGAGAGGAGGACCCCACCAGTAGTTTAACCTCGAATTCAGGAGGAACAATGTGGTTTGCATCCTGTTCACAGCACTCTCGACCAGCTCTATACACTCTACAGGATCCTGGAAGGGGCAAGGGAGTTTGCCCAATCTGTCCACATGTGCTTTGTGGATTTAGAGACGGCTTTCGACTGTGTCCCTCAGGCTACCTTATGGGGTGTGCTCTGGGAGTACGACGTACCGGACCCATCGCTACGGGCCATTAGGTTTCTGTACCACTGAAGCCAGAGCTTGGTCCACACTGTTAGCAACAGGTTGAATTTGTTTCCGGTGAGGGATGGAGTCTGCCAAGGCTGTCCTTTTTCACCAGTTCTTTTCATAATTTTTATGGACAGAATTTCTAGGTGCAGACGAGGCATTGAGGGGTTCTGGTTTGGTGGCCATTGGATCTCATCTCTGCTTTTTGCCGATGACATTGTCCTTTTGGCTTCATCAAGCCGGGACCTTCAGCTCTCGCTGAAGCGATTCACAGCTGAATGTGAAGCTGCCGGGATGAGAATCAGCACCTCCGGGTCTGGAACAAGGTCCTGCCCCAAGTGAACGAGTTTAAGTATCTCGAGGTCTTGTTTACGAGTGAGGGAAGGATGGAGCAGGAGATCGACAGGTGGATCGGTGCAGCCGTTGCTATAAAGCAGGGCTTGTACCGTTCTGTGGTGGTGAAGAGGGAGCTGAAAAGGCAAAGCTCTCAATTTACCAGTCAATTTACGTTCCAACCCTCACCAATAGTCATGAGCTTTGGGTAGTGACCGAAGGAACAAGATCGCGGATACAGGCGGCTGAAATGAGCTTCCTTCGCAGGGTGGCGGGGCTCTCCCTCAGAGATAGGGTGAGATGCTCAGCCATGCTCAGCCATCCGGGAGGAACTCAGAGTAGAACCGTTGCTCCTCTGCATTGAGAGGAGCCAGTGGAGTTGGCTCGGGCATTTGAATAGAATTCCCTCAGAACACCTCCCTGGTGTGGTCTTTCGGCATGTCCAACTGGGAAGAGGCCCTGGGGTCGACCCAGAACACGCTGAAGGGACTATGTCTCTCGGCTGTTTTGGCAGCGCCTCGGCGTCCTCCCGGAAGAGCTGGAGGAAGTGGCTGGGGAGAGGGACGTCTGAACCTCACTGCTTAGGCTGCTGCCCCTACAACCCGACCCCGGATTAAGTGGAAGAAGATGATGATGATGATGTTATGATATCTGAGATACAAATCTGAAAGAATATTTCACAAATCTGAAAGGTGAATAAGAACACCAATATTACCTCGACAGAACAAACTACAAACAAATTCGAGTTAAACTGCAATTAAAATTCACATGCTGTTTATTTCATCCTGTAAAAGAACTCAACATAATTTGCAACACACCAATACAACTGAGGCCAGTGTGCATAGGTATTAGCACCTTTGTATTTGAATGTACACATAATCGTTACTACAAGCGTATTTTAAATGCTTTATTGGGATCATGCACGCATCTCGGTTGCACCAGTAGGTGTCGCTGCTTGTGTTGCCGTGGTAACCTTGTGTGTTAATAGGAAGGACGCATTACCACGGTGATATGATTAGAAAAGATCAGTCTCTCTCTCTCTTTCTCTCTCACCACCTCGAGCACTGTTTAATGAGTTCATTAAGATTTTTACATAAGAAGAGAAAACTCGCTGCGTCCCAGTCGCGACTCGTTGAAGCACGAAATGCAACGTAGAGAGGAAACAGAAATGCAGCAATTAACACAATGACACAATATTGTGTGTGTGTGTGTGTGTGTGTGTGTGTGTGGGCGCTACCTGAGTTCCTCTTGCACAATGTGTGTATGTGGGTGTGTGAGATGGCGTGTGCGGAGTTCGGCCATCATGGCCTTGATCTCGTCCTGCATCTCGTTCACACTCTTCTCCACACTGCCGTTCCTCCGACCCAAAGTGGCGTTCAGCTCACGGGCTTTATCACGCAGAGCTACACACACAGACACACACACACACACACACACGCACACACATGCATACACACAAAAATTTCAGAGACACACTAGAACAAAGTGCAGCCAAGCCAAAATTCGTCACGTTTCTCTACATTCCACAGTCACTGTTTCATTTTCTTTCTTTCATTTTTATTTCTTTTAAAACATTTCCCTTTTAGGTCCATTAAAAAGAAATTTAGCCTCTGTTTTGGCAGCTTTTAATTAAATTAATTCAGTCTTTGAAATCAAAATCCATTCAGTTCAAAGGCTTAAAGAAGAAGAAGAAAGAGCTTTTAATTTCAGTTGAACGCATCAGAGTAAATTGGAAATGAGGAGGAATTAGATGCTTTTTTTCAATTTGCTGTTTAAAAGAAAATATGTGAAATCATTTCGAAGTGGGGAAAAAAAATATAAACTTATTAAAGCACAGCAGCTAAAAATAAACACCTGCAGAAGTTGAAATGTCTCAATAAAAAATGTTGGTTGTTTCCCTTTTATTAATTTTTATGAGGTTCCTGTCAGTCTCACTGTCTGCAGCTCCTCTTTTAAGGCGAAGTGGGCAGAGAAAACCTGGAATAAATAGGGATAT
>JAQMYF010000022.1:14876920-14879420 GCA_030014195.1 Neosilurus mollespiculum
TATGAGTGTGTGTGTGTCTCCGTACCTTGAGTGTGTGTATGAAGTTGTTCTCCACCAGGATGTTGCTCTGCTCCAGTTCTTGTCTCAATTGTGTGTTCTGGTCCACAAGAGAGTTCAGCTTCTGCAAGTCCAACATCAGAATTTTGGACCGTCTCTGCAACTCCACCAGACAACATTCCTCCTGCTCACTCTCACCTCCAAACACACACACACACACACACACACACACACACACACACACACACACACACATACATGCTAGTTACAGCTAATATCTATCATGTAACCAGTCTGTAAAACATAAATTAATGAATGATTAAAATGCAGTGTGTGTGTGCGTTTACTCTTGTTGCGGAGGTTCTTCTGCTGCAGAAAGGTGACTTTTATGTTTAGCTTTAACATTGCGCTGCTCTGTGCTTCTTTTTCCAGGCTCAGTCTAACAAGCTCCCCCTGCTGCCAGAGCCACAACTGACGCTGCTCCTTCATCTCAGCCGCAAGTTTTTCTAATCGCTTGTTCAGAGCCTTCACTTCGATCTCCAGAGGACCCAGGTCTTCCTGCTGCTCACACACACACACACACACACACACATCACATAGTTTTCGTTTTCTTTCTCCCACATTCTTTCTTCCTTTCTCACTCAGTTTTCGTTTTCCTCCTCTGTTCTTTTCATCCCTATCTCTCCTCCCTTTTCTGTTGTACTTTTCATACTCTCTTTCTTTCACTCTTCTTTTCCAGTCTTTCTCCACTTGTTTCTTTGATCTTCTTTTCTTTTCTCACTCTCTCTTTTTCTTTTATTCAGTTCTACTCCTTTTTTCTCTATTTTCATTCTCTTTAAAACTTCATTATCATTTCTCTTCTTTTACCACCTTTTCTTTTTACATTCTTTCCTCATTCTGGCTTTTCATTAATGACCATTTTTCCTTCTTTTATCTAATTTTCTTGTTCTCGCTATCCTCTCAATCCTTCTCTCTTTTTCCTTCAGTTTTTTCTTTTATAGCTTCTTAATTCTTTATCTTTTAATCTTTTTCTCATTTACTCCATCACATCTCCACAGTGTCTTCTTTTTCTACTTTTTGCTTTTGTTTCCTCCTTTACTATTTTCTTTGTTTCTCCCTCACTCCCTCTCTTTTCCTATCATTAGATTTTAACATTTCACTTCTCCCTCCTACTCTCCCGCACCATCCCTCTCTCTCTTTTTCATTTTCCTCTTACATTTATTCATCCGTTCATTCTCTCCTTCCTTTTTTAATCTTCATCCTCTTTTCATTTCTTCTCTCTTCTACTTCATCTCTCGCTTCCTTTCTCGATCCACACTTTCCTATCTATTCGCTTTCCCTCCCTTTGTGTGTGTGTGTGTGTGTGTGTGTGTGTGTGTGTGTGTGTGTGTGTGTGTGTGTGAGTGTGTGTGTGTGTGTGTGTGTAGGAGGTGTGTGTGCAGGGTGAAAGACTGCTCGAGCATGAAATTCACAGTCGAGTGTGAAACGCCTCCTGGCTGACTGTTATGAGAGTCGAGCGACTAAGGGAGAAAAAAATGGAGGGAACAGAAAAATGAGCAAAGGGAAGAGAAATCGTCTTCAGTCTGTTCGGCACAGACGAGCCGTTCACTCATCTAAACCCTTCTCAGCATGCACTAACAGTTTGCTTGAAGGTAGAGACTTTATAAGATGTGCGCAAGCAAGACTATAGAAAAACACATTGCTATAAAAAAACCCGCTCATTTCTGCACTCACGTAAAATAAAAACTACTCCTGAAGGCTAGTTTTATTACACAAATAGTGTTTGTCCTTTAAATGGATAGTTTTGGACACACCTGATGTATTAATAATAATGTCTGCTACACAGCTCTGTAGAGTACTCAATTCCGATTGGTTAGTTCGAGGATTCTACTAAGTTGCCACAAACCATGTCCAAACATCAACACAGAGAAAAAATTCTGGTAAATTTTCTTACCTTAATAATCAAATTAACAGTGTTGGATCACTCAGGAAATTATCCTCCTGTACATAACCAATTACTATAACCATATATCTGCCTTGACCAATCACTGGTAACAACTGCCCTGCCCTGACCAATCACTGATCACTACGGTCCAGCCATGAACAATCCCTGATAACCATATTCCTGCCCTAACCAATCACTGATAACCATGGTCCTGTCCTAACCAGTCACTGATAACCATATTTCTGCAATAACCAGTCACTGATAACCATATTCCTGCCCTAACCAATCACTGATAAACATGGTCCTGTCCTAACCAGTCACTGATAACCATGGTTCTGCCCTAACCAATAACTGATAACCATATTTCTGCAATAACCAGTCACTGATATCCATATTTCTTCCCTGACCAATCACTGATAACCATGATCCTGTCCTAACTAATCACTGATGACAATAACCCTGTGCTGATCAATCCCTGATAACCATGGTCCTCTCCTGACCAATCACTGATTGACTATTTGTCCCGATTCCTCACGTCTGTTTTTTGTTTTAAACTTT
>JAQMYF010000022.1:14884420-14889736 GCA_030014195.1 Neosilurus mollespiculum
CTTGAGAAGGAGGCGTGGTCTTTATATCAGCCAACTCTTGGTGATGGCGGGGTACATCCTGAACAACTCACCTGAGTCAACACACCCACAGCCATTTAAATGCACATTCACACCTACGGGCAATTTGGAACTGACAGTTAGCCTAATGTGCATGTCTTTGGGCTGTGAGAGGAAACCGGAGTACCTGGAGGAAACCCATACAAGCACAAGGAGAATATGCAAACTCCACACAGAAACCCAGAACTCGAGACCCAGGACTTTCTTGCTGTGAGGCAGGCGTGCTAACCACCAAGCCACCACACCGCACTTCTAGTACAGAAGGAGTAGCTTCTGAAATTGTCAGTTATGGAGAAGTAACCTTTGTATAAAATATGCCTAGTGAAAGTCTGGGTACATGATAGTCTCAGTGAAGGAGGTCTGGCTTCTGTACCTGTCAGTCTCAGTAAAGAAGGCATAGCCTGTATTATGTGTGGTTATTCACCTGCTTTGTCTCATCATGTTGCCATGTGAGGCTCTGATGAAAACATCATCGAGGTAGAAGAGAATGTCCATAAAATCCTCTCGGCTCATGGGCTTGTTGTCCTGGTGCTTCCATTCATGCTACACAACAAAGAGCATTAATGAAACTTAACTGCATAAAGGTCATGGCAGGACATTGTGACAGACAAATGGACAGACAAAGTGACATAGGGTCACAGAGTCTTGCCCCTGAGCGAAGCACAGCTAAGTGATCAGCCTATTACATGAGACATCCCACAACAGCAACAGACAAGTTGACTCCTCTTCATTTTATGCATACATTGCTCCTCTATCTTATCAGTCTTGTAAAAGTTGGTGCTATCTATCTAAATCTAAAAGTTGGTGTTTCTGTAGTGGGTGGAGCTTTGGTTCTGCACTCTGATTGGCTCACCTCTGTCATGTCAATCTCGTGACGGGTCAGCTGACCAATCTGTGGTTCCACCATGTAGCGTATCATGACTTTGTCCCTGTTGGCTCCACCCCTAATGATGACCTGTGGCTCATAGGAGGTGTGGCCTGTTTCATCGCGAGCTTCATAATATATTGTGTACTTCAGTTTCCCTCCATACGCAGTTATCTAAAACAATTAATAAATAATTTAAAATGTAGAAAACAATGTAGAAAAGATTACAAACATTTAACCATTAAAAAAGCTTCCAGGATGTTGTTTGCTAGCTTTTCTTACATGTCAGTGACAGTATATTATCAGAGTAAAGCAATTGGAAAAGAGCAAAAACACAATATATAGCGTTTTGGCTAATGGGTAAATTATTTTCCTTTTAACATAAACTGTGCTAAATGTTTTAGTTTTAGATGTTTTCTGAACATCACTGAGTGCAGCTAACTCTGGGTAATCAAAGGCCAGCCATGTCGATCACTGTCTGTGGTGAGTAAAAGAACCATTGGTGACTTTCGTCAAGAGTAGGCTGCATTGCTGTCAGCGTGTTTCTGCCCTGCGATGGCCTGGCGAGCTGTTCAGGGTGTACTCTGCCCTCGCCCAGAGTTGGCAGAGATGGGTGCCAGCCTCCCTGTGACCCTAATTAGGATTAAGCGGTTCAGAAAATGAATGAAATGTTTTCTGACCATCAGACTCTTACCATAGACCCTCTGAACTGCTTAGGAAGCTTCCAGTAGTACGGCTCAGTGAGTTCCTGACGAATCACCTCAGCGTTAGCAATGATTTCAGGATATTGGAATGTTATCCCAAATGTAATTTCCTTGGTGTTGTCTTTGTCCACTACAGGAAGCAGCTTCTGTTCCGGCATCAGCGTTAGCTACAACAGAGAAGTGGTATTATAATTTTAAAATTTGTGCTACTTTTTATTTTATTTAAGGTACACTCACATAATACTGATCATGATCCCAGTTTGCCCCGATCATATTCGGATGTTACATTGGAGGAATTCGGAGAACACTGGTACACATCGGAAAACACCAGTATATGTTGGAGAACATTTAGAATTTTGGGGAAAACTGAAAAATTTGGTGGGTTTTTTTATGTTTGGAGTACATCAGGGAAGCATGGGAAAAAATCTGAGTAACATCAGAATACATAGGAACAAAATCGGCTAAAACATCAGACTAACATCGGAAAAACTTTGGAATATGATCGTCTCGAATCGGAATCAAGATTGATATAATGTAAGCGTATATTTCGACTTTGATGTTTCTTTTAATTTTACAAGTGTATCATGGTTTAAGTTTTAATTTTGAGAACTGGACTAGTTTTAGTTTCATGTTTATTTAATTATAGTATCAGTTTTAGCTTGTATTTTACTGCCGTCTCGAACAACCACAGTGCAAATCAGTGTGTAATGGAATGAAAATTGACAAAGCTGATTTAACCTGCAATTCTATTTTGTTTAGTTCATGTTAACTTGTTCATTACTTCCCTCAAGGAGGTGATGTTTTACGCTCTGATTGTGTTATTGTTTGTGTGTTTGTTTGTTAGCAGGATTATGCAAAATGTGGTGGGCGGATTTTCAGGACATTTTCACAGAAGGTGAGGATTTGGACAAGCAAGACTCCATTAGATTTTGGCGATGATCTGGATCAAATTTTGGATCCAGGAGGGTTTCTTATAAAGGATTTTTTATCATTATGAGCAGAGTTATTTTTGACATTGTTTCATATAGGGAATGAAATGTTTATTTTGTTAATTAACTAGGTAATTGTCATTATTTTTCATTTTAGTTTAATGTTTTTCACTGCAAGCTTTAGTTTCAATATTTGTTTTCATTAGCTACAGTACATTACTAACCCTGCAACAGAACAAGAATATAAACAGTTTTATACTTTATTAAATAAAATATCATTTTGCATAAAATATTATATAATTTATATTTATTTTATTTCACCAATCAAATGTGATTAAATTATATTCATAACCAACAGTAAAATGCCAAAATGTGGAAAAAAAGCAAAATGGATAAAAATAGAAAGCTAGTTATTTTGTAGCCAGCTAGCCTAGAAGGAGTGAGGCTATAATTACATCATTTCCTGTTATTATAATGTTGATAATTTGGTAAATTTACAAAATTAAATACTAAACTAAAAAAATTTACTTATACCCTAAGAGAAATCAAATATGAAAAGTTAGCTAGCCTCTAATGAGAACTTATGCTAACCAATGCATTGTGTAATTGAAAGCAGTAGAAGTGCAAGCTAGCTAATGTTACTAAATGGTTTAACAGGAACTAGGATAACATTAAACCAGCTTCCAAATGTAAAAATAAAGCAAGGAGTGATACTATAAACTAGCTTGCCAGATTAGTTAGCAACATACTAACTTCAGTCATCTCTAGGCTATAGCTGAAATCTTACGCTAAGCAGTGACAGAACGTGCAAGAAGTGATAGCAAGGGGTAGAGGTGATGTGTCATATAATTCACTTTGTGACTGGCTGATCAAGCTCTAACAGTAACTTAAGCCCCACCCCTTGTTGACCCAGCTATTTGTCTGGAGCTGAAATTGTTCCATATTTATGTAGTGAAATGATTAGCAGAGTAAACTCTGGAGTCCACATGCAATCTTACGACTCAGTGACTCGGAGAAAATCTCTTGCTTTTCTCCTGCAGGATGAAGTGAAGTATTACTCTCGTTCTCTCGTTCCCTCCATCACCCTACATCTACCCCCCCACCCCCACCCCTGCCCCGATTCCTTGACAAACAAACTCAGATTAAGTCTTGGAGTGTAAACGTTATGTGATCTGTCGTTCCGATTCAGGATAATCAGAGACATGTGTGGATGAAGCAGGGGCTGATGGGAGATTTCAGGAAGTCATACAGGAAATCGTTATTAAAAACAAACAGAGATATAATATCTCTCTCGCTCTCTCTCTCTCCTTTTTATTCTCCTTTATCTCTCACCCATTCTCTTCCTGTCACCTCATGCCATTTTGTTAATCTTCCTTTGCTTTATAATGGAAATCTTTCTCTCTGACTTTCTTCATTTCTTTTTATTTTTGTGGCATTAAATGATTTACTCACAGTTGAAACAATAATTCTGTAAAGTACACACTGAAATTAGGTTAGCTAACAGAAATGTAACTCATACATGCATGTAGAATATAAAATTGGTGAATAAATGTATAATGGTTTGTGGGTTAACTCTATTAATAAGCAGTACTGCTATTAAATTGACCAATCAGGACTCAGGGGTGGAGTTGCTGTGGTCTGAACACATATAACTATTGGTACAGATAGTTTTTGTACCATAAACCCCTAATTTAAGCATGGGTGCAAAGTTATTAAATATTCTGAGATTGTGTGTGTGTGTGTGTGTGTGTGTGTGTGTGTGTGTGTGTGTGTGTGTGTGTCTCGCTCATCGGGATCAGTGCTTGGGCCTCGGTGGCGCTCGTCCTCAGGCCAAAGCAGTAACAGCGACTGCAGCCGAGAGGATTCCTCACATTGAGTCCAAACGTTCCGACCTTACACACCTCACACCTCAGACCCTCTATGTTCAGCTGTAACACACAAACACACGCACACACAAACACACGCACACACATAAAACTGAAGGAGCTAAACAGATCTGCAGCATCAAATTGGTGGAAATTAAGCCAAAATTTAATCATGGCTGAAAGAAATCTAGAGACGTTTAGACCTCTGATAATCCCAAATGTAACAGACTTAAATGGACTAAATGTTACCTTGCAGGAGCACTGCCCTGTCCTTTCAGCACAAGCACATACACCCGCTTCGGCATCGCAGGTTTCAGAGTTAGATCCGGACAGCGAGCAGTCACATGAAACGCAGTGTGGGAAGTTCCTGTAGCCAAGCTTACACTCATTACACTTCTCACCTGTGTACTGATCCCGACAGAAACAACATCCTGTGTTCACATTACACTGCTGAGTGACAGCGCCCATCACGTTACAGCCACAGGCCTACAAAGAGAGAAAGAGAGAGTGAAAAAGTGTGCATGTCAGAAAGACAGCTAGAGAGTCATACAGAGAGACAGAAAGAGAAAGAGAGACACACACACACACAGAGGGTGAGACATACACAAAGAGACAGAAAGACAGAGAGAGAAAGAGAGAGAGAAAAGGAGATAGAGAGGGGGGGCAGAGAGCAAGATGTACAGAGACACAGAGACAGAGAAAGAGAGACAGAGAGAAAGTGAGAGACAGAGACAGAGAGAAAGTGAGAGACAGAGACAGAAAGAAACAGAGAAAGTAAGAGACAGTGAGAGACAGAGAGAGAGAGAAAGGGAGAGATACAGAGAGAGAGAGAGAGAGAGAGAGAGAGAAAGAGAGAGAGAGAGAGAGAGAGAGAAAGAGAGAGAGAGAGAGAGAGA
>JAQMYF010000022.1:14919379-14935571 GCA_030014195.1 Neosilurus mollespiculum
AGCCGCTGTCATCACTGGCCAGGTGTATTCATGCATGTGTGTGTGTGTGTGTGTGTGTGTGTGTGTGTGTGTGTCTGAGACAGAGAGAGAGAGAGAGAGAGAGAGAGAGAGAGAGAGAGAGAGAGAGAGACCAGGCTAACACACAGATGGCGTGAGTCGAGTCTCAGTCTGATTGCACTGTTTTTATTTCATCATCGATCAAATGCTAATCCGACATTTCCAACCGTTAATTCTTAATACTCGAGATTCTATTACCTACAGCCAACAAATTCCAATTTAATTTGTTCAACAATCCTTCATTACAGACACTACAACATTACAAGAACAAATATGGTTTAAAATGATGAGCAAACAGGAATAAAACACAAAAAATCTGGATGCAATCTGGATATAATTTTACATAAAATATCAAAAAACTTTATTATAATTATCATGAATCTATACTGTAATTCTGTTAAAGAAAGGAAGTGCTATTCATGGTGCTTAAATTAATTACTAGAATCTTCTGAAAAAAAAAAACAACGAGAGCTAAACAAAAATTATAGTAAATAAAAATTCATTCGTTTTCTGAACCACTTGATCCTACTAGGGAGACTGGAGCCTCTGTCAGCGGACTCAGGTGGTGTACATCCTGAGCAGCTCACCAGTCCATAGCAAGGCCAAAACACACACACTCACATTCACAACAAGGGGCAAAATGGAACAGTCAATTAGTGCTTGTCTTTGGACTGTTGGAAGAAACCAGAGCACCTGGAGGAAACTTACGCAAACACAGGAAGAACTTGCAAACTCCACATAGAAACACCATCACTGAGCCTGGGACTCAAACCCAGGACCTTCTTGCATTTGGACAGTTATGGAGATTTTACAATTTTTAGAAGCCATCTTAATTCTAAACTCTTTGTTCTGTAAGTACTGGATGTTCATGTAAGCCGAAGCAACTTTGTCATACACACCCGCCTGGTGACGATGGGGTCGACATCTCGGGGGTCGTTGAGAGCCAGGGTCATGAGATCAGCATTCAGAGTTCGTATCCGTAGAAAGCGGAAACGGATGTATCGAGCAGTGGTGAAATTGAGTAGCATTGGTGACGGGTCCTCCGCACTTGGACGTCCGTTTATCAGAGACGTGTGGATCTGAAAGATGCAGAAGAGAGGGGTAACAGGAGGAAGGAATCGAAACCCACTGAATGATAGAGAAATAGATGGATGGATGGATAAATAGACAGACAGACAGACAGACAGACAGACAGACAGACAGATAGATAGATAGATAGATAGATAGATAGATAGATAGATAGATAGATAGATAGATAAATGGATCTCAGCATTGTGAGTCAATGCACATTATATTAATGTAACACTTTAGAAAGTTCACAGCTGACTATGTAAGAACTATTACATAACAGGTGTGCGTGTGCGTGTGTGTGTGTGTGTGTGTGTGTGTGTGTTATGTTTCTGTTTTCCTTTCTTTTAATTGCAGGTAATTTCACCCAGCAATAATAACACTCATACAATATTGCCTTTTACTCAGGGCCTAAGATTTGGCCTCACACACACACACACACACACACACACACACAAAATGACAAGACGCAACCTCTACATTCTTCCCATTTCGTTCTTTCTTTGACATTCTCCCCCTCCTCTTCTCCCCCCCTCTTTCATTTCCCTGTCCTTGCATTCCGCATGTCTTTCTCATCAAAAAGCTGTTTTCCCACAAAGCAACGTTCGTCCTGTTCTCACATAGAAATGGAGAAAGTTGAAAAAACCCATTGCGCATGTTCTCCTTCGTCTTCGTTTTCTTCTTCCCCTCGATGTTTTGTGTTGGTAAAATTTCACTTGTCTGCAATTTGAGCAGCCCATTCCAGTTCCTATAATTTTAGCGCCATGAAAGAAAACGCATCCCGAAGTCAAAGAGAAACCTGAACCTTCGGCAAGAGAGAGTGGAGGAAAAAATGAGATTCGAACAAGTGAATATAACAGAAATCTTCAGCCCAGATTAAAACATGTTCTTCGACAAATGGTGTCCTTGTCTTTTATTACAAAAAATCTTGATCTGGGCCTCGATCTTCTGATTTCCCACCCAAAAGAGCTCATGTTCCAATTAGGAAGACACACTGTACTGTTTATCTTTTTATAGCTACAAGTTTTTATAGTAAAAATCATTCCTGTTACACCTACACCATTCCCTCACTTCCTGAAGTAAATAAGAAAAAAATTGATTGACATGAAGCCTCATTCATGATGATCGTGACAAAAGTATGGAGAATGTTGCTGTTTAATGGAGAATATTGGTGTTTAAAGTAATAGAGTTATTTTGCAAAAGTTAATTCTTTATAGCTGTACCCATCTAAAAATATGTAGAGGGTCAATCTGAATAAGGAAATGTCGAGGTTTAGTCAAATGACCAGTGCTAGCCCCCCTGGATATACCCTCTAAAGATAAGTCATTTTTACAAATGTCGAAAGAATCACTAATTTGTTTTTATGAGTGGGATTTCTGAACTTTTTCAGATATAATTATCAACCTTATCTTAATAATTATAGCCAGCAATGTCATGTTTTATCAGATACTTCTTTTGCAAGATTGGTATTGGTGGAAAGTGAAACAAGGCATTTATGCATATTTTAGCCTAAATATGCAAACATATATATTTATTTGAAGTGGCAGTCAGCCGCTAACACTGGTAATAGTAACAGGTCTATGTTTGCTGGTGAATATTGGCTGCTGGTACATCACTCACAAGAACAGAAGCCAAAAAGACCTTAGGTGCTGTAGATTATTTTTCAGAAACCGGACTTTCCAAATGGCATGCTACCTATGTGCAAAGATGTAATTCAAAATATAATGTATCTCCTGAGGCCCAAGCAAGCTGGTCAAGCACAAGAGATGCAGCAGCTCATTTAGTAGCAGAACTGCTTCAGGAGCACTGGCTATTCTGCAGCCTTTACACTATCCACACAAGGCACATCAAGAAACATTTTGAAACTTTATGGTGACTCTGTCGACCTTATTCAGACACAAAAAACCCGCCAAAATGTCAATTTCTTCAAGAAAGCTGCCGCTTTCAACCAGCCAGCTGAAGAGTTGTTTGATATTTTCTGTCTGGATCCAGAAATTCGAAAGCAGCTTGAACTCAGACACGGAGTGAAGATGAGTGATATGGAATGGGATTCCCTTGCCGATCAGAACCAGAGAAAGATGTTCTGTGAAGTCTTCGTTGACCAAAGATGGAATAAAACTCTGGCGCACAGGAAAAGAGATCTAGAAACACCAATACACAACCTTGAAGCAGAACGCAGTGTTGGCTTTATCAACTATGAACTATGAACTCTCGAGAAGAGGAGCAAAACAGCTAGGCAGAGCTTCTGCGTCACAACTGAAGGCAAAATCTCATTGATCGAAAAGAGCCAGGATCATTTCGATGGTATGGTAGTGTTGTCAGGAAAGGAGGAAGGATTCCAGAAATTATGCTAGATTGGAACAAAAAGCAGGAGGAGCTAAATAAACAAGGGTTGCAGGACAAGGAGATTTCAAATATTGCAGTTGATCGTCACAGAAACAAGGATCTGGATGCACTGAAGAGTTTGGGAGGCCCATTCACATCTACTGCTGCCATAGATGAGTACATAACCAGTGGTTTTGATGAGTACACCAAGCTCAAGCGCCTTAACCTTGAGGTTTGCTGTGCTCGTGACACATCTCTCTCCATGCCAAAACCCAGTGATCTCTTCTGCCTCACAAGGATCATAAGAAGCTGTCAATCAAAACTGATGATGTAAATCTTAAACTGTATCACTTCCTGTGCACAGGATACCCTGGATGACTTTAATGAGGCAATGAATACAATACTGGATCAGCACAACTGAAGAAAAGTGCATGTGTTACCCATAAGATTCTCTTATTACTGACTTTTAAACCATTTTCAAATATTTCAACACAAACAGTGTGTTTTTAATACTTTTATATTAATTGCTTATATATACATCTAAAGGAGAATGTTGGTGTTTGATGGAGATGTTGGTGTTTGATGGGGAATGTTGGTGTTAGATGGAGAATGTTGGTGTTTGATGGGGAATGTTGGTGTTTGATGGAGAATGTTGGTGTTTGATGGGGAGTGTTGGTGTTTGATGGAGAATGTTGGTGTTTGATGGGGAATGTTGGTGTTTGATGGAGAATGTTGGTGTTTGATGGTGAATGTTGGTGTTTGATGGAGAATGTTGGTGTTTAATGAAGAATGTTGGTGTTTGATGGGGAATGTTGGTGTTTGATGGACAATGTTGGTATTTGATTAAGAATATTTGTGTTTGATGGGGAATGTTGGTGTTTGATGGAGAATGTTGGTATTTGATGGGTAATGTTGGTGTTTGATGGACAATGTTGGTATTTGATTGAGAATATTTGTGTTTGATGGGGAATGTTGGTGTTTGATGGAGAATGTGGGTGTTTTATGGGGAATGTTGGTGTTTGATGGAGAATGTGGGTGTTTGATGGAGAATGTTGGTATTTGATGGAGAATGTGGGTGTTTGATGGAGAATGTTGGTGTTTGGTAGAGAATGTTGGTGTTTGATGGACAATGTTAGTATTTGATGGAGAATGTTGGTGTTTGATGGAGAATGTTGGTATTTGATTGAGAATATTTGTGTTGTGGAATGTTGGTGTTTGATGGAGAATGTTGGTGTTTGATGGGGAATGTTGGTGTTTGATGGAGAATGTGGGTGTTTAATGGAGAATGTTGGTGTTTGATGGAGAATGTTGGTGTTTGATGGAGAATGTTGGTGTTTGATGGAGAATGTGGGTGTTTAATGGAGAATGTTGGTGTTTGTTGGTGTTTGATGGACAATGTTGGTATTTGATGGAGAATGTTGGTATTTGATTGAGAATATGTGTTTGATGGGGAATGTTGGTGTTTGATGGAGAATGTGGGTGTTTTATAGGGAATGTTGGTGTTTGATGGAGAATGTGGGTGTTTGATGGCGAATGTTGGTATCTGATGAAGAATGTTGGTGTTTGATGGAGAATGTGGGTGTTTATTGGAGAATGTTGGTGTTTGATGGACAATGTTAGTATTTGATGGAGAATGTTGGTGTTTGATGGAGAATGTTGGTATTTGATTGAGAATATTTGTGTTCAATGGGGAATGTTGGTGTTTGATAGAGAATGTTGGTGTTTAATGGAGAATGTTGGTGTTTGATGGAGAATGTTGGTGTTTGATGGAGAATGTGAGTGTCTGATGGAGAATGTGGGTGTTTAATGGAGAATGTTGGTGTTTAATGGAGAATGTTGGTGTTTGATGGAGAATGTTGGTGTTTGATGGAGAATGTGAGTGTTTAATGGAGAATGTGGGTGTTTGATGGAGAATGTTGGTGTTTAATGAAGAATGATAATGTTTGTGGATGTTGGTGATTCTTTCTTGCAAAATATGTTTGTTGGTGTTTGAGAATTATGTGACATCATATTACCTGATATGGAATGAACTGTGCATGATATCAGACCTGTTTAGGTAAAGATACATTTTCACATAAACTTTTCACATACTGAAACTAGAAGTTCTGAGTTCAAATCCTAAAGCTACCAAAAAGAACTCCTGAACAAGTTCTATAACCCTCAGCACATCTCCGCTTAGTCTGCATCTGTCAGAAAAATGATCACTCGTGAAGTGATATGATTTTGTCTCCTCACCTCACCATTCTCCAGTGGGTGGATTTTAGAGTAAAATGATGTACAGATGACCTCATCATCATGTCTGTATGCTGGTGGTCCAGTTCTTGGGATGATGTTGAAACGTGTGACACATTCCGTATCTGTGATGGCGTAATACTGCCATGGCGTGAAATTTTCTCCATCCAGAGATCGCTCCAAGATCCAATTTCCAGGCCGGGGAGAGTTTGCAGCTTTCAGGATGACATATGCTATCTGGAACACCTGGAGAACAGACAAACATCTTGTTGGGACAAGAGAGTACACGGCACATTTTGGTAACTCATGGATGATAATGGTGTTTGTGAATGTTGATGCTTTTGGAGAACATTGGTGTTTGATGGAAAAAATTCATGTTTAATGAATGATTTTGGTGTTTGATGGAAAAAGTTGGTATTAGATGGAAAATGTTGGTGTTTGGAAAAAAACATTGGTATTTGATGGAGAATATAGAGAACATTGTTTAATGGAAAATTTTTTTGTTTGATGAAGATCATTGGTGTTTGAAGGAGAATGTTGAAGTTTGATAGAGAACAGTGTTTGATCGAGACCGATGGTGTTTGATGGAGAATGTTGGTGTTTAATAGAACATTGTTTAATGTTTGATGGGGAATGTTGCTGGTGGATGAAGAATGGTGTTTGATGGAGAACACTGATGTTTGATGGAGAATGTTGGTGGTTGATGAAGAACGGTGTTTGATGAAGAACGGTGTTCGATGGAAAACACTGACGTTTGATGGAGAATGTTGGTGGTTGATGAAGAACGATGTTTGATGAAGAACTTTCTTTGATGGAGAACACTGATGTTTGATGGAGAATGTTGGTGGTTGATGAAGAACGGTGTTTGATGAAGAACGGTCTTTGATGGAGAACACTGATGTTTGATGGAGAATGTTGGTGTTTGGTGGAGAATGTTGGTGTTTGATGGACTGATCCATGCTCTTGATATTTATGAATAACCACAGTGTTTGTCCTTGAGTTGTTGTTTCTTTATGGATGTTATTTGTAAAATTTGTTTAACAATAAACTAATGGAGTGATTTCGGTGTTTTCTGTTTGTAGGTATTTTGTTAAGGATACTGTTGGAGTTGGATGACGGCATGATGGTATAATGATTAGCACATCCTCACAGCAGGAAGGTCCTGGGTTTGAGTCCTGGACTCGGGAGCTTCTGTGTGGAGTTTGCATGTTCTCTCAGTGCTTGTGTAGGTTTCCTTCAGGTACTCCGGTTTCCTCCCACAGTTCAAAAATATGCACAATAGGCTAAATGGTTGTTCCAAATTGCCTCTAGGTGAAAGTGTGAATTCTTGTATGTGTGTTGGTCCTGTGATGGTTTGGCGAGCTGTTCAGGGTGTACCCTGCCTTCACCCAGTGTTGGGAGAGGTAGGCTCCAGCTTCAATGCGACCCTAGTAGAATTAAGTGGTTTAGCAAATGAGTGAGTGAATGGGTGAATGTTGGACTTTGGAGAATGTTGGACATGGTGTTTGTTGGTGTTTGATAATTTGACTGATTAGTGAAGAATGATGGGAAATGATAGTGTTTGATAGATGCTTCCTTTGTGATTTATAAATAACTCCTGCATAAATGCTCAATGAGTGAGTTGTTGTGGTGGAAGAGATGTGGACAGTGGACAGTAGAAATTTAATTAACCTTTCTCTCCAGGAGCTCCCCATAGCGGTCTCCAAATAATATGCATGACAATAACTGATCCTGAAGCATGAATGAGACAGCTCTTTAACTTTTGACAAAGTGTTGGATTTGAAAATGTTGATGTTTGATGGAATCAGTAATATCCATCAGAAAATTTGTCATCTTATGGAGAAGCTTGGGAAACAATGATGTTCGATGTTTTCTTTTATTTTGCCAATTGGAACAGAGGATCAGAGTGTCCTAAGATTCATAAAGTCCAGAAAAATCAGCGCGCACACACACACACACACACAACACATTTCCACAATTCAAATAAGAATCATAACGTTTTCACGTCTGTCACGATGATGAATAGACTCAAATAAAGGTCATTTTAAAAGCTGTCAGTGGAGCTTCATCAGATGAACAAAATGTTCCCTTTGACATTTCTCTGATATTGAAAATTAAGATCTCCAGCTCATTTCTAATAAAACAGAGAAAATTTTGTTTCCCACTTCATTACTAGCATGATTATTTATTATTTGCTAATTAATCGCTGTTCAGTTTGACTTTACTAATTAAATATGAATAATATTTATCATTAAAAGTCATTTCATTTATTATAAAAAGCTATTTCTTTCTTAAGTTGTTTTTTTGTGTTATGGCTTGTACTCAGAAAAAAATGATTATTGCTATTATAATTTTTAAAAGCTGCTTCATTAAATTTTTTATTTGATATTTAATTAATTATTCTGTGCATTTTTAACACACAGGATTGGACTAGATTTTTGCTTTTACTCCCAATTATGAAAAAATGCATTTATTAATTTATTTATATATTCTTTTAAATAGCTTGAGTCCCGGGCTCTGTGAAGACATTACTGTGTGGAGTTTCCATTTTCTCCCTAAGCTTGCAAGGGTTTCCACTGAGTACTACAGTTTCCTCCAACTGTCCAAAGACATACACATTTGGAAACTGACTGCTCAAAAATGCTCCTAAGTGTGAGTGTGAATGGTTGTGTGTGTGTGTGTGTGTGTGTGTGTTGGCCATTATGATGGACTGGTGAGCTGTTCAGAATGAACCCCACCTTGGTAGGATTAAGCGGTTTGGTAAGTGAATGAATGAACAAATGAATAATTGTGTAGTAGTTTTAAATAATGCTATATATCTATAAAATCTCATAAATGGACTGAGAGGGGTGTGGAGGGGTTTAAGGAGGTTGAGAGAGGGCTTGGCGGGGCTGAATTGTGGCGTGGAAAAGCTGAGAGGAGGTGTGGAGGGCTGAGAGAGGTGGGGATGGACTGAGAGAGGGCACTGAGGGGCTGAGATGGGGTGAGTTGGGGTTGACTGGGGTGTGTGGAGGCTCTGAGAGTGGGTGTAGTGGGGTTCATGGTGTAGAGAAGTACCAAACAGTCGACTCTACATTAGGATGATCAGGATGATTTTAACCAGTAGATGGCGTTTTGAGCTAGTTGCAAAGCATAACGTGGATTTTAGAAATGTGGTTGATAATATTCCCTCTGACATAGATGTGTTTCATCATTGATGCATCGTAAGCACTTATAAACTCTTTAAATAATATTTTATCACGCTTTAGCATTTTGAAAAATTACTAGCACACACAATTATTGATACATGTCTGAATTAAACCCTAAAGTTGTAAATAAATGTTGTCAAATATGTACAAAAGATAAACACTGATAAAGATGGATGAGGTGAAAGAAATACAGATATAAAAGACGCTTCAGTGCGGATTGAGCAGCTGTGACTTTTATGTGTCGGGCCACAGAGAGCAGTGAGAGTCTTGCTTTTTAACTGATAAAAAAAGAGAAAAGGATCGGGATCAGGATGAGGGAGAGAGAAAGGACACGGAACATAAAGGAGAAACGAAAAAAACAAGAAGAGAAAAGCAAAGATTTCCCATGATCCTCCTCTCTCTCTCTCTGTCTATTGAGCTGAGGAACACCCGCAGGCCCCGAGAAGCCGGAGAGGTGATGGAGTTACAGTTACTGTGTATGTGTGTGTGTGTGTGTGTGTGTGTGATAGGTATCCTGTAACACGCTGCTTCAGGGCACAGTGACATTCCAGTCAGCTTTCAAAAGGGAAAAAAAGAAAAAAAACTTTAGTGACTTTATATAAAACCTCCATGAGTAAAACGCTGATACTCCTCTCTCTCTCTCTCTCTCTCTCTCTCTCTCTCACACACACACACACACACACACACACACATACACACGCACACTTACTCCCCTTCTGTCTGTCTGTTTCTCTCTGCCTCTCTCACTCTGTCTGTGTATCTGTCTCTCTGTCTCTTTCTATCACTATCTTTCTTTGCCTGTCTGATTGTCTTTCTTTCTTTCTTTCTTATTTTCTTTCTTCCTTTTTTTTCTTTCTTTCCTTCTTTCTTTCTGTCTTTCTTGTGTTGTCTGTCCATCCATCTGTCCAACACACCAGTTTCCAAACATTTACTTGCCATGCGCTGAAGCTGGGGCTTTCAAACTTGGTATGCTTGTTCACTACTATGAGTACTAGGATGAGTTTGTGTGTGAGTGACCTTGACCTACTATTCAAGGTCACATAGGCAAAATTGAATATTAGGTTTCCAGACAATAACTTGCCGGAGATGGGGCTTTCAAACTTGCTATGCTTGTTCTATATTGGCATGATTATTATGAAATGGTCCGTTTGACGGGAGTGTCTGGACCCCTCTGGTCAATTTTTTCTTCCTTATTTTCTTCATCATTTTCTTTCTTTTTCTTTCTTTTTCTTTCCGTCTTTCTCTCTGTCTTTCTTTTTTCCTCTCTGAAACAGATGAAGCTGCAGGTTTTTAATTGGACGGTTAAACCTCACGACAGTTCAGCAGATGTATATTTCATGTGCTGAATTATTTTTATTTTCTTAAAAAGTAAATAAAAATTAAAATAAATAAATGAAATAAAACAGACAGAAGAAAAGACGGTTAATAAATAAAAGATTCGCTTACTGAAGCTCAGATGGAGAATTTCTTCAGCACTTTTCATCACACGAGCAGCTCCACATACATTTGTGTTCAGAAGAGCTCGTCAAGGGAAAAACATGCTCACAAACCCTTTATCCTTCAAATAAAAGTTTGATGGTGAAATGAACACGACATTAACTTTCGCCTGTAGTTTAGAGGAAACGTGGGATCTGTATAAAATTTTTATCACAAGGATCCCACCAAAAAAACACATAATTAATAATATAAATACACAGATTGGTCTAATTTTTTGCCCTAAACCAGTTCCTGTTTGAAGCTTTGTGTCCATGGTAACCAGACCCGACCCTGTAAGGGGAATAAGCTGATGATGGTGATGATGTAATTCATTCATCCATTCATTTTCTGAACCATTTAATCCTAATTAGGGTTTGCGGGGAGGCCCATCTCAGCTGACTCTGGGCCAGTTGTGTACTCTTTACGAATAACAGCAGTGGTTCTTTTAGAACCCAGTAGGCTGCACTGGGGGGACAGCAGTGACAACCTGATGATAGTAGGGCTTGAACCCCCAACCTTCAGATCAGTAAGCCAGCACCCTACCACCGAGCCACTACTGCCCCTATTTCATAAATATTATGTTGGTAATTACAGAAAATGATATTGTGATATTAAGGTAGCTGTAGCATTTACAAATTTTTAATGCAGCTAGGACAATTGCGGTATGATTTAGCCATAGCGTTTATGATTTCTACACAGTAGTCGACACATCACTGATGATTTTGAAGTTATTAATACAATAGAATTCATGGCTCTCATTTTTCACATTGATTTTCCACACCACTTTATCTTATATTAGGATCTTGGGAAGGCTAGAGCCCAACCAACTCTGGGTGAACACAGAATACACCCTTAACAGCTCACTAAACCATCGCAGGGCCAACACACTCACACCATGGGGTAATTTGGAACAACCAGTTAGCCTAATGTGCATGTCTTTGGACTGTGGGAGGAAACCGGAGTAATCAGACGAAACCCATGCAAGCACAGTGAGAACACGCAAACTTCATACAAAACAGCCTCAATGACACAGGGCTCAAACTCAGGACCTTCTTGCTGTGAGGTGGAAGTGCTAACTACTACTACGCCACTGTGCTGCCCGTATTTATGACTTTTATGTGTTAATTGTATTTTCTGTATTTGGTTTTTAATGGGCAGAAAAACGGCTTATGCAAATTTAATACATGCTCATCTAACATTAGCATTCGCATGCATGATCACCATTCCCAAACTGATTTACATTTAGATTCATAATTAAAACATTTGTATATAATACAGCTTATTTGTATATTGTATATTAAATTCATAATTTGCATTGGCCACGCCCACTGTTTTGCAACTATAGGTAGAAAGTACAGAGCCCAAAGTACATGTTTAATATGGAGTCACAAAAAAAAGCAAATCCTACATGCAGCCTATAAATAAACAATCTGTCTGTAAACCACACACACACACACACACACACACACACACAAACACACACATACACACACACAATCTTTACTGAGAATAAACTACCTTCTCCTGAACTGCATCACATCTGAATTTGTGCAGCAAACTGTTAACCTAAATTAATCTACGCCTATGCAAAAAAGTGTGTGTGTGTGTGTGTGTGTGTGTGTGTGTGTTTATGGTGTTTGAGCTACAGGCTACACAAAATCGAGACTAATGACCCTGTACCGCCGTCCACAGCACACGAGAGCGGAACAGACACATTTAATGACTCTCTCTGTGTGTGTGTGTGTGTGTGTGTGTGTGTGTGTGTGTGTGTGTGTGTGCACGAGTGATTATTCGAATTTTCACCGCAGCGTCAGCCTGAGGATAACGAGGGCCGCTGATGTCATGGCCCATAACGTACATTACGCCTAAAAAGGATTTGATTTCACTGAAATAGGACACACACATGCACACACACACACACACACACACACACACACACACACAGACACACACACACACACACACGTATTCAGTATTATTCAGTTTTCCACATGAAACAGACACACTGATAAGTTATTGTGTGATACTGTGGACTTGAACAAATGAGTATTGTGTATGCAATTTACACTGATGCTGAGATTCTGATTGGTCAGAATGTGATCAGGAACATTCTTGAACAGCAGCTCTGACAGTAGTACAGGTTTACATTAATGCACTCATTCTGATACATTATTGTTTCTATAGTAACAGCTCATTTACAGAGACATGTTCAGCAGAAATGTTTATTTATGTAAGGAGTCTCCAGTGTCAATGCTTTATAACGATCAGAGGACCTCGAGTCAGAATGAATCAACATGAAATTCAGGGGTCCGTAAGAGTAAGCGTGAGTCAATATGAGTAAGAACAAGTCTGTATGATTTGGTAGGAATCAAAAACACTTATACAGATTCATTCTGACTCATATCAACTCATAAGTAATCAATATGAGTCCGTTTGCATTGCTAGTATTCATTGTAAATTGGTATAAGTCAGAATCATATATGAGACTGACTCCTGGGTCAGTGTGAGTCAGAATGAGGCCGTACGGGTCAGTGAGCATCATAATGAGCCTGTTTGAATCAATGTGAGTTGTTATGAGTCAGAAAGAGTAAGTAAGAGACAAAAACTGTCAGATTGAGTTTGTTTGAGTTAGTAAGAGTCAGAAGAAACCAGTGTGAGTTAGAATAAATTATGATTCGGTGGGTGCACTGATCTAAATCAGTATCATGTACAGTACATGAGACTGACTCTTGAGTCTGTATGAGTCAGTAGGGCAAAACGATTCAATAGGAGTCAGTAGGAGCAGATAAGTCCCTGTATGAATTGGTATGAGTCAGAATGTATCAGTATGAGTCGGTAGGAATCAGTATTATTGGTATGGGTCAGAGTCATATATATGAGACTGATTCCTGAGTCTGTATGAGTCAGTATGTTTCGCGGTGAATCCATCCTATAGTATAGTATATTATAGCATAGTATACAGTATGAGTCAAACTGTTTCAATTTGAGTTGGTATGAGTGGGTAGAAATCAGTATACGTTATAAGTTAGGATGATTCGGTTGCTGCATGAATTGAGTCTGAACCATATCCAGAATATGAGACTAACTTTTGAGCAAGCACGTGTCAGAATTAATTAGTACATATCACAAAATATCCACACATATTCAAGACTTTTTGTTTAAATTAGTGCTTGTTGATACTGATCAATATCATGAGAAGATCTAACACTAGGGCTGGGTGATATGCCATAAAAGTAATACTGTCCATTTCTTAAGGATAGGTGATATTTTTGCTAAATCACGATTATAAGAATTATTACATGATTATATGATTATATGAATATATTCAAACTATATGAATGGTCATATCGCAATACAATAATGTATTGATAAATTGCCCAGCCCTAGGCACTATGAGTCAGTATGAGACAACATGAGCCCATAAGAGTCAATATGAGTCAGTAGGAGTCAATGTAAGTCAGTATGAGACAATATGAGTCCATAAGAGTCCATATGAGTCAGTAGGAGTCAATGTAAGTCAGTATGAGTCAATATGAGTCCATAAGAGTCTATATGAGTCAGTAGGAGTCAATGTGAGTCAGGATGAGTCAATATGAGTCCATAAGAGTCCATATGAGTCAGTAGGAGTCAATGTAAGTCAGTATGAGTCAAAATGAGTCCATAAGAGTCCATATGAGTCAGTAGGAGTCAATGTAAGTCAGTATGAGTCAATATGAGTCCATAAGAGTCCATATGAGTCAGTAGGAGTCAATGTAAGTCAGTATGAGTCAATATGAGCCAACAGGAGTCAATATAAGTCAGTAACAGTCGATGTAAGTTAGTATGGATCAATATTATTTAGTACAAGTTAATATCTGTCAGTATGAGTCAATCTACTTCTTTTTTTTCTTCGGCTGCTCTCATTAGGGGTCGAGACAACGGATCATTCATCCCAACCGCACTCTGTCCTCTGCATCTCTTTCCGTCACACCAATGACATGCATGTCTTCATCCTCTCCTTCCCCTTCTTGTCCTACCAGGAAGTTCCATCCTCAACATTCTTCTACCAATATACCCTTCCTCCCTCCTCTACACATGTCCAAACCGTCTCCATCTCAAACCCCAACACCCCTACCTGTGCTGTTCCTTGAACATATTCATTTATAATTCTGTCCTTTCTTGTCGCTCCTAAAGAAAATCGAAGTATCTTCATATCTGCCCCCTCCAGCTCCACCTCCTGTCTTTTTGTCAGTGCTACCATTTCCAAACCATACAGCAGGGGTATTCAATCTTACTCCCAAAGGGACATTGCGGGTGCAGGTTTTCATTCCAACCTAGGTGGAGCCACACCTTCCACCTGTATAAATCAATTGATTTTCACTGTCAATAAACTCTCAGGTGTGGCTCTCTGTGGATAAGGTTAAATACCTCTGCCACACAGCATAGTTGGCCTCATTACTATCTTATATACCTTTTCTCTTCACTCTTGGAGATACCCTTCTATCACGAATCACTCCACCGACTCTTCACCCATTTCACCCTACCTGTACTCTCTTCTTCACTTTCTACCACACTCTATATTAACTTGAATATGTACCCCAAGTATACAAATACATATTATTTTAATTGAGTATTAAGTCAGAATAAGTCAATATGAGTTAGTATGAATTAATTTAAATCAGAACGAATCAATATGTGTCAAACTGAGTTTACTCTTTGCTCAAAAGAGAGAATAAAGAGAGGCTGGTGAGGGAATGACTGTTAATATCTGCTATAATGTATGTATCAAATAAAATGATAAACAGATAAAAAGTACTTCATGCTGATAAATTCTGATTATTAGAGGATAATGATCAAGTCTTTATTACTCTCACTTACTGATTTGCCCTACTGCTTACTCCTACTTGGGTCGCAGGGGGGCTGTTGTCTTTCTCACCTGGCACTGGGCAAAAGCACGGTACACCCCGAGCAGCTCCCCAGACCATCACAAGGCAACACACACACACGCAATCATTCACACACACACACACCTAGGGGAATTTTGAAACAGCCAATTAGCCTAATGTGCATATCTTTGGATTGTGGGAGGAAACCAGAGTACCCAGAGGAAACCCACTGGAAGAACATGCAAACTACACACAGAACTGACCGTGCCCGGGACTTGAACCCAGGACCTTCTTGTCATGTGGGTGCTAACAACTATGGCACCATACCGCCCCATGATAGAATTTTATATGACAGTATAAAAGTGGTCTCAAAGCGCGCGCGCGCACACACACACACACACACACACACACACACACACACACACACCAATAGTCATGTTCTATGTCTGATTTCAAAGCCAGATCTGTAACTGGGATGTGACATGATGGTTGCCAGGCGTTTATCGCCGTGGCGACTAGGTTTCAGGTGGTGATGGATGGGAGAAGACGATGGCCAAGATTCAACGACTTGTCAGATCAGTAATTACACACATATATACGCACACACACACACACTCACACTCACACTCAGTACACACTGATTTCATTCCCATTTAAACATTCCCGTCTCACTCCTTCATTCTCTCTCCATCTGATTTTTCTTCTTCTCTAATTCCTCTTTTCACTCCTCTTTGTCCACACCTTTCTTTTTCCTTTTCTTCCTCTGTCTCATTCTCTCTCTTTTGTCTGTCTTGTTTCAATTTATTTACCTCTTTCTATATCTGTATCTCTCTATCTGTCTACCTCTCAGTCTCTCTCTCTATTTCCTTACCTCCTATTCTTCTCTCTCTTCTTCCTCTATCTCTCTGTCCCCTCTATATTCCCCCTTTTACGACACCCCCCCCACTCCCTCCCCAAACCCCCCCCGCCCCCACGCATCCC
>JAQMYF010000022.1:14978378-14994405 GCA_030014195.1 Neosilurus mollespiculum
TATATATATAATTTTATACAGACACAAATCTTTTTTGGCAGTGTTATTCCGCATATATACACTACATGTATCCACCAATCAGCACTATGCTTTAGCCAATCAGTAAAACAAAAAATGAATTATATTTATACAGAAACATAAAAGAGAATAGAATAAAAAGTGCAAGCTGGAAATCCCCAAGCAGTCAGGCAGTGACACGTTCCTGTAATAACCACGTTTCCGCGACAGATTCTGCGCTTTCAGCTGTAAAATGTCTGCCTTAAATAATGCAGCGGCCAATGAAAACACCGACAAGGCCGGTCACGTGACCACTGATGACGGATGGCCCATGCTGGAGGAACGCAGTAGCTGCAGTGCTCATCACTCACACACGTGGCTAGCTTTCGTTCCGTCGCAGGTCCGACTCTTATTACATTTGTAATGCGGGGAAAGGAACACATAAAGCCTAGATATAATAATAATAATAATAACGATAACACGCTTTTCTCTTTTTCTCTGTTTCTCTCGGAGGGCCGAAGGCGATGACTCCGGCTCATGCTTCTTCACACACGTTATGAATTCGATTACACTTTCTGTGCAAAGAGGAAAGGAAATAGTAATAATAGTAATAATAATTCTGATGATGGCTTTCCCCTCCTGGGTTTCTCTGATGGAGGAGAAAAGGGATACATGCATAGCAGTGCACACACACACACACACACTGTATTTTAATCTACTACCCACAGTAAAATACAATATGTATACTACAGATGTAAAATGACTCAATGATGTATGTTTGGTTCATTTGAAATGTAGTGATGGAACTGAATCAACTGTGAAATTATGCTTGTTTGGTTGTTTGTTTGATTGTATTTAAGCTTGTTGCCGGTCTGTATTTCCCTTGTATGTAAACAGCTTGTTAGAATGTAGTGTATTAAAACTAATGAATTTAATTGTTATCAAATCCATTTTGTGATTCACTGATTCACTAAATATTTTTAAAATAAAGATCTACTCTAAGAAACAGAAATATTGAGACTGCTAGACATTTAAAGAGACAGACAGTTACGCAGACATACAGGTATTTGGACAGAGAGTTATACAAACAGACTGAAAGGTGCACAGACAGGCAGACAGACTGTCAGACAAATGTCTGCACAGACCATTATACAAACAGACAGAAAAACATACAGACAGTGAGATAAGTATACAGAAAAAGAGATACACAATCTCTTTTTGTTAAGACAGTTAAACAGACAGACACACATGTAACCAGACGAACAGACAGTTGCACAGAGAAACAGACATGCATCCAGACAGACAGTTACACAAACAGACAGAGAGACAGGTACACAGACAGACAAACAGTTACAAAGACAGACATTTAACCACACATTCAGTTACACAGACAGATAAGTACACAAACAGACAGACATGTAACCAGAAACACATATAGTTACACAAACAGACAGACTGGTACACAGACAGATACACAAATGGAAAGACAGGTACAGAGACAGACAGGTACATATACATAAAGTTATACATATAGAGAGACAGGTACAGACAAATACAAAAACACACTTCCTAAAAGCAACCTAGAGAAATCAGAGTGAGAGTGGTATAGTAGAAAGAGAGTGGGAAAGAGAGAGGGACAGAAATGGAGAGAAAGAAAAATGGAAGAAAGAAACAGGAGAACTGAGGGAGAGAAGGAAGACGGAAGGGGGGAGGAAGAGAAGCTTCCTGCAGAGTTTTAATGAATCACAGAGTTCAAGAAACCACCAATAAAAACACTCACATCCATCTGCACACCATGTGTGTGTGTGTGTGTGTGTGTGTGTGTGTGTATACACTTATGTGTTTTGTATTTTGCTGAGTTTGCTTGTTTGTGTGTGTGTGTGTGTGTGTGTGTGTGTGTGTGTGTCTGTGTGTGTGTGGCTGGGCTTCAAGGAGAAATCCCTTTTCCTGCCCCTCTGGCCGCAGCATGAGGCTCGGGGTCGGAGGTAAAATGTCAAACATCTGAGTTCAGTTATGAGTCCAGAGTAGTTCTTTAAGTACATTTTCGTCTCCAAAATGAATTAGCGATGGCTATGTTTGATTAAGACAGCTACACTTCCTTGTTAACTAGCTATCAAGTTAGCTACATGAGTTTGGTGTGAATCTTGATGTACATAACCACCGCTGGGAGATTTCTCCAATAGTACAGCTTCTCATTTCTCAGCGATTGTCATCTCTACTAAGTCGTATATGGGCGTGACCTGTTCGAATGAGTGTCTACTTAAACATTTGTTCATTCATTCATTTGCCAAATTGCTTAATCCTACTACGGTCACGGGGAGGTAGGAGCCTATCTTGGAGAAGGCAGGGTACACCTTGAAAAACTCGCCAGTCCTTCAAACGGCTAACACACACAATCATTCACACTCACACCTGGGGACAATTTGAAACAGCCAATTAGCTAAATGTGCATGTCTTTGGACTGTGGGAGGAAGCCAGAGTACCCAGAGGAAACCCACACAAGGACAGGAACAACATGCAAACTCCATACAGAAACACACTTGCCATGCCTGGTATTCGAACCTAGGACCCTTTTTGCTGTGGGGCAGGCAAGCTAACCACTACACCACCATGCTGTCCTCATGATCTGTTATTAGCTATTAACTACAAACACAGGATGAGTTACAAACAGGAAGCACCTTTAGCAGCTAACAAATTAGCAAATTATGAATTATCGATTATGATTATTTTGAAGCAACATATATTTTTCCCTACTGAAAACAACGTAGCTAATTAGCTAACTAAAGCCATCTGTCAACCCAGACATATAATCTTGACTTTATGTTTGCTAGCTAACGGGAACTACAGAACAAATAACACACAGAAATGAGCTTAGCTGCTAGCAAGTTAGCAACAATGCTGCTGAACACAGATAAACATATGTGGCTAACTAGCAAAGGGAGGGCCAAACCAGCAAGTTAGCAACAGTCACTTAATCAGTGACGTCACCTTATGTTAGCAAGATTAAGTGTGACTGCAGAACAACCCCAAACTGAATTCTATTTTTTCAAGGCTCAGAGCTAGCTAGCTATGTACATAAGCAGAACATTAAGCTTAGGAAACAGCATTATTTACTGAGAGATTCTGATGTAAAACCACACACACACACACACACACACACACACAAACACAGAGCCAAGTGTGTATACAAGACAAAAACACAGATTGGTAAAAGATAATTGGTGTGTTTTACAGATGTGACGGAAACACTCATCTGCCATGTTCCCTGAATTACATATTGATTTTCTTTTCATGTACTTCCTGTCTCTTCTCATCTCCCTCTGCTGAGGAAACATGCTCAGAGAGAGAGAGAGAGAGAGAGAGAGAGAGAACTGTGTGAAGTTAAATAACAAAAGAAAGATCTGTACACTAATGAAGAGATAAGGAAAGAAAGAAAGAAAGAAAGAAAGAAAGAAAGGAGGAAAGAAAGAAAGAAAGAAAGAAAGAAAGAAAGAAAGAAAGAAAGAAAGAAAGAAAAGGATCTGTTCAGTTCTGGATGGTGGGATGGTTCAGAAGGTGTTATCTGTTTTTCAATTAAAAAAAAAACTCTCACACACATGGCTAACATTTGCTCTGCCATAGGTCTGACTCCAACTACATTTGTTTTGTTTTTTCTTTTTGCAATTTCTTTTTCTGTCCTTCCTTCTTTGTTCCTTTTTTCTGTGTGCAGCTTTATTTCACTTTTTCTTGATTCGTTCTGTTTCATTCTTTCTTTTTTGTGTTTGAATTTTTTCTTTGTTTCCTTCCTTCTTTTTGCTGTTTCTTATTTTAGCCTTTCATTTGTTTATGTTCTCTCTTTCCTCCTTTCTTTTTTCCTTTCAGTGTTTTTCCTTTTCTTGGGGTCTGTCATTTCTTTTTTTTTCCTTCTTCCTTTGATTTTCTTGCTTTTTTTCCTTGTATTCAGTTCATTCTTTCTTTCCTTCTCTTTTTGCGTTCTTTATAACTATGTTTCTTTCTTTTTCTCTTTTTCTCTTTCTTTCTTTCTTTTTCTTGTGTTCATTCATTCATTATCTTTAACAAGGAGGCGTTATTTATTTGGCATGGGTTTATTTGTTTGTTTGTCTGTCTTCCTCTCCACAGTTTTTGTCGGATCAATCAGAAATTTTGTATGAGTGTCAGTTGATCACCCAGGGATGCTCGCATTAAATTTTGGTAAGAATCTACACATGGATGATGTCATAAAAAATTATTAGAATTTTTATTGATAAGAAATTCTGATTTCTTATCAATAAAAAATAGGGATGAAAAAAATCATATGAATTGAATGAAATTTGCTGGGCATATTCAGAATCAGAAGTTCTGATGTCAGATGAAGTTTCATTCAGATCTGATCTAGACTGTTCCACATTTGGTGGCAATTAAAATTTTACACAAGAAAACCTATTACCCAGTTCAGAAGCTTATAAGTCTGCAAAATTTTATCAGATCAGGACAAAACTTATGTAAGATCTCTAAGGCTACAAGGAAGTAATGTTTCATCTAGATCCGAAAACTCTCCTGGATCAAAGGGAAATTTTTAAGATTTTAGCCGCTGGTGTATATAACTGTGCTGTAAAGAACCTATTACTGTTAAAAACATCCACCTACCACCACAATATAAATGACAGGCTGCAGATTCATTAAACTGTCAACAGATTTCAGCTCTATTCAATAGTTGAGCTAGATCCAGAAGAAAATGAGTACCGTATAGATTATTATTCATTTCTGATGCCTTGAATCTGTCAGTATTTTAGTGTTACTGATGTTCTGTCAGTTACTTTGGATAAAATTACATTCCAAATGTTTAATGTCATCTAGAATATTACAATTTGATCTAATGACTGCATTCTGAATTAATAGCACACATCAGTGGCATGTCTATGTTGCTAAAAATAGATCGCGTGTGACAGCTTGCATGACCGAGGCTGTACAAACAATGTGGCTCAGTGAACGGTTTGATTGGTGGCTCGAGGCATTTAATCTGCACAATATTTAATAATGGAGATTTCAACAGGTGTTTAATAGAGTACATCAGGAGGAACGACTAAGTATTTTTTGCCATGCTCTTTGCAATAGCGATAATCGATATGCAGACAGTGATTACATGCAAGGAGTGAGCTGGTTAACTTTCCTGAGGGGAAAGACCATCAGAGTCAAATGTGAAAGATAGGTGAAAGCACGCAAAGGTTTCACTGTTTTCTCTCACTCATTTACTGAACCTTACTTTTAGGGTCGCAGGGAAGCTGAGCCCATCTCAGCCAACACTTGGTGAAGGTGGTTTACACCCTGAACATCTCACCAGGCCATCACAGGGCAACACACAACCATTCACACTCGCATCCATACAATGCCAATTTGGGACAATGGGCAATTTGAAACAGCCAATTTACCTAACGAGCATGTCTAGAAACTATTGGAGGAAACCTGGGGTACCTGCAGGAAATCCACGCTAGCACGATAAGTACATGCAGACTCCTACAAAGAAATGCCCAAGCCCAGGAATCGAATATACAACCTTCTTGCTGAGACAGATTCACTAACCACTACGCCACCGTGCCGCCTATTTCTACTGAAGCCACATACACACTACATAACATTACATACGTAGTAGCTAACATGTATATGGGCAACACACTGCTTTAAAGATGTTGCTGGCAGTAATTCTGGCAATCCATGGCACTCCAACCACCTTTCCAGCTAACACACTGAATGCTGGGAGATCTCGTTGCAGATAAATGAAACCCCGGAAAATAAGCTTCACCTTAGAAAATGTCCTCACATTCGCCATTGTAAACACACAGGAGCACTGGTCTGACAGATAATGTTTGTTTCGACACTGTATCACATAATACACAGCGCCAGTAATTGCGACATAAGCGCTGATGTCACTTATTCTACCATTACCAAAAAGGACATTTTCTTAAATCATCTGAGATTAATTGGTCATAAAATTCACTCAATGACTCACTCATTCATTTACAGAATCGCTTAATCCTATTAGGGCCGCAGTGAGCCTGGAGCCTATTTCATCCGGCACTGGGCGAAGGGCAGGATACACCATGAACAGCTCAACAGATCACTGCGAGACCAACATACACACACAACCATTCGCATTCACACTCACATAGTGGCAATTTGGAGCAGCCAATTAGCCTAATGTACATGTCTTTGGCCTGTTCAAGGAAACTGGAGTACCTGGAGGAACACAAGCACGGGGAGAACATGCAAACTCCACACAGAAACCCCTTACCCCAGGACTCGAATCCAGAACCTTCTTGCTGGACCTTCAGGCAAATGTACTATCCATGACACCACCATGCCACCCCGGCCATAAGACTATGGTTCCAAATTTTATGGTTAAGTTTTCATGTTCAGGGAATTCAAATGTACAACACTTAAAATGTAAGCAACAGAATGTTAAAACCTCGGTGGAGGTCTGTGCTCTCTGGGTGCTTTTGTTCTTTCTGTGTTTGTTTTTTCTTTGTTGTGTTTGTTCTTTTTTTCTGCATTCTATGTCCTTCTTTTTTTTTTTTTACAGCAACCGTATAAAACCGAATAAAGAAAAACAAGCGAAGTTGTTGCTTTCTGTAGGGAGATGTTTCTGTCGGCTGGATGGAAGGAGTCTCCAGTGTCGGACATAAAACTGTAACTTCTTCAGGATCAGAGGGGAAAAAAGCTACATATTTTCTGATTTATGAATGACAGAAACGACTTCACAGCTGCTATAAAATGAGTGAGAACTTAAAGGATAAAACATATCTATAAAGGATTAAAAAGTATGCTGTGTCTTTTGAAATAAGAACCAGGAATCACTGTGATGCTGTTCTGGGTGGTGGTGCTGTAAAACATTCAGGATAGAGGGGGTGACAGTAATGCCACTTCTTCACATAGACTCTTTTCCTATAACTGCACACCACACAAAGAGTGATGTGTACTTCCTGTTCTGCAAAGGTCTGCCCTTAATTTATACATAAACACAAATATAAACTAGAGAATTAAATCTCTCTATTTCAGGCCATTCTAATATGAAAAGTAATTTAATAGATAGATAGATAGATAGATAGATAGATAGATAGATAGATAGATAGACGGACGGACGGACGGACGGACGGACAGATAGATAGATAGATAGATAGATAGATAGATAGATAGATAGATAGATAGATTAATAGATAGATAGATAGATAGATAGATAGATAGATAGATAGATAGATAGACAAATAGATATATAAATAGATAGATAGATAGATAGATAGATAGATAGATAGATAGATAGATAGATAGATAGCTAGATAGATGGACAGATAGACAGATAGATAGATAGAAGTGGCAGTGTTCTACATACGGATGTAATATTGGACTGTTTTCTAGCCCTCTCAGCGACTCGCTAATCAAACTCTCAGTTCTGTCATTGCTTAACGACGTCACTAACTTTACTGAAGTGTACATTAGAACGTCAGTAAAGGCATGATGTTACATTTGTCATTAGAATCTCATTAGCATGTCCACCTAACAGCAGGGAGGTTCTGGGTTCAAGTCCCAGGCTCAATGATCTATCCATGACTTACCCCTGTACAAGTATGCAGAAATAAAATAATGACTTTCACAAAAGTTCTGTTTAAAAAAACATTCTGGTTCCAGTTCTGATGATCTTCCTTAACATGGGCCATGTTCTGGATGTTAGCCAGTGTTTGGAACCAGAGAAAATCCTTGAAATTGTACAACAAGTAATATAAATTATTATTAGTAGTAGTAGTAGTAGTAATATTAATATTGTTATCGTTATTTCACACATGTATAATGTAACAAATCCTGGTTGCCAGATCTCCTGGATTTCTAAATGTTAAATTGTAATTTAAAAAATAACATAAATACATTACTTTTTTACTCCTCTTTAAAAGTTCTGATTTTTTTTATTTAAATGTTTTTATTTTACATGTTACTGCTTATGTTAAATCAAATATAAACCATCATTTAAGCATACATATTTATATAAAACATTTACCAATTTAAACATATTCTTTTTAAAGTTTGATCTACTCCTTGTTTTTTTTTTGTTTGTTTGTTTTGTTTTTTGTTTGTTTTATTACTTTTTTATCTTAATTTTAAAGTTGGGGTGAGGGTGGGGGTGGATGGGGGGGTGAAGGGGGTCAGATGAAAGGCATCAGTGTAGGTCGTCACTTGTTTGTGTTTTGTTTGTTACCTTCAAATTTGGACTCCAGCAGTAATTTAAAACCCTCTGATAAAGCTGGGTTATTATTATGTTGTGTGCTCGTACACATACACGCACGCACACACAGACACACACACACACACACACACACACACACAGTGTGGTATGAACCCTTAAAGGTTCTCTTTAGGACCCTGTGTGTGCACATGGAGAATATGCAAACTCCACACAGAAAGCCTGGGACGTGAACACAGGGCATGGGTTAACGTGCTAACAGCTATGCCACCATGCCACCCTATGATTTCTTAACACTTCTAAAATATATTAAATATGTTTTATATAAAAGTAGGCCGTATTATAAATGCATATGTCTTTGTTAACAATTTATCCTTAAAAAAATTTATTTTTTTTCTAATTTAAATTTTTTTTATCATTTAAAAATATACAAAGTTCAAATATTTATCATTTTTCAGAATTCTATAACTAAATTTTTTTCATGTTAAATAAAGTAATAGCACATGATGTGAGTTGATGTTTTTATTTACTTTTTATTTGTAATGTTGTGTTATATTCAGAATAAAAATTATTTAAATATATAATTTATATAAATATATAAATAGTGCCTAATTTTTTAAAAAATGACAAAAAAGGCTACCGATCAACACATTTTATATTTATATATTATTCATATGTAATCTTAATCTCTAAAATTACCCAAAATTTATATTTTCGGTGTATTCGCACTTGGCGGCACAGTGGCATAGTGCTTAGCACATCCGCCTCACAGCAAGAAGGTCCGAGGTTCGAGTCTTCGGTTTGCATATTCTCCCATGCCTGCGTGGGTTTCTTCCGGGGACTCCGGTTTCCTCCCAGAGACCAAAGACAAGCTCCTACCTGACAGCTCCAAATTGCCCCTAAATGTGGATGTGAGGGTGAATGGTTGCCCTACAGTGGTTAAGAGAGTTGGGGTAGGCTCCAGCCTCCCCAGGACCCCAGTAATAGGAAAATGAGTGAGTGAGTGTTGGGACTTTGTTTTATTTATAATAAGGAGGTGATGAGGATGTTAACATCAGTTTTGTATCTGACCCCAATCGGTGCAGGTGGAAAAGGTAGAAGAAAAGAAAAGGAAAAGTTTTTAATCAGTGCAATAATCAGTTTCATATAAATAAACATTTTTGGTCCTCAATCTCCAAGAAGTGACGTCACTTAGACGGGGGGGGGGGGGCACGCGCAAAAAAGAATCCGTACATAAAAGAAGAGTAAAGAAAGATAAAACGAAAGACAGAAGGATGAGGAGAGGTTGTTGGAGTGGGACTCACCTCTGTGCTGAGCGGAACTGAAGCAGAGCAGCAGCGGAAACAGCGCGAGGACCACCGGAGACTTCATGGTACAGCGCGCGCGGATTGACCGGCTGAGCGCGCGCACAAAAACTTTCTAATAGTGGAGAAAAAGTTCTGCGCGGGTAGACAGAAGGTCTCTCTCTCTCTCTCTCTCTCTCTCTCTCTCTCCCCTCTACTGGAGGCGCGTGGAAGGAGCAACACTTCACTTTTTTTTTTTTTTTTTTAATCTTCAAAAAAATTCTTAAATCCTCAACAATTTCTTCCTTTAACTCTTCCTTCATTTCAGTTATTTATTTACTGTTTCCTCTTTTCATATTTTTTTGGGGATGATTAACAGAATGTAAACAGTCCAAGCATCAAACAAACAAATACAAAGAATCCTGCTTTATTTATTGGCTGGTTATGGACAGATTATTCTCGTTTTGTACAACAAATAAATAAATACTGAATCAAAATCATTTTTTGACTAAACGACTCTGAGGTTTAAAATAATGTACACATTTATCCGCCTATCTTAACTGACCCCCTGGGAGAAGACAGGACACACCCTTAACAGCTCCAGACCACTGCAGGGCCAACACACATTCAACTATTCACACTCAGAAATTTGGAACCGCCAATCAGCCTACCGTGCATGTTTTTGGACTGTGGGAGGACACCAGAGTACCCAGAGGGAAACCCACACAAGCACAGGGGAGAAAATGCAAACTCCACACAGAAATTCACTGAGCCCGGGAATCGAACCCAGACTCTTCTTGCTGTGGGGCGAATGTGCAAATCTCTGCCTTTTATATATATAGAGAGAGAGAGAGCTGTTTTTTTTCCCTGGCCTGCTCCTTATTTTTATTTACTACTTCTTAATCTTAAAGAACAAAAGAAAGAAAGAAAGAAAGAAAGAGAAATTTTCTGTTTATTTGTTTGTTTGTTTGTTTCTTGTTTTTAACAGCGACTGTGGATTGTATTAGCGCATTGTCGCCACTCTTTGGTCGGGGTGTCTCTGCTTTGGCTTACAAACTATTTTAGGCAGATAGTTTACTCAGTCTCTGGCTTTTCTCTCTCTCTCTCTGGAACACACACAAATACAAACCATGTAGCGGAAACTTGACTATAGTTTAACATGAAGTCAATCGGTTATCCTATAACTGTAATGGTAATTATTACCAGCACTGGAAAGTCATTTTCACAGTTTCTGAGTGTAGGAGCAGGAATGAGGGCCTTCCAAGATGAGAACTTCAACCCTTGGGTCGATACTTGTGGAGACTGTTGGATTTATTCAGTAGTAGGTCTAAATTACCTTCTTTTGCTTTCGAATAATGGATTTAGATTCATAATGTCATTATTTATCCTAGCTGTAATTTGCCATGTTTTAATTTGTAATTAAAATCAGCGGTGTGTGTGGTACAGACGCCTGTTTGTTTGTTTATTTATGTATTTATTTGCCTGTTTATAGGCCTATTGTGCATATCATGTGACCTGTTTGCTGTAAATGATCAGGTGTTTTTGTGCCCTGCTTAGCATAGTGCTCATTAGCACAATTAATAGTAATCACAGATCATGTGTGTTTGTGTACTAACATTGTTGTTTGATGTAGTGATAATATGGTCCTACACACACACACGCACTCACACACACACACACACACACACACACACACCTGAAATTCAACCTTAAAATAAGAAACTAACAAAATCCATTTAAGTTTCTAAAACGCTGCCTTTCTTTTGTGGTGCTGTCACTCTTGGGCTGTAACCATGGCAACACAAAGGTGTGACATTGCTATCTGGAGCAAATAATTTTTTAAAGACAATATAGAAACATGTTGAATACTTAAACTCACATCACAAACGGGGTTACGTAACTATGGCAACAGCCTGAAATATCAAGACGCTAGAAAAATAGCATGCTAACAAGTGCGCTAGCATAGCATAGTGATGGAACAGTAAGAGAGATTCTGGGGAAATTAAATATAGATGGTGGTCAAAAATTTAAACCAATATAGCCTAGTGGAAACAAAGGGGATAAGACATAAATGGCAGGCATTTAGTTTCACACACACACACACACACACACACACACACACACACACACACACACTGTGTACAAAGCACTTACACTGAGTCAAACCTCAAATTGGCTATTTATCAAATGCTTGTTCCATTACTGCTGTACACACACACACACACACACACACACACATACACACACTCCACTGTTCTCATTCTCATTAGCTAAAAGCCTCATTGATGATAAAACAGAACTCACAATGCATTTCAGGTGTCATTAACACATGGCACAGTGTGTGTTCAGGAAATACATCAGCTGTCACCCAATCCACAGTGTGAATTTTCCTGGCCCCGCCCATTGGCCTCCTGTATAATGTACCTGGCCCTGCCCCATCAGCACTCTGTATTATTAAAATGGCCCCGCCCCATCAGCATTCAGTATTATCACATGGCCCTGCCCCATCAGCTCTCTCTGTTATCCACATGGCCCCGCCCCATCAGCACTCTGTATTATCCACATGGCCCCGCCCCATCAGCACTCTGTATTATCCACATGGCCCCGCCCCATCAGCATTCTGTATTATCCACATGGCCCCGACCCATCAGCACTCTGTATTATCCACATGGCCCCGCCCATAAACGTTCTGTATTATCCACATGGCCCCGCCCCATCAGCGTTCAGTATTATCACATAGCCCTGCCCCATCAGCTCTCTCTGATATCCACATGGCCCCGCCCCATCAGCACTCTGTGTTATCCATATGGCCCTGCCCCATCAGTGCTTAATGTTATCCACATGGCCCCACCCCATTAGCGTTCTGTATTGTCCACATCACCCTGCCCCAACAGCTCTTACTATTATCCACATGGCCCCACCTCATCAGCATTCTGTATTATCCACATGGCCCCGCCCCATCAGCATTCTGTATTATCCACATGACCCTGCCCCAACAGCTCCTAATATTATCCACATGGTCCAGCCCGCATCAGCAATCTGTATTATTCACATGGTCCTACACCCACATTTTCCTGCTTTGTCTCCCTTGCTACACCTTTAGAACTGAAGCATCCAATTGACCAGTCTTTCTCATCTCTCTACTGCCACCCAGTTGGATCCACCTCCTATACTCTGTGAAAGCCTGCTTTTCTAATCCATTGACATTAACTTGGCCCCTGAGTTCTCTGAGGAGGCATTTATTCCTATCCCACAGGCCTCTATAGCTACCCTGGCTCTCTGAAGCCCCCGGACCCCACCCCTCAGCTTGCTGTACAGTACATATACAATTGGCTATGCATTCTTCACTTCCAAGCACCAGCTACAAAACACTGGCTGTTCAACTTTTTGTTTAAAAATAAATAAATAAATAAATAAAAAGAGAAATTACTTTGCGAAACATAGCTTCTGTTAATTCTGAGGTTGATGGAGTCAGAGCAAAGAAAGAAAGAAAGAAAGAAAGTAAGAAAGAAAAAGTACCAATATCCACCAAAAATCAACAAAACCATAAGATAGAAATGGGTCCTTTATTTCCTCCTGGTTGTAATTTCTTTTGTGGGTCTCCTGCAACTTCTCAGTGTGTGGGCTTGAAAAAGAGTCGAATGGAAGAGAATAAGAAAGGAGAGAGAGAGAGAGAGAGAGAGAGAGAGAGAGGGAAAGACAGATGTTCTGGCATTTTTCCTGCCTGTGGAATTGCTTGTTTCTCTTTCTCTCTCTCTCTCTCTCTCTCTCTCTCTCTCTCTCTCTCTCACACACACACACACACACAGGTCTCGGTAGACAAATCATGTGATTCTGTGGAACATAACGTTCTCATGGTATTATTAATTTTCCAGATGTTACAGTTTAGGGCTCCGACCCAAACACCAGAGTTTGGGAGTAGTTAGTGTTACTAGAAGATCACATTTTACACTAGTTCTTCTATACTGGAACACTGGAATGCTGGATCACTGCTTTGTGGCAGACTGTTTAGCAGCTTATAGCTAATGGTCAGCAAGCTAATTACTACTCAGTAGTTTGTACAAGCCGGACAACAGATGGATGCTAATCACATACATAACTTTCCATTACTCACTCATTTAGGAGTGACCGTATGTGTTACCCATAATGAACTGTGTGTGTGTGTGTGTGTGTGTGTGTGTGTGTGTATATATATATATATATAAAATATATATAAAAAATATATAGTGTCAATATGCTACTTGTCACTCAGCTGCATGTGCATTTGATTAATTCAATTAGATGGATTTCTATGTGCTAACTGCTAATTCGCTGAATTCTGACAAATCTCATCATGTCTCCTTGACAACCGTTAACATCTTAAAAATCAAATCTGGTGAGAAAATAAACTTTTGCTCATTTATCTTTAAGTGATCAATGTGAAACCCCACCGCTTTCACATGCGTCTGAATATTTCGCCTATTAAATTCTAAGCTAGCAATGCTAAAACAACACAAAACTGCTAAAGATACAACACATTACTCACAGAAAGAACAAAACATCAGAATCACTTTAGAAATAGTTAAGTGTAAACAAATTTATGGTGTCAAAATATTATTTGCACCAAATGAGGGAATGACGTTGCGATTTTAGACAGCGTTAGCGGAATTGATGTTCACAAGCGTAACAAAATGCAAAGCTACCGACGTCACCTATAACGCAGCTCTAAAGATAAGTTGATTGGCCTGTCTGTATCCTCTTTTCAAGTATCAAGCGGCATGCTAAACCCGTCTCTAATATCATCCTATATTATCGTACTAGCCAGTTAGTTAGTTCTTGTGTGAGTTAACCCTAAATCTTATTGTTTTCTTCTACTTCTGTTTAAGATACACTGTTTGTTTGTCTACATCTAGAAAAACCAAACGAAGGTCAAATAACTCTAAAGTAAAGAGTGCAGAAGAATCAAGAGGCTTCATCTCGCCTGTGGACATCATGTTGCCATGACAACAAGATGGACTGTGGAGGGAAAAACTCATATCCCAGTTTATGAAGTGAGATGGAATCGTCCCGCTGTATTATTGCAAAAGCTATCATAAAGGGTATGTCCTATCTCTGTCTCTCTCTCTCACACACACACACACACACACACACACACACTTCACTATCTGCTTTTTCCTTTTTATCCAGTCTCTGAGTTCACTGTTTTTATTTCCACAGTTATAAAACGACATCAGTTTCATCCAAGTTCATTTCCCCCAAAAATAATTTCATAAATTAGATTTGTATAAGCTAACACACAAATTAACTATTCATAACTTTATTCACTTTATTGTTTTTAGAAACTAGTTAACATAAAAAACAAAAAAATTTTGTTAAAAAAAACCTTTTGTGTCATTTCAATTTAAATATTTTTCTTTTAACTTCACTATATAAATTTACATTTATTTCAATAATTGAATTAAAACCATTCAAGAATTTTTTTAATTAAAAATACTCGTTTCTGCGATAGCCTGGCTAGCTGTCCAGGGTGTACCCCGCCCTCACCCAGAGTCGGCTAAGATGGGCACCAGCCTCCCTGCGACCCTAATTAGGATTAAGCGGCTCAGAAAATGATCGATAAGCTAATTCATTTGATTTAATCTAAACTTTCTTTAATAATTTTATTGATTGAATTTATTATTAAACATTGCTGTTTTTTATATTATTTATTATTATTTCTTTTAGACACTGTGATTTGGCAGTAAATGTCTTATTATGTCACTTTCCTGTTGGCTACACAGTGAAACATCTGAGTCAGTCCTGAGTCGAATCTGCACTGATGAAACATAAACTGTTCACTCTGAGTCATTTTTGGAGAATTTGTTGGTGAGTTGTACTCGTCCCAGTGGTTCAGAACTCACCATATCTTCCTCCAAATGCATCTCTGCTTCTCAAAGCTTCAGCACAGCTGGGAGTGAGTGTGTTCCTCTCCTCACACACCTTACACTCCTCACGCTCCTCAATCTCCTCAACCTACTCATGATCTTCACACTCCTCGTGTTCCTCAACTTCCTTTTACTCTTCAAGCTCATCACGCTCCTCAACTTCCTCATGCTCCTCAACTTCCACACTTCTTCACGCTCCTCAACTTCCTCGACCTACTCATGCTCCTCAACTTTCTCATGCTCAACTTCCACACACTCCTCAACCTCCTCATACTCCTCAACTTCTTCCCGCTTCTCTACTTCCTCATGCTTCTCAACCAAATACAATTTAAAACTGCCAATTAGCCCAATATGCATGTGTTTGGAGGAAACCCACGCAATCAAAGCATGCAAACTCGACGCAAAAACATCCTGGCCTGGGATTCGAACCCAGGACCATCTTGTTGAGGTGGACGTGCCATAAAATTATTGCAACAAGTAATAATAATAACAACAGCAACAACAACAACAACAACAACAACAATAATAATAATAATTATTATTATTATTATAAAGAATAATGCGGGCGGCACGGTGGCGCAGTGGTTAGCACGTCCGCCTCACAGCAAGAAGGTCCTGGGTTCGATTCCCAGCTCGGG
>JAQMYF010000022.1:15029436-15040306 GCA_030014195.1 Neosilurus mollespiculum
ACACTGGAGACTCCTTCCATCAACGTCACATAAACACATTCCTCTTTACTTTAAGTTTCAGTGTATTAGCAAATCATTTATTTCATCTGTTTATTATACATGGAGTATATATCAGACACGCCCCCACAAATGAGCTGTTACTATAGAAACACATAACCATACAACAACCACAAGGAGTGCATTAACAGAAACCTACTGCTGTTATAGGATAGAAATCAACACCTTCTGAATTAAGAATTGTTATTGTGGAGATATATATTAATTTATTTTGTGTGTGTGTGTATCCTGCTCTGTATTACTCCACTGTGTGTGAAGTTGCTTAATGCAGCGTTAGAGTCTCATACACACACACTCACTAAGTTTTACACACGGGGACAGAGAGCTATTTACAGAGGACAGGTGTGTGTGTGTGTGTGTGTGTGTTGGAGAGTTTTTCACATTATGCACGGATGATCAATATCTGACAAAATGTCGTGCTGTTTCTTTTCTTCCCTCGCTGCGTATGGATTTTTAATCAAACTCTCTCAAGTGCTGCATAATTTGCACGACAGGCAACTGTGTGTGTGTGTGTGTGTGTGTGTGTGTGAGAGAGAGTGAGAGAGAGACAGAGAGAGAGAATATGGCTTGTGGTTTTGTGGTTGTGGTTTGGATTTTTGTAGCTTATGATGACCTTTGACCCCAATGGCAAAATGACACTCCAGAACTCAGGAGACCAACTGATACTGAATGGGAGTGAAAGAGAGAGAGACAGAGAGAGAGGAAGAGATGGAGAGACAGAGGGAAGAAAGGTGGGGAGGCCAGAGATAGATGGAGAAGGAAAGAGGATGAGGTTAAAAAGGATGAAGTGAAGGGAAAAAGATGAAAAGAGAGATGGAAGGAGAACAGAAGGAAAAGAGAGAAAAATTAAAAAGGAAACGAGAAGATGGGGAGTGAGGAGAAGGAGAAAGTGGAGAGATTAGTGAAAGGTGAGAAGGAAGGGACAGAGGGATGAAGAAAACAAAAGGAATTCCTGATGAAAAGAGGGGAAAGAGAGAGAGGGGGAGAGAGAGAGAGAAAGAATAAAATGAAGAAAAAGAGGGGGGCACTGATAATGGGAAAGAAATATAAAAGAAAAGCTTGAGAGAGGAAAGTGAAAGGAAAAAATAGAAAAGTGGGCTGCAGAAATAGGGAAGGGGAGGAAAAAGAAGAAAAAAATAGGAGAGAGAGAAGAGTGGAAAGTGAGTGTTCAGCAGGTGTGTGTTACATGATAGTGTGTGTCTGTCTGCGTGTGTGGAGGCAGAACTCTGCTGAGTGATGAGCCACTCCCTCTGGTCTTGTAAGCATTCTCAATTTAACACCCCCCCACACCCACTCACACACACACACACACACACACACACACACACACACTTTCGGCTGGTTAGGTGTGTGTGTGTGTGTGTGTGTTGAAAATATACTGCTCAGTGACTATTCTATTGTTATTACATAGCTATTGACACTTTATTACTGGTTAATGAAAATGTTATTGCACACACACCCACAGATACAGAAAGGTTTATTAATGTACAGCTTTTACTCAAGGAATAATCCTCATTACATAATTATGACCATCTTATGTTATTTCCTTGTTATTAATACTGCATCCCACTGCAATAAAATAACCATAGGTCATTTAAGGTGTGTGTGTGTTTGTGTGGACTCTCCACTGTCTTAACGTGGATGGTGTTAAGAGACGCAGCTTTAATTTGTAGTGACACGCAAGCTGTGTATATGTTTGTGATCCAGCTGAGCGTCTCGTGGTGTGCGTGTCTCTCTCTCTCTCTCTCTCTCTCTCTCTCTCTCTCTCTCTCTCTCTCTCTCTCTCTCTCTCTCTCTGTGTGTGTGTGTGTGTGTGTGTGTGTGTGTGTGTGTGTGTGTGTGTGTGTGTGTGTGTAATGAGCAGATTGTTTAAGTGTGTGTGACAGTCTCTGCTGTCACCTTCCCGAAGGCAAAAGATACAGACACACACACACACACACATGCTACTTGCCATTCTCTCATCTTTTGATTTTTGTCTTTGTTGAAACTTTGCCCTCTCACTTTCCTTTTCTTTCTGCTCCCCCCCCCATTCTCTCTCTGTCTCTCATTCCGTCTCTCTCGCTCTCTCTCTCTCCCCGTCTCTTTATCTCTCTCTTTCTCTCTCCTTCTGTCTCTCTATCTCTCTCTCTTTCCATCTCTCTCTTTCATTCTCTGTCTCTCTCTCTGTCTCTCTCTCTCTCTCTCTCTCTCTCTGTCTCTCATTCCATCTCTCTCTGTCTGTCTCATTCTGTCTCTCTCTCAGTCTCTCTCTCTCTCTGTCTCTCTCTATCTCCCTCTCGTTTCAATACTCTTTCGTTCCAGTTCTCTCTCTCTTTCTGTCACTCTGTCCTTTTTTTCCTTCTCTCTCTTTCTCTCCATCTTGTTGTTTCTCTCTTACTCTCTCACTCTTTCTGTCTTTGTCTCCTTGTCTTCTTACCCCCTCTTCCCTCGTTCAATGACTGTCTTTCTTTTGTTCCGATTGTCTTTCACTCTCTCACCGTCTCTCTTTTTGTCTCTTTCTCTCTCTCTATTTCATTTAGCTTTGTTTAGTTTGATGTTTGACATTTCATCAGAGTTTTGCTGAAAGGAAAAGCCTTTAATAAAACCTCGGTGATTTAATAAACTTTTCTCACTAGTGCACACACACACACACACACACACACACACACACACACACACACAACCACACACACCCACACACACATTTATGAACTGAATCTTGTTAAAGTGTGTGTGTATGTGCACCATTACTACAGGAACATATATGGAGATACCGAATGAATATATAAAAAAGATTGACAGAACAGACAGTGAGAAGGTTATAAAGATGGAGAGGAAGAAAGATAGATTAACAGCGGTAGCAGACATGTGACCAGAGCCTGAGCGATGAACAAACAGAGAGAGAGACACAGACGGATGAATAGATTAAAACAGAGAGAACAGGCAGGTGGATATGTGGACTAAGCAACAGGAAGGGAGATAGAAAAGGAGATGGATAGACACAGAGAGACAGGTAGGGAGATGAAGAGACGGGTGGGGAGACAGACACGGAGAGACGGGTGGGGAGACAGACACGGAGAGACGGGTGGGGAGACAGGCACGGAGAGACGGGTTGGGAGACAGACATGGGGAGACAGGTGAGGAGACGGGCACAGAGAGACAGGTGGGGAGACAGACACAGAGAGACAGGTAGGGAGACAGACACAGAGAGACAGGTGGGGAGACAGACACAGAGAGACAGGTAGGGAGACAGGCACAGAGAGACAGGTAGGGAGACAGACAGGAGGTGGTTGGATGGAGAGAGAGAGTGCGTGTGTGATTGTTTGTGTGTGTGTGTGTGTGTGTTCCTCCTGGGACAGTGCTGAGGTTAATAAGCAGGTTAGTGGTCAGAGCACACTCCCATAATGCACTGGGGCAGAGTGCCAGTCTCCCAGTCGCTAATGCTAACGCTAATATCCCAGTGGGAGTTAGAGATCACACGCTATTAGCCCAGCTCAGCGTTCTGCTCTCTCTCTCTCGCTCGCTCTCTCTCGCTCTCTCATTCTCTCTCTTCCTATCTTTCTCTTGCTCTCTTTTTGTTCTCTCTCTATCTCTCATTCTCTCTTTTTGTTCTCTCTTTCGCTCTCTCTCTCTCTGGCTCTCTTTTTCCTTCTCTCTATCACACTCCCTCCCTTCATGCTCTCTTTTTCCTCCTCTCTGTCTCTCTCCCGTCTTGCTCTCCTTCTCTTAATCTCTTTCCCTCTCTCCCCCTCTCTATTTCTCTCTCTCTCTATTTCTCTCTTTCCCACTCCCCATTCATGCTCTCTATTTCCTGAGTTTCCTCTCTTTCCTGCTTTCTCTCCCCCCTCTCTTTCTCTTACTCCCTCACTCTCTCTCGCATGTCTGCCTCTCAGCAAGAAGGCCTGGGCTTGATTCCCGGGTTCGGGGCATTTCTTTGTGGAGTTTGCATGATCTCCCGTGCTTGCGTGGGTTTCCTCTGGGTACTCTGGTTTCTTCCCACAGTCTAAAAACATGCACAGTAGGCTAATTTGCTGTTCCAAATTGCTCCCAAGTGTGAATGGTTGTGTGTGTTGGCCCTGCAATAGTCTGGTGAGATGTCCAGGGTGTACTCTGCCTTCGCCCAGAGTCACCAGCCTCCCTGCGACCCTAATTAGGATTGAGGGGCTTAGAAGAAGAATGAATTTACCTTTTAATACTCTTTTCTCCTTTTCTATCTCTGAGGTTCTACTTTTCTTTTCTCCTATTTTTCCAATTTCTCTCTCTCTCTCTCTTTCTCTCTCTCTCTCTCGTTGCTTCACTCACTCGCTTGCTCTCTATTTCTGCTGCCACTCTGTTTTCCTTCAGGTTAATTCTTTTTATCCTCCGCTGTATAATGCAGGGTGATATATTTATATATACATCAGTTTATCCAGCCGTCCATCCGTAATAATTTCAATTTTGGGACAGAACACACAAACAGTTTGAGATTCCTTCATCAACCTCGGCAGCAGTGATTTTGTGCCTTTTGATATTTTGGGATTTCTGCAATTTATATTTTCTGACATGTGAAGGCCTGGGGTACGGCATCTCCTGATTACTCTTGTTTATAGTGTGTTTGAATTTTTTTAAATAATTTACTTTAAGTTTAACTTGGTACTCTTCATTTCTTTGTTTAAAATGACTTTTACCCCCCCCCCATACTTTCCTGTTTTCTTAAAGCACTTTTCTTTTTTATTCTTTTCCTCCCCTTTTATTTAATATCCTCACCCATGAAAAAAACCCTCACATTACCCACAATTCTCCTGTGCTGAGTGATGTAATGAGGGATGGAGGGATTAGAGAGTGACAGCAGTGAAATGTCAGGAGTTTAGCAGGATCGAGTTCAGGATTTAAGCTTTTAATAACACCATAATGAGGGACACACAACCTTCTGCCCCTTCACGGGCATACACACACTCTCACTCTCTCTCTCTCTCTCTCATACACACACACACATACACACTTCGGGATGTGAGCTGGTATAAATTCCTGTGAAGTAAATGGAACGTTAATGTGTATAAACAGGTGCTAATAAAATAAATACAAGAACGACAAACGGATAATTGTTCATCAGCACGGTGAGAATGAGTACAACGTGTGTGTTTTGTGTGTGATGGCAGTGGTGGTTGGTAAAATTTTAAACTGGGTCATTCATACACTCACAAACACACACACACACACACACACACACACACACACACACACACACACACACACACACACAAAGCTTCAGCCAAGATGGCAAAAGAGTCTTCATGTCATCTGTAGGGCAGAGAGAAGAAGAAGGTCATTCAAAATTGCCACCGGCCCAAGTGACACAGACGGGGCAAGTGAGAGTGAGGGAGAGATGGGGGTGGGGTGGGGGGTGTCTTGGATGATGGACATGGGGAGAGCTGATGAGAGGGATTGGGAGAATTTTATACTTGATATTCTACACTGTATATATTCTACATTCTTGATATTCTACTCAACACATTTTAATGTTTAGTGTAATATCAGTATTTTATATCCTATACATCTGATACTCTGATGCTGATGTGATACTCTAAAATTGATACTCCATATCTAATGTTCTAGACCCTCTCTATTTGATCTTCGTGATCCAGTACTCTGTGTGCAATATGCTGTATTTGATATACTGCCTCCGATACGCTGCATCTGATATACCCTCACTTAAGCGATACTCTCGGCCAGACACTCTAGAGCAAATAATCTAGACCAGATACACCAGCTTTGATTCTCTAGAGCCGATACTCCAGCCTTGATTCTCTTGAGCTGCTACTCTAGCCCTGATAGTCTTGGCCAGATATTCCAGATTTGATTCTCTAGTGCTGATACGCTAGACCCGATACTCTAGACTCGATACGCCACCTTAATTTCCTAGAGCCTCTACTCTAGACTCAATGATACTCCAGTCCAGATACTCCAGATTTTATGCTTTAGTGCTGAAACTGTAGACCTGATATTTTAGACCAGATACTCCCCCTTGATTCTTTACAACTGATACTCTGGAGCTGATGATACCCTAGAGCAGATACTGTAAACCAGACTAACTTTGATTGTCTAGAGGCGCTACGCTGGACCCGATGATACTCTGGACCAGATATTCTAACTTTGATTCTGTAGTGCTGATACTCCAGACCAGATGTTTTAGATCCGATACTCCACTATGATCCTCTAGAACTGATACTCTGGACCAGAACTACTCTAGACTTACTTCAGACCAGCTTTGAGTCTCTAGAGGCGCTACACTCGACCCGATGATACTCTGGACCAGATATTCCAGCTTTGATTCTCTAGTACTGATACTCTTGACCAGATACTCCTTAATTTTCTAGAGCCACTACTCTGGACCCAGTGATACTCTAGACTTCATACTTTAGTCCAGATACTCCAACTTTTATTCTCCAGTGCCGATACTCCAGACCTGATATTTTAGACCAGATACTCCACCTTGATTCTCTAGAACCGATACTCTGGACCTGATGATGCTTTAGACTTGACATTCTAAACCGGCTTTGATTCTCTAGAGCCGCTACACTGGACCCAATATTACTCTAGGACCAGATATTCCTGCTTTGAGTCTCTAAATCCGATACTCCAGATCGGAGGTCATTATAAAAATATTTCATGTTCCAGAGTCTTTCCAGAGTGTGGGGTTGTCAGTAACACGTGTAAAGTATGTGACTGAAGAGCAGAGGAATGTTCTTTGTGCTGAGAAGAGTGAACCTGCATGTCCTGACACAACATTTGAAAAACTTAGGAGGTGTGTCTGAAAGAGGGCTTCATGTTCCACGCTTACAGCTGACTTGCAGCAATACATAAGGACTAAAACACGATGGGCGTGTTATAGGATCATAATCCACACCGGGGGTTGTGTTCTACCACCTGACGAAGAGCAGAGGAGCCTGGTTTATATCCAGGACTTCTAAACTCTATATCCTCTTCTCTGTATTCGATCTTCTGTATCATTGCCACTCTTGTCTGTATTTTAATATACTCTATACCCTAAACTCTGTGCTATACATCCTGTACTTTACCTCTTTGTGTTCTATACCTGAATACGTGTGAAAGCTTTTAAACAACGTTGTGTCTACTCTGCTGTTCTACTTCAGCTCAATGAACATTCTCAAACCCTGCCCAATCATCTTTACCCACAATCCTTTACATACACACACACTCACTCACACACTCACCAGAATGGAATGATATTTCTAGCCATGAGACTATGAATAATTGTTTTGCCTGGCGGAGAAAAATTAAATATAGTAAGTAATTATATAATAAATGTGTTTCCTTTAGGTTCAACATAAATAAAATAAAACATGAAAACTCACTGTTGTGTAGTAGAGAGAGAGATGGAGAGAAAGAGTGAGAGCAAAGTGACGACGTGGAGTTTTATGTGAATAATATCGCTGAGAGTTCACTTTATCTATAATAGGATCTGCTGCTCTTTTCTGAAAGTGTGTGTGTGTGTGTGTGTGTGTGTTACTAGCGGAAAGGAGTGTGTGAGAGAAATGACACTATTGTGCTGATGGTGTGTGTGAGAGAGCGAGAGAGGTGCTACTACTGGAGGGGTGTGTGTGTTTTGAGGTGTGTGTGATGTCAGCACTTCAGCTCTGTGATGTGTGGGTGTCTGTGTGTGTGTGTGTGTGTGTGTGTGTGTTTCTGCACTGTGTGAAACATTCGGTATTGCAACATTCAGTGTAATTTGAGGTGTGTATGTGTGTGTTTTATGCACTGAGGGATTTCTTTGTTCACTGTGAGTTTTTTAAGAATTTGAAAATTTTCCTGAACAGGTGTACCCTGCCCTCGCCCAGTCGGCTGAGATGGATGCCATCCACCCTCAATGAATGAATGAAGATTACATGTTATACATATGTGTTTAAAAAAACTGTTTAGTTCTTAAAAATAAAAAGAAATATGTTCTTACTGTCAAATACTTTAATTCTATATTTTAAATTAGTCTAGTCTGAAAAACTGGCACTTAACGGCACTTTCAGTTTGCTAGCAAACTAGCGGAAGCTATAGTGTTATGCTGTACACTCGGCACTCTGTGATCTACACTCCATTCATTCATTCAGTTATTCCTGAGTCAGGACTGTAGGCGTCTCGTTCTTCTACGCTGTATACTTTTAATTTAATTTAAAATGCTACGCCCCTCCCTGTTTTATATTTTAAATTCTCCTGTCTATAACCTAGGTTCTATATTTTGTCATTTATGCTCTGTACTATAGATGTACTTTGCATGCTCTCTATGGCATGTTTTCACATTCGATGCCCTGCACTATATACTCCATCCTCTGTACTATAGTCGGCTGTACTGTGATTGTGCAGGTCGTTTGTTTGAAAGCAGTAACAGTTGGTTCTTCTTTGTTAAAATATTTTGCATGGACTAACAACTGCATGCAAGGAAGTCAGAAGTGTGTGTGAGTGAGTGTGTGAGTGAGTGTGTGAGTGAGTGTGACTGAGTGTGTGTGTGTGTGTGCATGTAAATGAAGCCATAAGCCTGTGTTTGAGATTAGAGTGTGAGGACCGTACAGGCATTTCTTGCTTGCTTTTTGAATTGGACCAGAAAAAAGTGTAAGTGTGTGTGTGTGTGTGTGTGCGTGCGTTTGTGTATGTGTGCCAAGTGCAGGCTGAATCCTTTTCCAATTATACCGAATGTTTTGGACTGTGTGTGTGTGTGTGTGTGTGTGTGTGTGTGTGTGTGTGGGCCCTTGGGCAATGCTGCTTTATCTTCTTTGCCCGTTAAGTGTGTGTTTGTGTCCTCCAGAGAGTGGATTTCCTACGTCTAAAAGTGCGTGACGGAAAGAGAGAACGACACACACACACACATCACTGCCCTGTATATCTAGTCTTCATTGATTTGACACTATTTTTTATTTCACTTGCTGACACCCACACACACACACACACTTAAAAAGATATTAAATATCTTAGCAGCTAACATTTGTTTTTAGCTGTGTTCTATTCTGAGCTCCACCTACTTTGAAGATCTTCATCTCATTGGTCATTACCTCACCGAAACCTCACCACCTTTTGTGACATCACTATAATGCTACAACTCGTGGGTGGAGATTTTCCTGTTGCGTGATAGTGGTTCAATGTTCATTCAAGCTAACGAGTGTGTGTAAACTGGCACTGAGGCTTTAGCAGTTCCAAATTAGACACGAATCCTGAAGTAGCAGCAGTAATGTTAGCCACTACTGCTTCAGCTGATCGCAATGATCATGGGACGTTTGCCTCAGCAGCTAGAACCTGAAATCATCATCTCACTACAGAGAACTAACTAAGGCTAGCTAGGAAGTTAGCTATGAAAGCTAGCGTCATAAGCTGTTTAGTTTCAATAGAGTAGTTTGTTTGACAGTGATAGTAGGTAATTTGAAGGCATTAGCTGTGTTAAGAGGATTAGGTGTATGATAGCTCGGGAGATAAAGTCAGATGAGTTAGCAACTTTATTCTGAGAATTTTTTAGCTTGGTCGCGTCTTTTTAAAAAATTTTTTTTGGTCGCAGTGACTTCATTATCGCTGTCATGCTAACTCAGTATTAGCTAGGTTAGCATTTCTCACTTACTCACACTCTCTCTTTCTCTCTCTCTCTCACACACACACACACACACACACACACACACACACACACACCCTGTCTCTTAATCTTGTTGATCTAAATGTCTCATCGGATGCTAATTATCTCTGACTCAAGGTTGGGAGATATATCGAGGTGAGAGAGAGAGAGAGAGAGAGACAGACAGACAGACAGACAGACAGACAGACAGACAGACAGACAGACACTGAGTGTGAGAGAGAGTAACAGATAGACAGACAGTGAGACTGAGGGAGACAGACAGACAGAAAGCCTGACTTTTATTTTTCTTTTATCGTATTTTTTCTTTATTGTCTTTCTTTCTTCTTTCTCTCTTTTAGCCCTTATTATTAATCTTGCATTGTTTATTTTGGTTTTTGGCTTGTTATTTATCTATTTATTTTTAGGTACTCTTATCTTTGTCCAAGACCTTTTCTAAGTTTTTTTGGTAAAGTTTTGTGTGAAAAGTGTTTTGCTCTCTTATTCTTGTCTCTGACTCCTGTTTGTTCTTTTTAATGTCAGTTACTCCCTCTTACTTTATCGCACGTTCTGTTACTCGCCCTCTTGGTCCATCTTACTCCCTTTTACTCTCTCACTAAATCCGATCTCACGTGAGCTTATATGAATGCTTTGTGAAAATCGCAGGGTGTCTCTAACTTGAAAGGTAGGGTGTGCCACAGCAGTGATCCTGAATGTGTGTGCATGTATGTGTTTAAAATGATGTTGATCGGCAGCGGTCAAGCTTCGTGGTTAAGGTGCTGGGTTACTGATCCAAAGGTCAGCGGTTCAATCCTCACTATCACCACTGTTGGGCCCTTGGGCAAGGCCCTTAACCCTCAATTGCTCAGTTGTATAAAATGATAATTGTAAGTCGCTCTGGATAAGAGACGTCTGCCAAATGCTGTAAATGTAAATGTTGGATTGTGATGCCCTGAAGCCTCATGCACACACGCGCACACACACACACACAGATTAATGCCCAAGTTTTTTTTCTTTCCACCTGTGTTGCATTCTACACAGAACTTCCTCTAGAGAGACATACAAAGAACTGTTTTACCCATTTTACCCACTGTGACCTTTGACCCTAAATATTAAACCTTCTTTAAGAGCAATGTAAGCATGTTAATATCCATGCTTAGACCATATTCCATCTCTCGCTCTCTCTCTCTCTCTCTCTCTCTCTCTCTCTCTCTCTCTCTCTCTCTCACACACACACACACACACACACAC
>JAQMYF010000022.1:15056158-15067416 GCA_030014195.1 Neosilurus mollespiculum
GCTCTCTCTCTCTCCCTCTTACCTCCTCTCTCTCTCTCTCTCTCTCTCTCTCTCTCTCTTACCTCCTCTCTCTCTCTCTCTCTCTCTCTCTCTCTCTTTTCTGGAGGCTTCTCTTTCTGTATTTGCATTCATTTGATGTCAGCAGGCAGAAACGCTCAAAATCCGGGCAGCGTTGAGTCAACACCTTTAAATTGGAGATTAAACGCTGCTAAGTTGACAAGTTATTAATTTTGAGTTTTGTGGTAATACGAGATATTTTTTTTCCACTCAGAGAAAGAGAGAGAGAGGTGCTCAAACATCCCTGTACTTTTTTTTTTATATGTTTGCGCTGTAGAAATGTCAGGAGAATTAAACTGATTCCTGACTTTATAGATGACGAGTTTATTTTCCTTGTGTTTTGATTGACAGCTCGGCATCTGAATAGCTGCTATTTTATATTTCATTTATCAGTTTTTAAAAAAACAAACAAAAAAAAAACAACCCATGACTTCACTTGGGTCACACTTAATATCTACGAATTCATTAACATTCCATCTTGTAGTGCTGCAGGTTCAGGATGTACACACACACACACACATACACACACACGTTTATCCATATATGTAGGTACACACACATCAGTACACTCGCTGCTTCTACACTCTACTATTTATCAACTCTATTATGAACAGACAACACAAAATAAGAGCGATTTAAAGTTAATCATCAAAGCAAAACTGACTTCCTGCAAAAAAGGTAACTGCAGTAGTGCTTCCCAAAGCAGGTTAACTAGTGTATCTTTACTCTCTAACTTATTGCTGCTGATAAAAAAAAAAACAGTACAACATATATAACATGTTCTCTGATACTGCGATTGATAATCAATACATTGTTATACATAATTCTTCTTAAAATATGTTAATGATAAATTAGCATTGGAAGCTAGCTAATATGCTTGTATATGCTATATAAGGCAAATTTATTATTATTTATTTATTTTGACTTGATAACAAATCTGAAAGGAATCTAAATGAGTTTGAGCTAAAATTCCATACAAATTTTTGGTTTTCAAGCCTTTTCTGTCATACCTGTATTCTAAAACCCCTTGCTCACTGGGTGAACAGTGCGCGGTGAATGACGGCGAAGGCAACGAATAAGGGCGAATTGAAAATCGGCGATCTCAACACGATTTTTTCCACTTTCGCAGCCAATTTCTATGAAATCACCATCATCTCTTCACACCCCTAGCATGTTAACTACACATCAACTGCGCGTTGGGACTGGGTTGCATTCGCCACCATCACGTTTCCTTCGCCACCTTCGCACTAGCTGCATGTTGGAAATGCCCCCTTTGCCACCACAAGAGGCCGAGCAAGGGGACGAATAGGCATAAAAGTGAGCTTTGCCAGCACGTTGGGAAGACGCAGGGAAGCGTCACATGGCAAATGAAACCTGAAAAAGGCGTACAAAAGACACATTTTGGCGTTCATAACACAGTGATTACGTAACAGGTCGAATGCGCTCCTTCGCCTGACCTTGGCAATAATTTCCAAGATGTTTGAAATTTCCATGCAGCCAGTGCGCACGAGATGAACCGGTGCGAACTTGGCGAACAATTTACCCCAATTTTGCTTTTGAAACACTTACATCTGCGAAAAATCCCGTTCGTGATCGCCACCTCATTTGCCCCAGTGAGAAAGGGGTTTAAGAAAAATTCATAACACTCCATGAGCAACTTTGTCCAAGAAAAAGGATGTGAGTTGTAAAATGTAATTGCACAAGATGAAGTTTGTTGTTTAAGAAGTTTGACAGCAACCGTTGAAGCTCCTGTTTGTTTGAATTTTTGCTTTTGAGTTTAGGTGTAGCTAGCATGTAGCTGTTAAACCCTTTATATGGTACGATGTGAAGGTGCAGTGCAGTGAATATGCAGACATGACATGGACATCAGGAACGTCAACATTTCTTTCAGATACGTTGGTAAATTACAGCACAAATAGACTAAGACTACAACTGCACTGTCATTCCGCTTAGCATCAATCGCTAACACGACTAAATTATTAGCACCTGATATTAACTCCATTAACACTTCATCATCCCGTATTTCATCTGGAGTAAAGTGAGACAAGAAGTTGTGGGTTGAGAAGTATAATTAATTGTATGAACAAGTGTTGGCGTGCTGAAGAAAACCAGGTCAGGATTTTAGTGCGGGAAGTTCAGAGTGATTTAGATGGAGGTTGGAACGTGGAAACTGTTTAATTAACACTTTCTCTGGCCTGTTATTAAAATGTAAATTTCTTTTCTTTTTTTAATCTGACATCACAGCAGAGTTTTAAAAAGGTCAGCGGATGTTTCACCGTCGATGTTCTGACCTTTTTCTCCACAGGTGATTATGAACAGGGAGGTTTGAGTGATGTGAATTTCATCCATGGAACTCTTCTCTCTGAAATGTTGTGTGGGGGAAAATGTAGTGTATTTTTTTTTTTAATGAAACATTTTTGGGTAAACGGATGCACAACATTCTGCCGTAATCAGCCGTGTTGTTTCCATGTACTCTTTAAAATGCTGTACATCACAAGTACGGTTGTAGGACCTTGTACACGTTGGAGAACCCATTTGAGGATCTGAGATATGGTCCAAAAATTACTTTAAAATTTATTTTTTAAATTGAAGGCATGTAATACAGTATACTGTAGGGCGGCACGGTGGCGCAGTGGTTAGCACGTCCGCCTCACAGCAAGTAGGCCTAGGTTCGATTCCCAGCTCGGGCATTTCTGTGTGGATTTTACATGTTCTCCCAGTGCTTGTGTGGGTTTCCTCCGGGTACTCCAGTTTTCTCCCACAGTCCAAAAACATGCACATTAGGCTAATTGGCTGGTTTAAATAAATAACATGTATAAAAAAAAATCTGGAAAAATCATCTTTTTAAAATAAGTTTTCCTTTACAATGTTTTTCAAAATTATATTGAGTCATCAAAAAAAAAAAATCAAAAATTATTTAAAATATAAAGTTCTGAATATTTAAGAATTAAATTATTAAATGAAAAAAAAAATCCTGCCACCTGTAATATAAGAAGTATATGAGATGATGGGGTGGTCATAATTAAAGAAAAAATCAGGTGTATGGAATAAACAGCGTTTACAAAACAGCGTTACTGATATACAAATTAGAAACAGTTAAGATGATGAATGTTTTTTTCCCTTTCACAGCGAGTCTTTAGTGAAAGTATTTGTTCTGTGATACAAAACACACAAAAATGCTAAATAAAGAAGATTAATGAAGGTGTGATCAGAATGCTTACTTGTACTTAATCACCACAGGAGGCGAGTATTGATCTCTCTCTCTCTCTCTCTCTCTCTCTCTCTCTCTCTCTCTCTCTCTCTCTCTCTCTCTCTCTCTCACACACACACACACACACACAAACCACGTGTAACAGATGAAGGCAGGAAATCCCTTTATTTTTTTTTTATTATATCGTTATTTTTCTGTATATATCAGAACAAAATGTCAGACCTGTATTTGAACTGCACCCCCCAGCACCCCATACCATCGGCTAGCAGCCAGAGGGCGTCCATTGTGGTTTCACAGATTTAGAGAATCTGTGAGTTAAGTAGATTTGTGGGTTTTTGAGCATCTGAAGGATGAGATGGAGATGTTTTGGGCTTATGGAGAATTTTGTGGATTTCGGAAAGAAATTGTTCTGGGGATTTTAGGAAGTGGGGGTTGGGGTGGGGGGTGGGGGTTGGGTTAGGGGGTGGTGTGTTCCCAAAAATGGCTGGAATTGTTTGGGTTTTGTTTTGTAAAAGTGTTGGAGTCGATGTGTGCATAATGAATATTACCTTTAGAAAAGAGAACAAGGTAAGGTACCTTGAGAAAAGTGTTGAACAAGGCAAGTGGAGATGAGGCGGTACTTGAAGATGGAGTTTAGGGGCTTGGACTTTGGGGATGGAATTGGACTTTATGAATGAGGCTGGGGATGGAGGTGAGGTTGGGGATGAGATTGGAATGGTTTTGAGTTTGGAGATAAGAATAAGGTTGAGGGATGGGAATAAGGTTGGGGATGAGGCTGAGGTTGGGATGAGGATCATGTTGGGATGGGGTTAGGGATGTGGATGAGGTTTGGACTACGCATTAGGCATAAGGATAAGATTGGGGTTGAGGTTGGGGTTTATGGATGGGGATGATGATCAGGTTGGGGTCAGGATGAGGCTGAGAATGAGGATATGGTTAGGGATGGAGTTGGTGTGGGGTGTGGATGAGATTGGAATCAGGTTAGAATGGGTTTGGGAATGCGGGTGGGGTCTGGGGTTGGGGATGAGGTTGGGGTTGAGGATGAGATTGAGATTGGGTTAAGGTTTGGATGGGGTTGGGGAGAATGATTGTGTTTGGGGGTGGAGTTAGATGGAGGTGGCGATGGAGAAGGGGTAGGAGAGGTTTGGATGTTTGGATCAGGGATGGAGGTGTTTGTATGTTTGGCATGTTGTCTTCAGCAGATTATTCTTGATCAGGGAGGTGACCTATGACCTGAGGAGGAATGTATGACAAGAATCAGCCAGCTGTGTTTGAGTCATTAAGTCTCTGTCTCTCTCTCTCTCTCTCTCTCTCTCTCTCTCTCTCTCTCTCTCTCTCTCTCTCTCTCTCTTTATCCATCTATCTGTCTCTCTCTCCCTCTCTTGGCAGTCTCTGACACATTTCATACAGGGCAGCCTTCAGGAGTTTGTTTTTGCACTCGTCTCACACGTAATGGAGAGAAAGAGAGACAGAAGGAGAGAAACGGCAAAAGAGAAGGATGACAGTGTCCTGAAGCTACCTCTCTCTCTCTTTCTCACTCTCTTTATTTTTTTGCCTACCAACTTGTCAACCAAGTACACACACACGCACAAACAAAGCATCAGGATTAACCCCCCCGAGTCCAGAATTAGATCCAGAAAATTGATCCACCCGCTCTTTTCAGTGCTACTGATTTTTCTGTCCACATGCTCGACAATTAAAACAAACAAACAAAAAAACCGTCTGTCAGAAGAATAATAGAAGAAAAACCATAATACAAAATACAAACGCATAATAATCAGAACAAAATTTACTTTGAAAAAATTAAAGAAGAAAGTTTTGGCCCAATAAAGGCTGGATATTTGAGTTTCTGATTATTATAATGATTATAAATTAGCATCTCCTGATTACACACTTTTCCTTTAGCTTTTCCTTTGGTTCAGCTTTATAGCTTTAGGGATTTAAATTTCAGAGATTAATTAATTTTATTATATTTTAATATATTTGGGTATTATAATTCAGTAAATGGCTAAGACTTTTTGGGAGGATTAGCATGCTGATTGGTTACAAAGGAATATTTTTTTTACATTTATTAAACTTTAAGAAATATAATTGAAATTGTTATTTATTTGGTGGTTTGGTTATATCTAGGTAAATAATTTATAGATCCAGTTAAACTTTTAATTTTAAGTATTAAAGTAGTAAGTAATAAATTAGTAATGGGTGGAGGGGCTGAGTAGCCAGTGCAGGTTTTTTTTTTTTTTTTTTTAATTCATTTTATTTATTTTTGTATTTTTTTTTAAATAATATTTTAATGAAAATATTTTTAATCAATGAAAATTTATTTCTATAATTCGGTTAGCTATTTCTTGTTATTATTTTTATATTCAAAACATTTTGTAAAGCTAGTTTGAGTGTGATTCAACAGAGCTGCAATCAGTAATCAGTTTTAAAAATGAATGAGCGAAGATTTATCTATGGTATTACGCTAACACATAGTCATTATTCATTACAGTGATGTAATTAAACACACAGAAATGCTAAAACTACATTTTACAACCACTAACTAGTAATTTTCTGTGACTGATGCTTTTATGGTAATTATAATAATAATAATAGTAACAATAATTTCTTGAACTTTCATATTTCCATAGAAAAAAATAAAAAAATATATAAAACTGTTAAATGTAAATATTTGTTTAAAAACAAAAACTGTCAGGGAGAGTTTTTCCTCCAAGTCAGTGAAAGATCCCCCCTCCTCTGTGTGTGTGTGTGTGTGTGTGTGTGTGTGTGTGTGTCTCTGTGTGTGTTGTGAGATGAATGTATAAGACAGGGAGGACAGCAGTGTGTTTCTCTCAGGTCGGTGTACAACTTTTCTTGAAGAAATGTCTCATTATCCGTATGTGTGTGTGTGTGTTTTCAGGTGGCTGCTCGTTCGATGATGGTCCCGCGCAGTGTGATTACCAACAGGATCCGTACGACGATTTTGATTGGACACATGTCAGTGCCCAGGAAGTTCCATACCTGTCTCCTGAACTGCCTCAAGGTGACACACACACACACAAATACATAAAGAGTTCCACAGTACAATCGAAAATTTTCCATAATGTTATTAAATTTCCTTTTGTTTAACTGCTTTTGGGAACACTGTTGCTAGGCACCAAGGCAACTTTGAGACAGAGCAGAGTTAATAACTTGGCTAGCTAGCTAATAATTTGGGCAAAGGATGTAGCTAGCATGTGTTTGTTTACACGCACACACACACACACACACACACACACACTAAACAAATGAATTAATATAATCACATAGTATTAACATCTAACAAGCTTGGAGTTCAGCCATTTTAAGGAACTTAAATAAACAGCGGAATATTCATTCATCCATTCATTCATTTTTTTAAGCTGCTTAATCCTAATTAGGGTCGCAGGGAGGCTGGGGCCCATCTCATTCAACTCTGGGCAAGGGTGGGGTACACCCTGTACAGCTGACCAGGCCATAGCAGACAGCAGAATATAATTTCTCTAATTAATTAATAAAAGACTACTAAGAGCACTATTTTCTTTGTTTATTCGTATAGTGTTAAGCTCTAGACAATGTCCCTAACAAGCCTGCTAATAATAACTTATGTTGTATGAAGTGTAAAGTAGCAGACAATGTTGGTAATATGCTATCTGATATTTGCTAACTAGCGTTTACATTATTTATTGCATTTCAGAATTAATAGGTTTGTGATGATGTTTTCTGCTTTACACAGTGTACTACGTATTAGCCGAGTTTTAACTAATCTTAGCTGCATGTTTGAATATATCAGTAATAATTTTATCCATTTTGCTTGTACATGGGATTCACTGCACACTTAATACACAGCAGCATTCTTGTACTAACAAAGTTAAATAATTTCAGCTGAAGCGGTAACATTAATTACACTTTAACTAGCAACATTAGCACAGGACCGTGTTTAGTTAGGATTTATTTTTTATGTTTATAGCTAGTCATTTTTTTTACAATGGCAGGTGCTCTGTAAAAAAATAGTTTCACTGCATTGATTAACATTACATGATTGTGCTTGTTTTAGCGCACAATGCAATCTGAATTAGAACTACCTCATCTTATCATGACGCTAATCTTTTGTCCATTATTAGAATCATTAATCTTGTTTTGTTTCTGTGCCATTTTTTCACACTTGCATGTAAATTCCAGGTCTGAGGAAAGTTATTATTTAGCAGGTTCATCGTAGCATATGAAGCTGCAATTATTAGCACACAGGTGAGGGGTGTAAATTACATTAGCAAGAAGAATATGCAAGCTCAAGGCTTTTTTTCCTCTGTGTAAACCCACCACTGTATTAAAAATTAGCTGTAAAATGGATTCTTAGCTCAGGCTTGTTAATGTAGCTAGCTTATCACGCTAACACAGAGCACATTCCTGTAATCAGTAATGCAGTCGCTAATTCTTTTTTCCCCCCTTCTCTTTTAAGTTCTTGTATAATTTCTCACAAGGTAAGGAGCTTTTCTCATTTCCGTAGCTGTATAAAACTTCTGTTATAAAGACGCTGTCAAATTAAAAGCACTTAAGTGCAGATCGTTGGAGGTGACCGTGCGGAAGAAAGAGAAAGCTCGACCTTGCCTATTCACCTCACAAACATTTAGCCAGACGGTTTTTAATTTAAATTTTTTTATTTTTTTTTACACAGAAGGTTGTGTGCTTTTCACTCGCAGGTAAATTTCCTAATTAACACAAGATTAGGTAATTAATCACGCACAGGGACGGGGGAAGGTCACGAGGCCGAGGTTCTGCGAGTGCGCTGGGATAAAAGCCTCTTTACATTGTAGTCCAAATTTAAGACAATTTATTACTCTTTTGTGTTCATTTTATATATTTAGCACCGGGCTGCATGAAGCAGAGCCACCAGGTCTGCGTCATAATCCCTACAATAAATCCTGTGTACTGAATTATAATTTATAAAATTTTATAGAAGTATTTACCAGATCGTATAGCATATTGTTTGATCACAGCAACATTAAAATTTGTAAATATAACTTGTTCTTGGGATATTTGTCCATTACTGTCCATTATAATAACAATACCCAGGGCCCTTGGGACATTAGACAAGTGGGAACTTGAAGCCTGGGGGAAGGAGGGCCCTAGGAATATAGGGTCTTTGAAGCAAAGGGCTTTGATGATATACAACATTTGAGCTATGAAATCTGTGAAGATTTGGCCCTGTAAAATTTGGGTCCTCAGAAGAAAGGGCCATAGTAGTAAAGGGTCTGGGGAGTATAGGGTAATTGGAAATTAGGGTCCAGGGGACATCCTGGAAATATAGGTTTATGGGAGTATAAACCCCTGCTAACCGAAGGCTCTTAAAATATGAAACCTCAGAACATAGTGAAATAAAGAATGAAGGCCAAAGAAACACAAGATTCTGGGGGAAGTGGACTTGGGAGTATAGGGTTCTGGGATTATGTAACCACAAAACTGGGGGTACTACAAAAATAAGCCATAGGAACATAAGGTCATGGGGGAAAGAACCTTGGGAGTATGTGGTCCTGGGAGTAAGGAATTTTAATTAAATGTAATTTAAAATAAAAGGGTCCTGGGGAAAAGAGCCTTTGTGGTATAGGGTCATGGGAATAACGGGTCTTGGTAATGTAGGCCCCTTTGAAATATGGAACCTGTTAACGTAGGATACTGGCAGAATAGGACCTGAGGTAGAAAGAACCTCAGAAATTAAGGTTCCTGAGAACATGGGAACCCTGGAAAAAGAGCCTTCGGTACTTGGGGTGTCTTGGAGCTTGGGCCCAGGGAATATGAGGCATGTGAGAACATGAAAAAAGAACCTTATTAAACTGCAGCTGTGGTAACACAGGGTTTTAGGAATAAAAGGCCCTAGAAACATAGGGCCTTGGGAATATAGATATAACCCTGGGCACATGGGAATGCAAGACTGGCATTGGCTTGTTTTGTTGCTAATATCCCAGAACCTTCTCTTTATACCAGTGAATATATTTTATTGAGAAAATAAATACTCTACCATGTCAATGATGAATATTCAAAGTATTTCACTTTCAGCAAGTTGAATATTCTGGGCATTTTTAAAAAGTCTGGTAGATAATTAGCATGAACCTGAAGAGAGACCTTCACAAACATGTCTTTGTGTCCTGCTGTGATGTATCGCGTGGGCTGCTGGGCTGTAAATGAACCTCTATTGGTTAAATGCTTGCTGCTAAACCAGAACTGTTCTGTTTATTAGAACATGATCAATTAGTTAAATTCCTGTAAATGTCTAATCTCTGCAGTGTTTTTTTTTTTTTTTTACCATCTTTATTATTTAAAACAGAGGGCCCTCCTCTAGATAGCAGTGCATACAAGGGGGGAAACCTCTTCCCTTTTTCTATCAAGAACGTATGCTTGTGTAACAGAAGGAGAACCTGATAAACGTTCATGCTTAACTCTCTTACTGTCCGCCCTGCAAGTGCACTTTGTCTTCTCCACGTCTTCCAGGCATAAGCCTGAGTCCGCAAAATTCTTCTTCAAAAAATGCTGAGAGATTAGGTATTCCTGACTTCGTGCTAGCCTGATTTAGCCTTAACCTCTGAGTGAACCTGTTTATCATGGAACATTCTAGAGAAGGAACCGTAAAAGAAAACAAGTTCAGATCATTTTTTGGTAGTTTATAGTAGTGCTGGTTTAATTTGATGTTAATATCTTATATATAGTGGCTTGCAAAAGTCTTCTCTTCTTGACACTTTTACCACTTTGAGGGGTATTGTTGTCATGTGCGATATCTGTCTGCCTGTCCCACGGTCCATCTGTCCACAGTTGCATTCCGCACACTAATTCAAAGTGACATCACCGATCATCACCATTTTTAGTGTGGAAGTTAGGACTGTGTAACTGCACAAGCCTGTCTATTTTCGTTGCGGACTGTGTAACTACAAAAACCTATTAATTTTAAATAATTCTTCAAAGCAAAACTGCTCCAGCACCTTCAAGAATTTCTGTTCCTCAAGAATTTTCCTGTGTTTAGCACCATCTCGCATTTTTTGACCAGTTTCTCTGTCCCTGCTGATGAAGAACTCCCCACAGCAAGATACTGCCACCACCATGCCTCACTGTGGGGATGTTGATCTTGGGGCAATGAGAGGTGTTGGGTTTGTCCCAGACATAGTGTTTTCCTTGATGGTCAAACCAGAAGACCCTCTTCCATATGTTTGGAGAGTCTCTGAGTCTCTCGCATGCCTCTTGGTGAACTCTAAACATGCTTACATTTTTAAATTTAAAATTTTTTTTGTGGGCAACAGCTTTTTCCCCCAGTTCTGTGGAGTGTGGGTGAATACACCAGTTTCCGATGTTGAGCTTCCCAGGTCCTTCAGGATTACCTTCAGTTTTTTTGTTGCTTCACTGATTAATGCCCTCCCTGCCTGGTCTGTGAGGTTTGGTTGAGGGTCCTCTAAGCAGGTTTGTACCAGTGCCTTATTTTTTCCATTTTGTGATGGATTTAATGATGCTTCATGGGATTTTCAAGTTTTCGTATTTTATTTTTGTAATAAACCAACTCTAATTAGTATTTGGATCAGATGCTAGTACATTATCGTAAATCTGTCTGGATGCTAATATCTTAGCATAGATCTGACTGGATGTTATTACATTAGCATTGATCTGACTGGATGCTAGTATATTAGTGTAGATCTGACTGAATGCTAGTACACTAGTGTAGATCTGACTGAATGCTAGTACACTAGCATTGATCTGACTGGTTGCTAGTATATTACCGTAGGTCTGACTTGATGCTGGTATGTTAATGTAGATCTGACTGGATGTTAGTACGTTAACATAAATCTGACTGGATGCTAGTTTACTAGTGTAGATCTGACTGGATGCTAGTACATTAACGTAGATCTGACTGGATGTTAGTACACTAGTGTAGTTCTGACTGAATGCTAGTACACTAGCATTGATCTGACTGGTTGCTAGTATATTACCGTAGGTCTGACTTGATGCTGGT
>JAQMYF010000022.1:15070843-15081106 GCA_030014195.1 Neosilurus mollespiculum
ATCTGACCGGATGCTAGAACACTAGTGTAGATATGACTGGATGCTAGTATATTTACGAAGATCTGACTGGATGCTAGAACACTAGTGTAGATATGACTGGATGCTAGTATATTTACGAAGATCTGACTGGATGCTAGTATATTAGCGCAGATCTTACTAAATGCTAGTATATTAGTGTAAAACTGATTGGATGCTAGTACATTAGCGCAGATCTGATTTAATTTTTATGGTTGATCTAAAACAGGTGTGTTATGGTTTAACTGGATAAAATTGTTGCTGGTGTTGTTTATAAAGTGGAAACTTTAACAGTCATTTTGAACTTTTTTCTCCCTCCCAGGTTTTTATGATTCAAATAGAAACAACACACCTAATATCTTTAATGAAACACCTCAGAATTCACCTGGCCCTTGAGCTAGAGTGAACTCTGAATTAATGCTAGCAGCAGGCACAGAGTTTCCACTCGAGCAGCTGTGTTACGCTCTACATCTCTCAGAACCTCCATACGGCTGGAAAAAAAGAGGGTGAAGAAAAAGGATCAAGTCCCTTAGAGAAAGTGGAAATGAGCTGTGATGTGGGTCATTAAAAAAATGACTGAACAGTTAGCATGTATAGCGTACAGACATAGTGTCATAGCATCACCAGATTCTAATAGCCTTTTAAAAGCCTTTCTGCATACACAACTGTTTCTCATTTTACTAGACTCCCTTTTTGCGATGCATCATGGGTAGACGTTTCTACCCACACGCTAAAGACAGCTAAAAATGGAATTTGATTAGCGCGTTGCTTTAACCTTTGATAGGAAAAGGAAAAGCAATAAAAAGGAAAGCGTCTTGTCATGCAGTAAACGAGAAGAAGGCTGACAGCCGAGGATTGTGGGAGAGACAGGCGGAGAGACGCGTGCTTGACAGCCATCTTGTGATGTCTCACAGAGGGGAGTGTGACAGCGGCCATGACACGTAGCTCATTTGTTTTGATACGCGCTGACACGCCGCCTTCCGTTTGACGACGAGAATCATCTGGAGATAATGATGAAGTGTTTGTGCCTCCGTGTTGTCTTTCTGGTTTTCCTTTATTTATTTAGTGATTTATTAAAAAAAATCACAACAAATCCATATAATGTGACCTTGTATTAAACAACACAGGCTAATTATTTTCAAATATTTGTATTAATTCTATATAAAATCAAGCTACGTAGAAAGTGCACTAGATAGGATCCATGACTTATGCTCAAAATTAAGTGCCCCTCTTCGTCTAAACATAGTCTAAATGTAGAGTTTTTTTGTTTTCCATTCAAACAAACCTCATTGAGCACAAAGAAGTGTAAAGGGTGTAAAATGATGAAAAGTTATAGTTATAAGCATTTTTAGTTCCTGCCTTCACCGAGCTATAGAAAAGGATTTTGTCTACTGAGCTATAGAAAAGGAACTTGTTAGTGCGATAGCTTTGGAAGTAAATGACATAGGTTCACCAAATTTTGTGTATGAGTCCCCTCAGGGGCAAATAGAGTGGGATTGTATATATGCCACCTTGACCTTGTTCCAGTGTCACAAGGTCACTTTTCTATATTTGGCTTGTCAAGGTTTGTTACTGGGATTACTTTAAAAGGAAATGACATAGGATTACCAAATTTAGTGGATTGGTTCCCCTCAAGACGGTCATGGTTGTGATTGTATATGGGTGTCCTTGACCTTGTTTTAAGGTCATAGCAATCAAGTTAGTGAATTTTTCTGTATTTGGCTTGTCACGGTCTGGTAGTGCAATAACTTTGAAAGGAAATGATACAGGATGACCAAAGTTGTTGAATGGGTTTCCCCTTAGGAAGATTTTTGATAGTATATTGGTATATTGTATATTGGTCACAGTATACAGTAGTGTGCAGTGAAAATTATACATCACCTATTTTGTCTGAAAGGGCTCCTTATGAAAAGAAGTAAAAAATTACTTCTCTATAATTTTTTTAATTTTGGTGAAAATGTATTGAACAATGTTATTGTAGGCAATGAGAACCAAAAAAAATCATTCCAACAAGTATATTGAGGTAAACAATAAACAAAAACACTGAAAATACCAATTTTTCAGAAAAACTGAAAGGTGTTGCAAATTTTGTTTTTTGGACTTTTGCATAGCATGATAACTTCAGACCATATGGAATGGTTTAGCGAGTGAAGAAATAAAAAAATCTGTGAACACTATGCCACTATGCCTTTAAGTTACTGTTGTCTTCCTGTCCTCAGTAAAGTCCACTCATTCTCGTTCAAGGAAGCATTTCTGTAAACAAAACTGTTAACTTATTAATTGTTACGTAAACTTATTGTTTTTTGTGTTTTGTTTTTTTTCTGCACCAATTTTGTGAAAACTCTGGAGACTGCTCTGTGCTGATTGGATAAGTGCAGGAACATGGACCTGGACTGGTGCTGCTAATGACTAACATAGTATTAACTTGTAGGAAATAATTAATAAAAGTGAGATTGTGTGTTTTATGATCAGTGTTTAGTAGCTATAAGGAACTGTTTTGTGAGCGTGTGTGTGTAGAGGCCAAAAATCTGTGTGGAATGTTCAGAAAACATGAAAGACTGGAGGTTTTGTTAGCTGTAACACTCGCATCAAGAAAAACACCGTAGTACACACGTTTACCATTCAGTAAAATCCAGTTTAAATTTGATTAAAGATTAATTCAGGAAAAATAATAACGTTTATTTCTGCATGCTCTCTTTCTGTACCAGACTGTAAATACACTCACTTTTAAAATCTCTTTATGGCGAGAGAAACTGATCCGAACCCCGTGAAGCCAGACGGAGGGGAAATCTCAGGACGAAGCGAACGAGAAAAGAGGCCGCGGCATCACTGTGCTTCTCAGGAGGCCAGGTCTGATCTGGAAAGGCGCACACAGGATTTACGGGCGTGTTTGTTTGCTTGACGTGCTGGATTATTTAAATGCCTTTGATTGGCTGTGCTGTCTAATCAAAACACTGAGACTAATTACTGAGCTTGGATTCGGGCCTGAACTGACACAACAGAGGGAAAGAGATGAAAAATGGAAAGCATGTCTAAAATTATTCATCAGAACATTTTCAGTTTTCTTGTTTTCCTGCCAGAGATTCAGAGAGAGAAAAAATGCGCACACACAACTTCTCGGCCAAAACACTTCATTTTTTAACCCTAGTTTGTTCAGCTCCATGAACACGGCGTCTGGGGGGATATGTTTACGCTCCACATTAAATACAGGGTCAGGATCTCTTCTTCAGCACTGTGCTGCTCGATTCAGATTTCACTTTTTATAACAGAGTTTTATTACTTAAATACGTTATCGTTTCTATAGCAACAGCTTAGTAATTTGACAAGCACAGCGGGTGCAAAATTTACAATAATCCGATTTTTAGACTAGCTTAAAATTTTTCTCTAAGGATGTTTATTTAAACACATTATTATATGCTCAGAAGTCATTTTTGCTATCTTTTTCTTTGTAACATGTCAAGCTGTGTTTTCTTTTTTTATAGCTACTACACTGTCGGTGAAATCAGGAGCAGTGTTGTTTCACAGAGCAGGGAATGATGGGAAATTAAATAAATGTTGTGATTGTTGATGATTTGTTGAGGTATTAAAGGAATAAAACACCGTTCTTGAAAAATAATCAGTGTCGGCCTGCTGATGGTGACGGCAAACTGAGAGCGCAGGAACATTGTTGTGTTTAAAAGAAGTTTTGTATAATGAAATTATGATTTAATGTCTGCAAAAATACTTTATTTCAGAGCTGCTTCAGATAAATGTTTGTAACTTTGTCAGAGATAATATACAGCATTAGTGTAAAATGAACCCTGACAAGGGACCTGGACCCTGACACACAACAGAGGCGTCCTTTATCATCCGGAATGGGTTCATTTCATTATATTGACTAACTTGCTGTACACTGTCCCATGTATTACACTACTACTTACAAAATATTGGTTTAAAAAATTATTCAATTGTTGCTACATTAAATTGATTGCTTGTTACATTGATATGTGTTTAAAACTAATTTAAAAATAATTTCATTTATTTGAAAAAGAATTGTATTGATTTTAGAATAGAATCTTATTGCTTTCGCTAATAACCAGCTCCATAGCAACAGTGTATTACAAAGAAATAACAGTACCTGACCAATCAGAATTGAGTATTCAAATGAGGTAATAAATTAACAAAATATATTTTTTAGATATCTTAGAGGGTGTGCCCTTCTATATCCATATCTTATTTCCCTGATATTGTACATGACAGTACTTTATGGTGCAGTGCTGTGTGTAAGCACAGCTGATCTGTTACATTAACGCTGTTATTTACATTCATTTCTGGAAATCAGTGAAATCTTTATCTCTGAACCGAAACACATGCCATCTGATAATCTGAAAACACACACTGCCGTTTTTTTTTCATTCCTTTCTACAAAGTTTACACCTTTTTTATTGAAGAGGCTCAGTGTTAGAATATGTGTGTGTGTGTGTGTGTGTGTGTGTGTGTGTGTGTAGAGTAGTGTAGCGTAGTGTAACAGCAGATTTCACACGTTTACTCTGAGCGAAATTTTTTGAGTGAAAGTGAGACTGAGAGAATGATGAGGAGGAGAGAGAAGGCGAAGGACAGACGGCTGTTAAAGCCCGCAGCGGGGTGAAACGTGAACACACACTCGCTTTAAAAGCACTCTGTGGTGTAGTGTTCCAACCTCAACACTGTGATTAAGGTCAGACACTCAACACCACCAACCAGCCACTAATCACACTGTGAAACACACACACACACACACACACACACACACACACACACACACACACAGTGCACCTTGGCTCACTGCGCAGAAACAGCTGCCTCTGTTCTTACACTCAAGTGGTTTTTTTGGAGACAGTAACAAAAATCTTTGAGAGAACATGGTGTAAAATATTTTGAGTAGGCGTGGCCTAATATTCTAATGAGCACACTTGATCTCTTTGTCTGAGATTTCGCTTATGTCACTCAAGCTACCAAGCTTTCTCTCTCTCTCTCTCTCTCTCTCTCTCCCCCCCCCCTCCCCTTTCTCTCTTTGTACCCTCACTTTGTTTCTGTTTCTCTTCTCTAACTTTTTTTATACCATGGACCTTTGACATATCATGCACCCTTCTGTGTATATGTGGATAGATGTGTATGAGTGAATATGTGGATAAACATATCTGTCTGTACGTGTGTGAATATGTGGATAGAGTTATAAGTGTTTGTATATATAAGATATATGTATGTATATGTGTACATATGTGTATGTAGGTATATGTACATATATAGCTTAGCGTAGTTACCTTAGTTGTCTTTTGTGCACTTTTTTCTAATTTCTGCTAAACAGAGAGCTGCTAAACTGATTTTTATTGTTCATGCAACAGTTGACAATAAAGATCTCTTTACTTTACTTTTTAAAAATCCTTATCTCTGTCTTCATTCTTTTATTGTCTCGATTTTTGTCCGTCTGCTCTCTCTCTCTCTCACTTGCTCATCAGTGTTGTTGATGTTGATGATGAGAGCGTTTTGTAATCAGCACATGGTGTTTGGGGCCAGTGACTGTTCCACACTTTGATTTAGCTTTAACAACATTAGGAGAGTTGGGGTGTGTGTGTGTGTGTGTGTGTGTGTGTGTGTGTGTTGATGGAGGGCAATCTGGAGTGTAAGTCTTGGTTTTATCAGAGCTTTAATTCTTGACTCTGTTTTCTGAACCTGTCTCACTCCATGTCTGACTGTCTGCCTTTGTGTCTGTCTCTTGTCATCTGTCTCTCTTTCTGTCCTTCTCTTTGTCTACCTATCTGTCAGCCAGTCTGTATGTCTAGCTTTTTGCCTTTCTCGCTGTCTTTGTCTGCATGCCTATTTTTTGTCTTCCTGTCTCTCTCTCTCTCTCTCTCTCTCTCTCTCTCTCTCTCTCTCTTACTCTGTCTACCTGCCTCCTTCCTGTATGCCTTTTCATTGCTCTCTCTCTCTCTCTCTCTCTTTGTGAGTTAATACTTGATATTACAGTATACAATAAACCTTACAGTTTTCTAGTACTTCACCTCAGAATATATAATATAAAGAAATTAATAGTCATTTTGTGGTTATTTTTCATATATTTGTGTTTACTAAACCATTATGATGCCAACATTTTCTTTCTAGTACTTAAAAAAAATGTATATATTAAATTTTTGCTACTATAATCAGTGTAATATATTTTGCGCCTTTGAGCTTTTTCTAGCTTTGTTTTTCATAAATCAGTTTATTTTTAATAGATATTTCCTCACTTCATTACTTTGTTGTTTTATTGTCATGAAAACCGATGCTTATTTATAATGACACAGATCCTGGCAAAACTTCAGAAATAATATTTGAGAAAATCACTGGGGATAAATGATACTGGATGTGTATTTATTTACTCACAGGAAGTCTCTCTGTCCCCATCTCTCTCTCTCTCTCTCTCTCTCTTCCTCCTTTAGGGTCATACATGATGGTGGACTCGTTCCAGCATGATCCAGGGGAGCGAGCACGTCTTCAACTCCCTGTGATGAAAGAGAACGACACACACTGCATAGATTTTAACTACCTGCTGTATGGCGTGGATGGGTCTAGTCCCGGTACGCTGAACATCCTGGTCAAGGTCAATAAAGGGCCAGTGGCAAATCCCATCTGGAACATCAGCACTCACACTGGGAACACATGGAGGAAGGCGGAGCTCGCTGTCAGCACCTTCTGGCCCAACGAGTACCAGGTACATTAATAATATTCCTGGTACACTATAAAACACAGTTAAACACTAATGTCCAATACCAGACACGAACACTGGCAAGAAAGTCCAACAAACACACAGTGATCAAACCCCATCTTCACCACCTAGCACTAGCATTCCTAAACAAACACCAATCACAAGGGTAGGCTGAAAGTCCATGATGCTGAATTTGACAAAATGTGATTTTTATAATAGTCTCGCCTGCGGTCTGTGCTTATTTTCAATCGGTGTAGCAACTTGTAGATCCCCTTGGTATAGAAGCTCTCATCCTAATGGTGAGATGGGTTACTATGAACCTTTCAGTCTGTAAACTTTTCAGCCCACTGTCATACTGTATATCCATCAAGCCAGACATATCCAATGATATTAATGTTCTCCTTTAAACACCAATGAACTTAAGCCTTACTTTTATCAAATACTTACATTCCGCACCCATTTCCAACATTCCCTGGGTTGCCAACAATCAACCAACCAACCAAGCACTTACTCACTCATTTGCTGGACCTCTTAATCCCATTAAGGATGCTGGAAGGATGCAGCCTATCCTAGAACACTGGGCAAAGGCAGGGTACACACTGATCAGCTCATCAGACCATCGCAGGCCAACATACACAACTATTCACACTCACTTCCACACCTGGGGCAATTTGGAACATCCAGTTAGCCTAATGTGCATGTCTTTGGGCTGTGGGAGGAAACAAGAGTACCCAGAGGAAACCCATGCAAGCACAGGGAGAAACTGTCCAGCAATCACTGAAACAATTCAACAAAAATGTCCAAACACCAAAACTCTTCAGCAAACACCGAAACTGTTTAGCACAAAACCGTTGCATTAACAAAGTGCTAACAAACACCAGAACAGAAAAAGGTCCAAAAAACACCAAACTATCAAAGAATCCTCAAAATGTCCAACAAACACCTAGTCTGTCCAACAAAAAAGCTGGTTCTGCAAACCCCACACCATCCAAGAAACACCAAGAAATCTAAATGGTTGATTGGCATTGGCTTGATTAATGGCAGTTACTAAAGTAACCACATTGACACCATTCTACTTCTGTCACCTCGATCTTTGCCAGAACAGCATGACGTGTGTGTGTGTGTGTGTGTGTGTGTGTGTGTGTGTGTCCACCTGTTACTGTGGTCTGTCCTGGGTTCTGTAATCATGTAGGATGTGTCAGGTGTGTGTGAGTGTGTGGAAGAGAGAGAGAGAGAGGGAGAAAGTGAGAGGGGAGAGCACAGCTCTTTTGAGAGTGTGAAGAGCTGGACAGCCGTGTGGCATTTCCAATGCAAATAATCTAATTGCATAAATTGTCTAATTACACACACACACACACATGCACACACACACACACACACACACACACACACACACACACATGCACACACATACTCCCTCACTTGTATGCACTCACACACACTTGCAGTCAATCATGTACTTAAAACGCTACTCATGATCGATTATGCTACACATCCCATTCTCTTTCTCCCAATCTCACTCGTCTCTCTTCGCACTAATTGTATTCATTAGTACAAATATTCGTATTGCATTGTCTCTCTGATGTCTGTTCTGTATTCTTATTTTATGTTTAACGCTAAAGAACATTCTGCACCCTGAGAGGCAAAAACACAGACTCACAGCCGTCTTAATAAATATTTATTCATATAATTATATTTTCCAGCTGCATATTTCCTCATTAGTCCTTATTTTACTGGCTTTTTTCTTTACTGAGATATGAACATGGAGACAGTATAGCAGCTTATTCCTGATACACTCATCAGAAAGTCTTGATACCTACCATCATCCATACACACCTCATTCACATGCCTAATTCTCCAGAAGAATCTTCTGTATTCATCCACAAACACCAATGGTGGGATTTAAACATAAAGAAATTCCAACATTCCACAGTGAGACACCTTCTCTATTAAACATCCACATTTCACAAACAAACTCCAGCTCCCTATTAGACACCAGCATTCAGTCAGTATTCACAATGCCAGATTCCACCCAGTGCTGGTGCCGTCAAACACGAATTTTTCAAGCAAACATTTTATTCAAATGCCAATCTACACCTTTACAAATAAGTGCCGTTCACTAAACTGTTAAAAAAACCGCAATGTCCAACAAACAAAGCGACTCCTCAGCACTACAGTTGTCCAATAAACTGTCAGACAAATTACACAATTGCCTGATGAACACCACAGCTGTCCGGCAGACGGTTCCACACCTTGCTGTCAAAGAAACACCAAAAATATCCAACATTCGCCACAAATGTCCATCAAACATGAACAGTCACCTCAGCTGTCCAACTCAACTAACTGTCAAACCCCACAGTGTGTCAATGCCATCCTGTCCAAGAAACACCAAAATCCAAACTTGTAAAAAAAAATTTTCCATGAAAATCATTTTAAAATGTTGATAGAAAAACGCAGATTTCTGTTTGGCAAATCTGTGCCGTTTTAATGCCAGAGATAATTTAGGCCAGTCAGAATGTTTAATCGAATGGTTGAAATAATTGGGATATTCAGTTGTATTCTCAGATGTTTGTAGTGATGTGATGTTTTTTTATGAAGACTGTATGTTTTATTTCCGTGTAAAGTATTGTGTTGTTACTGAGCCCAGTGCAGTCTCCTGCTCTGAGTTCTTTACACTCGTTTTATTAATTTTTTTATTCTTGTCTCGTGTGTAATTGATATTTTCACTCCATCTCCACACTGACCTGTTTCTCAGTGCAGCACTGACACACCTGATCACTCATCCGCAACACGGACACAGAGGACACACCTCCTCCCCCTTTCCTCTCTTTCAGCTCTCCCCTTTTCTTTAGTTTCTTCTCTCCTTTCCACTTTTCCATTTCTTTTTTCCTTTTCTTTTTATTCTTCCTCTTCTTTTTTCTTCTGTCTTATTTCATCTTTCTTACTTCTCTTCTTATTTATTCTGATTATTTTCTTCTCCCCTTTATTTTTTTTCTCGTCTCTTTCTTGCCTCTTTGCTACTGAGGTCTTCTTTCTTTCTTTCTTTCTTTCTTCAGTCTTACTCAACCACCCCCTTTTATCCATCTTTTTTGCTTTTATTTTTGTTTTGTCCTTCTTTCCTTCTTTTTCGTATATACCGAGTTCTTCCTTTCTTTCTTTTCCTCCTTGTTTGTGTCTGTATATCACTGTGAATCAGTCTGAGCTGAGTTGTTCCAGAGAGATTGCTCCACAGCTGGTGTGTGTGTGTGTGTGTGTGTGTGTGTGTGTGTGTGTGTGAATGTCTGCGTGGATGCATGCACACGTATGTGTGAATGTCTTTTGGCTCTAGATAACAGGATAACTAAAAATCAAAGACAAATCAAAGCAGTGTGTGTGTGTGTGTGTGTGTGTATGTGTATGTGTGTGTTGGCACTAAAACACTAGTGCATTGGGGGGAAAGTGCTGAGTAGGACAGACTATTCAATTCTCTATCATAGAAAACACACACACACACACACACACACACACACACACACACACACACACAAGGTGTTCAGGATTTTAAA
>JAQMYF010000022.1:15127094-15137584 GCA_030014195.1 Neosilurus mollespiculum
CACCCACTCAGACACACACACACACACACACACACACACACACACACACACACACACTCTCTCTCTCTCTCGCTCTCTCTCTCTCTCGCTCTTTTTTTCTTTAACCCCACACTTGTCTCTCTACCTGTCGGACTCTATGTCCCTGTTTCTGTCTTTCATGTTTTTGTCAATCTATTTCTCTGCCTCTCTCTCTCTCTCTCTCTCTCTCTCTCTCTTTCTGACTGTACTCTATCTAAATGTCTTGCCCATCCCTCTGTAAATGTGATTAAATGAGAATTTACAATAGTATCATATTTTTGTGTGTGTGTGTGTGTGTGTGTGTTTCTTGGCTTGGTAGTGTGAATTGGCTGGGCTCAGCGTAGTTAAGTGTTAGCGTTAGTGTTGGCATGAAGCCCACAGCTGGTTGGCTGGAGCGAGTCTGAGTTCCCTCTGGATCTGATCCAGATTTAATGCTCGCTTCGTGAATTTCACACACTGCGACCTTTCAGAAAAATAAAATGCAGCTAAAATCAATAGAAATGAATTTAAAGCCAACGAACAATCAGTTACACCCCAGCACGCTCCTGAGTCACGGCCCAGCGTTGAGATGAAAATCTCTCCATGTAAAACCGATCCAGAGTCATTCTGACTGTTTCACACCACAACCCGAACCCAAATGTACAGTCTGTTTCCATTTATTCCCAACAGATTGTCAAAGATTCCCATATCTGTTCCACAATGACTTTTTTCATCCCGGGTTAATGGCCTGCCCTTTATAACATGTCTGTGATATGGGCGTTTTACAAAACAACCAGATCAACGCGTGCTTACAGAATTGTTAGTTATTGATTAGTTATTAGTAAGCTAATAATTATTTATGACTTGATAGTTTGCTGTTAGTTGGATATTAGTTACTAGTTAGTTGTTAAAACATTAGGTATTTAGGTCTTCAGTTATTACTTACATATTAGTTATCCACTAGTTGTTAGTTATCAGGTAATGATTATTTGGTTATTATCTGTTATTGGTTAGTTATTAAGTGGTTGTTAGTGGGTTGATAATTACTTACTTACTCACTCATTTGCTGAACCACTTAATAGGGTTGTGGGAGGTCGGCCCCTATCTCAGCCGACATTGAGATAAGGCGGGATACACTGTGAACAGCTCATCAGACCATTGCAGGGCCAGTTAGTTAGTCCCATATTAGTTAGCCATTCATTAGTTATTAGTTTGTAGTTAGAACATTTTTATTCATGAGTTTGTGTCTATTGCTAAAATTCCCTTAAATAATTTCTTTAATTCACAAAGTAATAACGGATCTTATATAAATAGGAATGGGTCAGAGTTAAACCTAAAGTTAACATCACAAGCAAGTTTCCATGTTTTATGTTTGCGATACAATCACGTTATTACTGTATTGATTCATCTGTAGAAAATGACGGTAACCAGATGTGAATAATTACAAATAAAATTATGCAGAATCGCCTGATTTTCTTTCTCTGCTACAGTGTTGGAAAACAATTTGAAAATGTTCTCTGTTTGTTAGAAAGTGCAATTAATTGAATCATCAATACTTCTCTGTAAAAACACGGGAAATTACACGTTTCTGGACAGGCGTTCTGAAACAAATTGACATTTGTAATTGTTCCTGTCATGGTTTCTTTTTCAAACAAAGTTACAGTCATGTCACTGTCTATCAGCTTTTACTCCATCACACATTTTGCACTCTGAGTTTTCTTTTTTTTGTCTTCTGTTTTCTTGCGAGTTCTGGTTCTCAGTAAGTGCAACGACACTGCCCTCTGGTGTACACGTTTGTTTCTGCAGTGATGAGCTTAGAATCAATTACCACTCACATGATAAAGACAGTACCGTACCATACCAGACCGTAACTTTATCCCCCATTTTCAGTATTGAGGCATGGCTGATGTTCCTCCACTTTGGAAGGAGCACTCCATGGATCTTTCAGGTTTAGTTTTGGAGAGGTGGAGCTCTGTCACTTGGCCTGAAACTCAAGGTCCATGCAGAAGCGGTTTCTGATATCTTTAAGTCTGGCCTTTAAGAGATACTGCATCTTTAAAATGATGGTCATGATACTGATGATGCTGATCATGATGATGATGATTGTTTTGTTTTGTTTTCTGGATGTTTACTGCTTACTTGTTTAACTTTGATTTGCAGTTTATTTTAATATTTATTTCTTATGTTTAGTTTTTTTGTGTGAATGAGATGTCAAACAAGTTCTGTTTATTTTTAGATTTAAGAGGAATGAATTAGACAGACGTAATCAGAAACACCTGCCAGTTTGTTTTTACCAAGGCATGTGCTAGTTTTTAGTTGTATGCTAATCTCAGAGATATTTCCATATATATGATATATGATTTTTTTTAAACAATATAAATTTAAATAAATTAAAATCTTTTGATGTAATAATTGATATAAGTGAATACATGATTATTAATATAAATAATATTCATTTAGTTAATTAATCAATAAATGAACATTAATACATACTTTTAACGTTTATAAATATGTATACTATATAACCTTTTTTTGCAGTTTTACATGCTAATTATAAAATAATCAAAATTACCTGCTTATTGTCAGTTACATTAATTATTATTAAAATCAAATGAAGTAATGATTAAAATAAAAAATAATTGAATGGAATAGAAAAATATATTGCAACATAATTGATGCCAATATTGATATTGAATCATATTGCCCAGCTCTGGACAGTTGAGATAACCTGTGTACGTGGTCTAGGATATGATAATGAATGTTGAGAGTATTTGCACTGCCTGGTTAAAAATAAAGTGGCACACACGAATATGTTGTTGTTTTGCCTTTAGCCTTGCTTTCAGCACGTAATCGTCATGCCATTGTTTCAACCAACTTAAGAAACACAGCATTTATTTCCATCCAGTGCCAGGTTCATTTCTCACCGACGTCTTGAATGATGAGGAAAAAATTAAACCACTTATAGTCTTCTCCAGGGCTAAATGCACTCCATGAAAATAATATAGTGTGCGATTTGATTTTTAAATTTTTTTTGTTTGTTTTTGGCCGAGCAGTATTGTGTTCAAAAAAAGGGAAAAAAGAAAATTGGCTTGTGTTAACTGTGAGAGCTTGGCATGCTCTGATTCATATATATATATATATATTCATTTCTTATTGCTATTTGTACATATATATATTTTCAGGTTGCATGTGAATGATCAGGAGGAAAGCCATGCATGAATGCATTTAAATAAGAAAAGGAAGCAATGAAAAATAAACTAAAATAAAAACCAAGGCACAATTTGCTGCTTCTGTTGGAAAAAGAGTGTTTGCATTGACCCCTATTTTCTATTTTCTTCATTCTGTTTGTGCTGTTTGCTGTTTTTTCTCATTCGCTTGCCAGGAGGACCTACTATTCTTACTCATATTACCTGTAAGTAAAAAATAAATTAAACAAAACTGAAAGGGGGCTGGTTAAAGCCGAGTCGAGGGCTTGTTGGTCTTTGTCTCTCGGTTAGTTCTGTTAGTGTTTTAAAGATGCAGTATCCTTTTTTCAAGTGACTCGCTTTTAAACCAACCAACCAACCAACCTACCAGTCACACCCACGCTGCCATGTTTCCAACTCCAACATGCTCCGTGCTCTCCATGACCTGAGCGCTGTGTTAGTTGAAAAAAGAATGCTGCATTTGTGTCTGTGATTCATTACCCCCCCCCCCTTTCTTTTGTTGCTTTCATTCTTTATTACTTTTGTTGTTTTGTGTGCATGTGTGTGTGTATGTGTGTTGGGTTATCACCCTTCCCATTCATCTTTTAATACCTTCTCACACACATACACTGGTGCACTCATAAATTTGTTCCAGTTTTGTTTCTATATCGGAGACCATCGAGTCTGGCTTCGTGATGTTGCTATGACAGTGATGTTGACAGTAACATTGTTAATGTTATGCGTAAAGAAGTTTGAAGGATTACGTGGCTGAAATTTAGTTGTCTGAATCTCTCAAATGTAAAATCAAATGTACATAGTGTCTACTAAAAATGACTTGATACTCTAATATGAAGATCTTCAGGGTAAAAACCTGCTGGATTGGGTATGATCTTTAATAAAATCTTGCGATACAGCAAAACACAATGGTGTGTACATTTAAATTTGACCTCAAGCTGTTTTTGTTGAAGTCCTCGGCTGGTGAAAGAGTGGCAAGATTATATTATATACACACCCGGGAAGGAAATGTTCTCTTCCCTGGTTGTCAGGACCTTCAGCATGCTCAGATGGCTTTTTTTCCTTGTGGGGTTTTCCTAAAGATTTCTCCTTCTTTTCATTCTTCTCTCTCCTGTGTCTTGCTGGTTCATCTTGAGAGGCCTGTTGAGTGTTTTTGGTGTTAGGTAGTGATTGTTTTTAAGTTGTACTAGTAGTAATAATAATAATAATAATAATAATAAATGAATGGGCTTGATTTGTCAGGAAACTGGCAAAGAAGCGCAAGGATGCGGCTGGAAATGCAAGGCAGGAGATGACACACATGGTGAACGCCATGGACCGGAGTTATGCCGAGCAGAACACGCTCCACACCGAGGAACCTGTGACCGTCACATTTATGGATTCACACAGCTTCAACAATCGATGTAAGTTAGATGAAACTCTAGCCGTTTAGCTTCCTCTTCTGGTTCAAATGTGAATGGTTTTGTATTTGTTTGAATTGTTTTCAATTCCAACTTGCTATTTAAATTTCCAAAGTGTTATTTTTATTTATATAATTTATCTGTTTAACATATACTCACAAAAAAAACTTGCTGCTAATCAGTATAATTATGTTTTTATATGTTGTCCCTCAAAAGCTTTTACTTCTTTGACATTTCTTTGCAATTATTGTATAACCTCATTCAACAAAGATTTGTACCAATTTGTTTAATTTATTGACTTGTTTAATTACTTCAGAATGATAAAAATCAGCTGCTTAGCTTAAATTTGTGACAACCAGGAACAATAAACAAAACATATTTAAACCCGTATACATTCTTTATATATATATATATATATATATATATATATATATATATATATATATGGTTGAGGTTTTATCTTGTTCCTGATGTCCCAGTATGATGAGGTACATGGAAAACACTTCACTCTGCCTCTTTGGCACTAACTACATCTCTTATTTTGTGTGGGTGCATTTTCTGTAGTATTTGAATATAAGTGGCTTTCCCTTGGTCATATGTTTGTCTAACAGCCTAATCACACATCTGCTCCAAGGGGAATTCCCAAGGGAAATCCCCACAGAGGTGGATGGGGTGGTGCCCTACCCCTCCTCCAAGTCACTGACAGAGCTGCTGGTGGTAACCCTGACACTGCCTACCCATCCAGAGTGACAAAGACGCCACATATCATTATGTGTAGCAAGAACCACCAGAAAACCAGATGATGAACTACTCCAGCATTACCAGCCTGAGAATTCCTTTGCCATGCTGTACGTCTGCCAGCATCCTTCACCGAAAGGAGTCACTGAGCCGCTCCATGAAGTTAAGATGATATACACAGATTCGGGGACTGAATATTTCATCAGTGTTCCTCCAGGGTCCATCCCACCCATTATAGTACTGCCTTCTTCACTCATTGGTACTCTAGCTGTATATTCAGTGGGAGCTGCTGAGTAGTAAACTGGGCTTCCCCTGACAACGAGTGGAGGAGTCACAATGCTCACTCATCCACAGGCCATCCTCTTTTAACTGCCGTGATAGGTTGCAGCAGCTGCTGGAGAATCCGTTGGCTGTTTGTGATGGCCTTTGATGGCAACTGGTGTGTACGGCAAAGGCTGACGATCATTTACTGGTGCATCTGATGAAGGATGCTGAGGGATTGGAGCATTTTGATGATTTTGGTGATGACTAGGTTAAGTGTATGCACTATTGTGAAATCCTGTGTGTGTAAGTGAAAAGAATTAAGGACTTAGGAGGCAGGTACTTTCAATTCTGTCTTTTATTTTCTCTCTTTTTTAATAAGATCAGTGCTTTTGTTTCGATTGGTTTGTATCACTCTGAAAAGTGTTCCCTTCTGTGATGGCTAATGTGGTTCTGAAGATTCTTCATGCTCCCTAATCCATTCATTTCCCGAATCACTTAATCCTATATGGGTTGCTGGAGCCTCTCTCAGCCGCACAAGCACGGAAAGAACATGCAAACTCCACATAGAAGCGCCCCGCTGAGCACAAGACTCGAACCCAGGGCCTTCTTGCTGAGAGGTGGATGTGGGAGTCTCTTTCACAATTTGAGGACTGGATTATGCCCATACCATCAGGGAAAAAAAAACTCTATTGATGGGAAAGCTGATCATTCAGTACATTCAGGTAATCAGCTGACTTATTGCCTAACAACACAGCTGGGCCTCAACCTGACAACTGAAGCAATCCCAGATCATACGACTATCTCCAGAGGAGTGGCCACTGTCTATCAATTCATGGACTCATCAGATCACATGACCTTTTTTCCATTTCTCCAGAGTCCATTCTTTATGCTTCATGGAAAACTTAATAATTAAAATTAACTAAAATAACAATTAATCCATATATTCTGATTAGTCTTGCTAATAAACGGTTTTCTGATAGCCACACAGAACAAATATATTGATGTGCTGGAATTATAACTACCACCAATAATACTATAGTACGTCATGTATGCACATGCTTTATGTTCAGTATCTCATGTTGCCTGAACTGACCCTGAGATCAGGTTACCGTTTGTGTGGTTTTTCCTGTTCGTCCCACGTCTGCATGGGTTTCCACTGGGTTTTCTGGTTTTTGTCTGAAAACATACAGGTAAAGGGAAGAGCCTGTGAATGAGTCTGTGAATATAAGTGGATATCCTTTTCTACAATCGACTGGCGCCCCATTCTGGGTGTGTTCCCAAATTCCAACTTAAAGGGATGACAAAAAAAGAAGAAGGGTGAGGAGGGGTGTCGTGGCGGACAGAGGTCAATTCACCAAGAGGCGTAGATTCAAAATCAAAGAGCAGTTTTATACAATCAAAGTAGACAAAACAGCAAATTTTTTAGCAGTTCACAAAAAGGTTTAGGAACAAGTTATTTAGTCAAAGTGAAAATAATAGCAGTTCAGCACAGCAGGTGTGATCTCCAAGTAAGAAATTGGAAGACACCCGAATCCACTCAAGGCCGGCTGGTTAATCCACTGGTTTCCAGTGTTAACGTTCACCACCAATATTTCTCGGCTCAGGAGAAGAGCAGATATTGTTTACATCAGGTGGTGTTGACATTACGTGGTAGGCCTTGGGCGGACTTTGGGCAAACCTCAGGTTTTTATGCATAAATCATCATTTAACAGTTCAACTACAATTTAATACAAATCATCATTATTTAACAATCCAACTACAATTTAATCCATTTTCACCAATCAAATTAATTTATTAGAAATCATCGATATACCCCGAGTTCCTCCACTAAAGGGGGAAAAGGAAGAGCAATTCACTAACTTATTTTATTTCTTTATTTATTTTTATTTAATTGAAACTTTAAATAAAAAAAATAATTTATGAATCAAAAATATTATCAATTTGCATATTAATTACCCACATGATTTGCTTATTCCTTGTTCCAATGTTTTTAAGAAACAGGACATCTCTGTCAATTTTGAATAAGTGGGCGTGGCAACTTCAGCTTCCTGTCCTCCTATTCATATGTTGACCACGCCCCGTACGTAAGCCCCTCCCCTTCCCCGGTCCACACCGATTCATTGGCCCGTGAACTGCACGCCACTGATTCTGCGGTAAAGATGGCGGCGTCGGAGGGGGCGCGTAGCGGTTGGAGCAAAACAAATCGATCCGCTATGGGTCCGTTTTAGCAGGACGAAAAACTTTGGGATCACCAGAACCAGAATTCCCGGCTCGCTGAGATATCGAGTGGTTCTGTTAAAGAGAAGCGAACTGATTGGTGACACATTGTGCACAGTAGAGGCGAGGTGGGTGGGATCAAACACACACACACACACACACACACACACACACACACACACCGACCGACCGCTAGCTCTCGGGCTAGGCTATCGAGCTAAGAGGGGGTGAAGAGTGCAGTCGATAGGCCGCTCCGCTGTTTGTCTGGAGGGGGGGATGTGATCCAGGCGGACGGGGGGTGTTTCCTTGCTCCGGTCCCGGCGGATCTTTTCACGCAGACGCGCGGGTGAAATGGGACAGCAAGTCGGGCGAGTGGGTGAAGGGGCCTCGGCGGCACTCCAAAGCCCACCGCACGGCCACTCACAGCAACCGCAGCCGCACCAAAGCAAAGGGAGCCGGGGGAGCAGCTCCGGGAGGAGACCGCGGGAAGCGACCCACACCGGGACACCAGCGTGCAGGCTCGCCGTCACCTCCAACACGTCCGACCCCGGGATTAACATATTCACCCAGCATTCAGGTAAACAACCCCCACCCCCCCCTCCCCGCAGCCCGGTCCGGCTCACAGCTGTGTGTTTTAGGGCTGTCAGATCAGGGCATCAGGGCATCAGGGCATCAGGGCAAGGTCACTCCAGGAGCAGGAGGCTCTCCAGAAGATGAGGGAGGATAGAGGAACTCTGTAGCTAGGTGGCTGGAAAAAAAGAGAGAAAACAAACCAGAAACAGCAGACATTTCATTCAATTCTGCAGAAAACAAACCCACTCGAGGATGTCAGCGGTGTTGACCGCTTCCTGAAGCTTGGTGTGATGATGATGATGATGAGTGGAGGTTGTAGCTGTTAGCCGGACACTGGGAGTCAGACTGGGACTTCCTCCATTTGGATATGGAGAGAGGAAGCATGGTTTTCCTGGCATGGACCTCTGGAGCTTGTTATGCTCCATCCAACCAGTAAAATCATTGAAAGGTGATGGTGTGTGGGTGTGTTGTGTGTGTGTGTGTGTGTGGCTGGGTTTAATTGGCAGTTGATCCCTCATTAAGGGTTTATTTGCCCAGAGTCAGACTATTCATCTACACAAACTCCTGCTTTCGTCTTTTATGTTCATGCAGCAGAAATAAGAGCTCGTCTTGTCCCGCGCTGACAGCCTTATTGTATCAGAAGCTGTTCTGCTTTCTCAGATTTCACACCTGACGAAAAGCAGGAACAGTTACGATGCTGAAGAAGATGGTGAGGGGGACTTTGTGTAATGTAATATGATACAATATAATCCTGTAATCATTCCCACTATTGTTTTTACCATCTCAACCGCCCGAGTTGATCGACAGGACAGGCAGAGTGTCGTGTCACGTCAATCATCGTGTTCTTCTCCCCCACTTTTTTTTTTTAAAAAGTACAAAGATTCATTGATCTCATTCCTGAAGCATGTTTATATTCCTATGGTTCACCCTACTAATGTTATAGGGTCTGATTATAAAATAAGGTGCTTTATAAGTCCTATTACTTTGAATCGGGAGGAATTGCTCTTTTCAAGCAAAGCTGCAGCCTGTTATTTCTGGGTTTTTTTTTTTTTTTTTTTGGTCTCAGTTGTGCAAAAATGCCAAAGATTGAAAGAATAGCAACCAGCTGAATGGATGCACAAGGCTCTATTGGTTGCGCAATAATCCATGTCATGCGTCTGCTGAAAACAGTGCAGGCGACTCATGCAGCTTCCCTGTAGCTCTACGACGCAAAGTCCAGGCTGATACCAGAAGTAACTGTGATGGAAGAGAGTAGGGAATTGGTTGAAAGTTTACATCGTTTTGACATCAGAGTTATAGAAGGGAATATTTTTGCATCTGGACCCTGAACCCCTTGAGCTTGAAAAGCTGACCTGCAAAGGGCATCCCATCTGTTATTTTTACACTCTCATTCCCGGAAATGTCAAGTGTCCTCTCTGTAGTGTTTCAAGATGATGGCGTGGTGATCGTTGCAGGTCTTTTGTGGCAGCGTAGAATATCATCTTTAATATCATCATCTAGTATAATGTAATAAAGACCTAAAAAAAAAAAAAAAAAAAAGGCAAGACCATATTTTCACATTTATTTTAGTGAAAGGCAGATTAATTTCCTTGTCCATTCACTTTCACTTAGTGAAGGAAGTATGTGGGTGGTGTGGAGGGGAGGGGGGATGTGTCAGTTAGTTATATAGATTATATTTAAGTATGATATTATGGAACGCTACAAATGCCCCAAAACGTTCTTAACCAGTGGGTCGTGGTGGCTCAGTGGTTAAGGCTCTGGGTTACTGATTCACTGGTTTGTGGTTCAATCCCAGTACCATCAGGCTGCCACTGTTGGAACCCTTGAGCAAAGCCCTTAACCCTCATCTGCTCAGTTGAAAAATAAAAAAATTAAAAGCGTCTGTCGAATGCCATGAATGTAAATGTAAATATTTGGAAGAAACATACACTACCTGGGGGGCAGTGGTGGCCTGGTGGTAAGGTGCTGGATTACTGATCCCAAGGTCGGGGTTCAAGCCCCACTATCGACAGGTTCTCACTGCCGTCCCCCCAGTGCAGCTAACTGGGTTATCAAATGCCGGCCATGTCTCTCATTGTCTATGGTGAGAGGCATGTAAAAG
>JAQMYF010000022.1:15184364-15207729 GCA_030014195.1 Neosilurus mollespiculum
ATTATTATTATTATTATTATTATTATGATTAATGTATATGTACTGTAGTAAGCATATTTATTTAAAACATATTACTGATTTTTAATGATAAATGCCTGTGTAATTGCAGGAATTACATGAACCACATTAGACCCAGGGTTAATTCCATGCAGCAAAATTTCTTTTAAAACCATGTTTTAATTGTTATTATTTTTAAATGAAACAACATTTTATATATATAATCTTCACACACACACACACACACACACACACACACACACACACACACACACACACACAAATATATATATATTTAGTAGTGTGTGTATGTATGTGTGTGTGATAAGTATAAAGTATATTTTTCAATTTTAAATTTAAGTTATCTTTAGAAATAAAGCTGTTGTTTAATGTAACCTTCATTTTGCCCTTTAAAAAGTATTGTTTTAGCACCGGTGGGAGGGGGAACTCCAGGACCATGACTGGGAACCTGCAGTCTAGGGGTTAGATATAGACCCCCCTAATAAGTGAACCAGAGCTCATGGTTTTCATGCTCTCAATCCACATGAGCTGACGTAAGGGAGACATTTTGACCTGTCGGTTCTGTTTTGGATGGCATGATTTGGATTCAACAGTACTTAAATAATTGAGAATGTCCAGTTGGAAGTCTGAATGTAGCATTAGATAGGGTTATCATGACAGCAGGGTTTGTTAGCTCCAACAGGAGAAGCAGTAAAAGCAAGATCAATTAGGCAAGTTCAGAGGATGATAGGAACCACAGTTGAGTCAGCTTTACTTCAGACAGGAGTATAAAGGATAAACTGAATATCAAACACCTTATAAAAGACCTTACCAATTGAAGGCAGATATATACCAACTCACTGTATTACCAACTAACTGCATGAGTTGGCAACAATATCAGTTTGCCATAAGTCACAATATCCATGAAGTCTGTACCTTTAGACCTAGCATTTTGGTTAATACTTAATAAGATTGAGACTGTACTGATGTCCTGAAAGAGCTTTCTATCATGAAGATTACTGATCCAAAGGTCACGCATTTAAGCCCAAGTGCCACCGAGGTGCCACTGTTGGGCCCTCGAGCAAGGCCCTTAACCTTCAATTGTGCAGGTGTATAAAAATAATAAATAAAAGTCTCTGTGGATGTTTGCCAAAGGCTATAAATGGTAATATCTTTAAAATATAGCCTGTGTAGTGCATTTATTGTTACTATGCACAATATAACTTACTTAATGTGACTAACACAGATTAGTTAAAATGTTAACTAATTTGAATTGGCTCAATTGATACTTTGGCTCTATATCAATATACAGGATTAGTTAAATGTAACTATTTTATTAATAATTTCAATTAATCTGTTTTAAGCAAAAGCTTAAGTGTCACATCATGTGCATTCTCAACATCAGTGAAATATTTTGCTTATTTTTCTTCTACAGCTGGGAAGAACATAGTTGTCATTCCATCCAACCTGGACGTGGAAGTGATGGATGTGACAGATCAGTTTGACACAAGCTCCTTCATCCAACCCCTTTCCCTTCAGGATGTGTTCCAAAAACCTTCTGAGATCTTCCCCTTTGTGGCTGAAGTGATTGAAAGGCCTACAATCGAAGGGAACATGCCAGAAGAGTTGGCATTCCTTTTAGATTGCGCTCAAATAATTGTACATCAGGCTTATGAAGCCAAGCGAATCCTTGCAACGGAAATCCGTCAAGATTCACCAAGGCATTTCCTAATTCCAACAAGCTACAATGGACGATTGAAACGAAGACCTCGTGAATTTCCTACGGCGTACGACCTGAAACGAGCACAAAGTGACACTGAAAATCTGCACATTGTGGCGACTAGGGCCTTTGATTCCACTTATGATGGTTTAGCATCCGTTCTGGTGGGGGATGAGTTTCAAGTGAAGAAGAAGGAACCCAAGCATGTTGAAACTGAGGAGATGACGGATTACCTGATGTGCTTGAAGATTAAAGGGAAGTCCCAGGAGGCTGTGCATCTTCCAATGTTTTTAGATGGTGGATTTATGGAAGTCATCCATGATAAACGACAGTATTCCCTTTCAGAAATTTGCCGTTGGTTCCCTTTACCATTCAATGTCAAGGTTTCTGTTCGTGACCTTGCATTAAAGGAGGACATTTTGGCCAGAGTTCCAGGCCTGCGCATTGAGGAAGAAATCATTGACCCATATTTGCTTGTTTCGTCCACTGATCTCTCAAGCTGGTGGGAGATTGCAGTGAATCGCACACACATGACCCTTCACATGGATAAAAGATGGAACGAAATGGGATCCTCGTGTAGTGTCAACTCATTTGTTGAAGAGATTTCTGAGAAATGTTACTACACCATGCGGAGGTATGCTGTAGCCACAGTAACACCCCCACCACGACCTCCAAAAACACCCAAACGACCTCCAGAGCGACCAGTCAGGACACAGCAAGCAAGACCAGAAAAACCAACCTGCTTGCCAAAGGTAATTACCACCAACAATTTATTAGTTCTTGTGCAATATTAAACCACTATACCTACATGAATGGCCATACCATCAGTATGACGTTTCCAGCCTGTTAAACACATTTTTCTTTGCCTGACAGCTATCATATCTGTTATCATTTCTGAATTTATTAAATTATAATGGTATTTTGCCAGCGCAGGAGCTTAGTATATAACAGCCAAAAAATATCTCATGGCTGTCTTAATGTAAATATTAATACAGATAGTGTTGCCATAAAACTCTCATTATAAATCTCTATTGACTCTCTCTGAAATGTCTTTAAAAGTCCCTGGATTGGCTGATGATGTCACACAATACGTTACAATGTCTAATTTACATACATCATGTACAGTGTTGCCAAAAAGTCTTTTCAGAAGTTGCTATTGGCTCAATTTGTCATTCACAAATCAGTGCAAGATTTTGTTGTTTCTGGATAATGAGAATGGTGGTTACCAGATGTTGTAAGACATCCCTAAATTTGTGGATATATACGATATTTACGTACCAAGAAAGGTAAAAAAGTCACTAAGTCTATAATGATAAAGTTTCAAAATGTCCAACACTTCATACAAAAGCTACTTGTGACATGAATGTGGAGTTATTGATGGCTGTTTTTCAGTAATAAATACACTTTACACTTAACTTTAAATAAACTTTACAGTAGTAGATAGCTTTTCACGTCGCAGAATCACAGATCAAGTGTTGAAAGGGATGTTGATGTATTTAATGTTGGTCATGTTAAAGTTTTCATGTCTGAAACGGATATGTTTTTCGGCTCTGACCGAACACTGTAGAATCCTAAAATTCCTGCATGTGTTGCATCAACAGAAACAGGAGTTTAAATCTCACCTTTCCCGCTCTTTTCATTTGTCATTAAAAACTTTTATTATCACTGGTAAAATAGTGGCTTCATTACAAATTATTTGCTTGCTGAATCCTGCCATTGGCATGGATTAAAGGTGAAAGGTCACCAAGTGGGACAAGTGTAGGTACTCCAGCAAACCCCGGTACACCAGTCGTAAATACCACTGGGAACACAAATTTCCACTTGTCAAATCATATTTACCATAATTACAGCGGTAATTAGTGCGGAATTAGTGCTAGCTCACTGACATTACTGCTTAATGACACACCAAAAACACAACCAAACAATAAAAAAAACAAAAAAACACTCTAAGTGGAGAATAATGAAACATACAAAATATTTTACACATTTTTTTTCTATTTTATTCTTTCTTCATAATGTTTTGCTCACTCTTTATCTTCATTGTATTTTTTAAGCTTTGTATATATACATATCTATCTATCTATCTATCTATCTATCTATCTATCTATCTATCTATATCTATATCTATCTATATATATATATATATATATATATATATATATAATATTGTATCCTCTTTTAAACATTTACATCAATATTCTATTTTTTGAAAAATCCTTTTCACACTGACTTTTGCTGCTATCTAGTGGCCAGTTAATGGTCTGAATGAATTTTCCCATCTCATTGTTCATGCTTTTTGATGTGTTAAAGTTTTATTTATTCATTTGCTGAGCCGCTTTATCCTACCAGAGTTGGGGGAGGCTGGAGCCTATCTCAGCCAACTCTGGGCAAAGGCAGGGTACACCCTGAACAGATCACCAATTCATTGCATGGCCAACACACACATAACCATTCACACTCACACACAGGGGCAATTTGGAACAAGGTGCATGTCTTTGGACTGTGGGAGGAAACCGGAGTACCGAAGCAAGGGGAGAGCATGTAAACTCCACACAGACACGCCCGGGACTCAAACTCACGATCTTCTTGCTGTGAGGTTGCTAAGCATTATGCCACCATGCCATTCGAGTTTTAGAGTTTTTCTTGTTTAAAGCTACAAAAAGTATACTATCACTTATTTATTTAAATAAGATTTTCTTGAGCATTTCTTTCAAAATGGTTTTTGAATCCGAAGTAAATTACATTAGTGTATACATGGCAACAGAGCAATGTGGTTGATTGATGGATGATTAATATCAAGAAAGATTAACTTTCAGTAGGGCGTACCTCATCTATCTTATTTGCTATTTATGTTCTCTACTAGTGAGAAACTGGCTCAAGACTAGAGGCGTGCTACTTGCAAAAAGCATTGTTTAAAATAAATCAGAAATGGTGTTAGCAAGAAGTAGCATGCGGCACTTCCATGTGGTTATGGTGCACTTTCCTCCAGATTTAAAAATATTTTCAATGAATATTTAAACATTTATAGAATTCGCCTTCTGTATGATATGAAGATTTATCCTGATTTTGGAAGGTTTTATCCACAAAAGCAAAAGAAACTCTCTCTGTCTGAATATATCTCTGTATCATACGTTGCCTCATTCAATAATTGCTTATTATATGTTTACATTTAATGAATGAATGAGTAAATAAATATGAATTTTAATTATATTGGTAAATTAAAAGGTACTTCCTTCTCCAACTGTTTAACATCTGCATCCCTTAAACTGTCCTCTTGCGTCTTGTTTTTTGTAAGCCTACAATGGTCATCCGAGGAAGTTCTACAGACTGCGCTATCACAGAAATCGAGAAAAATACTGTGATTCCTGCCACGTTACCCAGAACTACAATACCGAAAGGTATGAACATCGCTTACACACATGTTTGGAGAACAGTTGAGGTGTTGTGACTACTGCACTAATACTGTGTGTGTGTGTGTGTGTGTGTGTGTGTGTATGTGTGTGTGTTTCCCACCTCCAGCTGTCAGCAGAGGCCAAAGTTTGGAAAACGTATGTGTGAACCAACTGAACGAAGACGACACTCATGATTATGAGTACATCGATGAAGATGAACTCGATAACATCAGGAGGCAGTTCAATGAACAGTCCCTTAGTGTTTCTGTGAAATCTAAACCGAGTAACACAATATAGCTCATATATTTACACTATACAGCTAAGAAAATTAAGTGTGAAATCAAGAAGAAAAGAACTATCAGAAGATAACTAGCCTGTTGTTAGCGTGTACAATATTAGCCTGTTGTAAACGTATTCACTCGAAAAGCAGAAGAACACATTCAAATTTATGTTCTGAAATGTATAATTCCATTTCGATAATCAGTTATGATCATCTTAGTATGGGATTAGCATGCCAGCAGGTGTGACATTAAATTAGCATATTATGCATATTTACACTATGACAATAAAAATATAAGAATGTATTGAGAGCTATAAAATTAAGCACTATTTTGTTTTTATTTATTTATATGAATTTACTGCATTAACAAACACTGATGAGTAAAAGTGATGAGCTCATCATTTTGATGCTAATTATAATTTTGAATGCCTACAATAATAATAATAATAATAATATTAATAATAATAATAATAATAACAATAATAATAACATTAATGATAATAATATTAATAATAATAATAATAATAATAACAATAATAATAACATTAATGATAATAATATTAATAATAATAATAATAATAATAATAACAACAATTATACAATGATAATAACAATAATAATAGTAGTAATAATAATAATAATAATAATAATGATAATAATAATAATGATAATAATAATAATGATAATAATAATAATAAAAACTGGGAAAGATTGCCTGGGAAAAATGATGACTTTTTAATTATGTTCTAAGTGTAATGCTTACATTATTTTACCTTTCACTTCTAGGAAAACAGCCACTAGAGGGCGCACAAAACCAATTTTCATATTGTTCCTCCTTGTGCTCGCCTCTCGCATGCAGCTCCATTTGATTTTTTCAGAAACTGTAACTGCAGCACGTGATTAGATAATGAATGAAGAAACAGAGAGCGTTTTAAAGGCACCTGAATATAAACTAGATCAAAGAGAAAAGAACACACCAGTCAGAACAAATATTCAGAACAAAGCTCATTTGCCAAACCACTTACTTGTGCTAGGGTCACCTGGAGGCTGGAGCCCACATTGGACAAGATACACCCGGAACAGTTCACCAGACCATCGCAGTGCCAACACACACCCAACCATTCACCTTCACACTCACACCTAAGGGCAATTTGGAACAGTCAATTAGCCTAATGTGCATGTCTTTGGACTGTGGGAGGAAACCGGACTACCCAGATGAGACCCACGCAAGCACAGGGAGTACATGCAAAATCTACACAGAAATGCCCTCTCCAAGCCCGGGACTTGAACCCAGGACCTTCTTGCTGTGAGGTGGACTTGCTAACCACTTCACCACCATGCCACCCTTAAAGAAACAGTACAGATCAAAGTGACCAGATCAAAAGGGAAGTGGCAATCAAAGAGAATGGGCCAAATCAAAGAGACCAGATCAAACATACCTAACCAAATCAAAGGGAATATAACAGATCACATCAAAGAAAATTTGAGGGTAAGTGACCCAATGAAAGAGGCTAGAATAGAACAGATCGAAACAAGGAGACCAGCCAAAAGGGAGAGAGTAATATAGATCAAAAAGAAATGAACAAAAGAGACCAGATAAAATGGGTCTGACCACATCAAAGAGAACAGATAAAAGCGTACAAAACAGATCAGTGAGAACTGACCAAGAAAAACTAAATTAACAAATGAAACAGATCAAACTGACTAAATACCAGGCAACAGACCAAAGGAAATTGAACAAATAAACAAGAATAAACCATATTAAAGGCAGCAAAGATACGTGATACAATTAAAGGGAATAAAAGGTATCAAAGAGAACCACAGATCACACATGACGGGTGATCTGTGGCGCATTGGTTAGCACGTCTGCCTCACAGCAAGAAGGCCTGGGTTCTCGAGCGTTTCTGTGTGGAGTTTGCATGTTCTCCCCATGCTTGCGGGGGTTTCCTCCGGGCACTCAGGTTTCCTCCCACAGTCCAACATGTACAGTAAATATGTACAGTAGACTAATTGGCTCTTCCAAAGGTGTGAGTGTGAATGGTTGTGTGTGTTGGCCCTGCGATGGCCTGGCAAGCTGTCCAGGGTGTACCCCGTCCTTGACCAGAGTCGGCTGAGATGGGCGCCAGCCTCTCCGTGAACCTAATTAGGATTAAGCAGCTTAGAAAATGAATAAATGGATGAATCACACATGACAAAATAAAACATAAAAAAAGGATTGTTTATCAATTTTTTCAATAATTCCAGATCACTAAAATACAAACTACTAATTTTCTATGAATCTTTTTTGGCTTTGAGCACTTCAAGCACACACACACACACACACACACACACACACACACACACACACTGATAATTGTATTTATTAATAATCAGGAACGGTGTTATGTTTTATTGGAGAAGTAGTATTACATTACTGTTTATCTGAAACATGAGTCATCGAACTGAAAGATTAAATCTGTCCCAGTGTCTGTGTGTGGACTCAAATTTTACAGCTGTGACTGATGTGTGTGGGTGTTCGTGTGTGCGTTGAAGATTTAATACCTGAGTGATGGTCTGTGAGCAAACACAACAGCTTGGTCTCAGTTGGAAAACAAACACACACCATCTGTCTCTATAGATGTCAGTGATGCACTGATGACTCAGTGATAATTTATTGCAAAATTTTATTTGTTTATTTATGAAAAGTGATAAAGTGAAAAATTTTTAGTGGGTGGGGCCAAATTAGTAAACACTTATAATTAGTGGATGTGGCAATTTCAAATCAAATTTAGTAAGAGTTTATTAGTGGGAGTGGCCAGATTAACTGGTCAATTGTTACTGGTGGCTGTGGTCAGTTTAGTAAGCAATTATTAGTGGACAGAGTTAGTTTATTAAGGAAGTGATAATAGAGAGTGTGGTAATAGGTAAGATAAGAAATACGGTGTAGCTGCATGATGTGGGAAAAACGTGTTCATTATTGTAAAGTGTTTCTGTCTAGATGATTCGACAGGTTTTGCAAGTGGACTCCTCAAATCTGCTTCGTGACATTGTCAGTTGTGAAAAGTGTTACACAACTGAATTAAACTGGTCAGTTTAGTGAATAAATGTTATTGGGGTTGTGGCCAGTTTTGCGAGCAGTTTTTATTAGTAGGTATGGACAGTGTAGTGAGCAATTGTTATTAGTGGGAGTGGACAGTTTGCTAAGCAATTTTATTAGCTGGCATGACCATTTCATGTAGCACTTGTTATTAGAGCGCATGGAAAGCATTATTATTGGGCATGGTCAGTTATTAAGGGATTCTAATGCCTGTGGCAAATCAATCAAATCATCAAAGCTTAATTTAAATATGGTTGGGGCAAAAACCTGATCCGTATAGAAAGATGTTGGAGCTAACTTCCCATTTCCCTTAGCCATTTTTATATTTTTAATTTACGTGTCTTCTGTCCTTCTCAGGCCAAACAAAAAAAAAAACACTTAAACTTCAGCCCTGACCTGGAAGTAAGATTTTTAACACAAAGCATTTTGTCTTTACAAAAGGAAAAAAAAAAAAAAAAAGAACAGGAGATTTTTACTTTAATGACAAACAAACAGCGCTTTGTTAAATGACACCTGTAAGATATTTTCTAATGCTGAGGTCAACACAGCGAGATACGATAATGTCTAATGCAGCTTTAACAAGTCCCTCTGCTCAGAGGTGTGAAAAAATATCACACACGCTTAATGAAGCACACACCACTGTGTGTTTGTGGTTCTGCCCCACTTTATTACTTAATAATATTTAATAAGAAATGTCACTGTTGCTGGTTCAGAAGAAGAAAGATTAATACATACATGGATGAACACATAACATGCAATATACATAAAGGATTAAATATCAAATCATAATTGCCCATTTTTACGTTTTCAATCATATAAATTAAATTCTACAATAAAATAGCTTCCCCGTGCTTGAGTGGGGTTTTCTCCAGGTATTCTGGTTTTCTCCCACAGTCCAAAGACATTAGGCTAACTGACTTTTCCAAATTGCTCCTAAGAGTGTGTGTGAATGGTTGTGTGTGTTGGCCCTACGATTGACTGGTGATCCCCGTGTCCCTAGTAGGATTCGGTGGTTCGGCAAATGAATGATGAATGAATGAATGAATGAATAAATGAATGAATAAAATAAGTATTTTAATTCATGAGCATTCACTCTGAGAACAACGTCTTAAACAGTATAAAAAGTTTAATTCCATACATTATATTGGATAATAGTTATAAAGGGAGAAAATAAGGTTTAACTCCATTAAACATGCAGAACTGTTCCACTTAAAGCTGTGCCTCTGTGCACAATGTTATAAATATATGTGTTCATTCATTCATTCATTTATTTACCAAACCGCTTTCTCATACTACACTTCTCAGGCGACTCTTGGAGAAGGCAGGGTGCACCCTGAACAGCTTGCCAGTCCTTCACAGAGCCAACACACAACCTAAGGTGTATGTATCCACACAGAAATGTCCCTGCCCAGCCTGGGCCTCAGTAACAGGACCTTCTTGCTATGAGGCAGATGTGTTAATAACTATGCCACTTTGTCGCCCTAAATATATGTAATAAATATTTTTTGGGTGATATTTTACTTGTTTTCAGATAATGTTAATTTACAGTTAAGTCCTAAGATAATTCTACATTTCACAGTACATGACTGGTGTCCTTTGATGGGAATCATCGAGTCACTGTGACCAGTGACACAAATGACAAGATCTCACCAGTCAGAACCCTGGTGAGGCTCCAAACCACGTTTTGGAAAGTGGCAGCAACACATCACTGAATAGAAAGATTTCAGGACAGGAAAGATGCTTTTGCTTCTGCTGGCAGGTCGTGCAACTTTAAACTGTGGATTTTTAAACGACTGTTATGTGTTTAACATAGAGAGGGATTGTAAACATATATTGGCCTCCTATTAGTCTGTCCTGGCAGGCCTGTCAGCGTTACTCTTGGCTCACGCGACATTCTTGGTAAGTACATTCTGGAGATGGCTGATATTGTTGTGTATTGGCTGAAACTTGTGCCTGTGCAGGAAGTTGTAGCTTTGACATGTTCGCATGTTTTCATCTGTCAAAACTGGGACCGGTATAGCAATAACATACTGTTTCATTTCAAAATGAAACACAACCCCGGCCTTAAAGATGAGGACAGCTGAATTTAGGATGATTTGAATGATTTGAATAATACTTTGCACGAGTATGCAGTCATTGTCCACCAGCAGCTTTCACACTGTGGCTATCAAATACCCGTACTGGTAAGGGTATTTGATAGCCGCAGTGCGAAAGCTGTCGGTGGACAATGTCTGTGTACTCATGCAATGTATCATTCAAATCATTCAAATCATCCTAAATCATAATGTTTACATCTGCACTTTGGATATGTTCAGCACTCCATAATGTTTCAGCACTTGTACGTAACTCCCAGTATGAGGCAACTGCGATAGTCATACATTATTAAAACATCTATGAATATGAAGTTACCGTGTATGGACGTAGAAAAAAAGATGGTGATACCATGTGGTAGAATATGCTATTCAAAATGGTGTCGTCACTATCTAACATTCTTTTTTGGCCTGCTACGATTTTGTTAGCAGTTTTGTTGGAAGCACTGTACATATGTGCAACAAAACACCCAAGATATTCTACCAAACAACAAATGTATATCTCCTGAGGCAACAACAAACTCCTCACATAATGGCCTGATTAAGTCCCTTTACACCTTTGATGATTTTGCTGTTTTTTAAATCCATGGAGAGAATCTAATGAAGATGTTATTAGCCATTAAGGCTAATTAGACTGGGAATACTGGCCTGGTCTGGGTTTTCACTGACCACTGGGAATAAAACATGAGTTTGGCTTGGTACAAAAGGCAATGTGAGGGTGTTTTTAGGTTTACAAGGACATAGTGACTGGTCAGTCCATTTCTGGGGGGATTGATTTATGGTGAGTGATGGGTACGCACATGATGACTGTGTTCCGAATGTTGTTATATATAATAAATTGTTTTGAAGGTTAACTTTATTATTTTCAATATCTGGCTTGTTCTTTATTTGCAGGTAGAAAAACATCTCAGCAGATGGATTTTGACATGAACTCGAGTCAAACTCTGACACTGGACGTCATTCCTCTTTGCTATGACTTTTTAAACAGTTCCTGTCCAAAATTCACATACCCACTCATCCTCAGAGTGTCGCTCTATGTATTTTTTGGTATAGTGGTGATTTTGACAGTATTCGGCAACTTTTTTGTCATCTTGAGCATCATTCATTTTAAACAGCTCCACATGCCGACAAATTATCTCGTCCTGTCTCTGGCTGTAACAGATTTGTTGCTAGGAGGATTTGTAATGCCTCCAAGCATGATCCGATCTGTAGAAACTTGCTGGTATTTGGGGACTTTGTTCTGTAAAATTCATAGCAGTGTTGATATCACATTGTGCACAGCGTCTATTTTAAACCTGTGTTTCATATCTGTTGACCGATATTATGCTGTGTGTCATCCCTTGTTGTATCAGACCATAATGACACCTTGTGTCACTTTGGTTTTGATTTTCATTTGCTGGAGTATTTCATTTGCAGTTGGATTTGGAATCATATTTCTTGGTCTCAACATCCTGGGCATTGAAGACTTTTATTATGAAAACATTGCCTGTGAAGGTGGCTGTATTTTGTTCCAAAGTGCTGCTTCCAGCACTGCCTCCTCTTTACTATCATTTTATTTCCCAGGTATCATCATGCTAAGTATTTATACAAAAATATTCCGCGTTGCACAAAAACAAGCAAAATCCATTCAGGACTCGAAAGCCAAATCTCAGTCGATGATAAGCAAGGAGGAGAAAAAAGCGACAAAAACCCTGGCGGTTATTATGGGCGTGTTTCTCTTACTTTGGATGCCATTTTTTATTTGCAATGTCATTGATCCCTTTTTTGGTTATGTGATTCCTCCTGTTTTATTTGATATGCTGGTTTGGATTGGATATTTAAATTCGACCTGTAACCCCATTGTATATGCTTTTTTCTACAAATGGTTTAGAAAAGCACTGCGGACTGTTTTATCTGGAAAAATATTCCAGTCAGGTTCTTCTAGAATGAATCTTTTTTCACACTAAATAAAAGAATTTCATTATGATGTGAACAGTAAATTATTATGATCATTATGCATACAGCTAATGTAACTATACAACTTTAATTCAGGCTTGTTCTTTCCTAATATACTGTAAACATTAAACAAAATTATTAATGTAATACATGTATGTGTCCTGATGGGTGCCAGACTCCCCGCGACCCTAATTAGGATTAAGCGGTTCAGAAAATGAATGATGAACGATGTGTGCAAAACGAGGAACCAAACTGTCCTCATGTACAATGATTTTTATACATTTTTAAAAGGTTTTTGTTTGTTTGTTTGTTTGCTTTTTGCATATTTTAATGCAAATGTATTTCAGCAACTAAAAATGTGCATTACAATTACCTTTCTTTAAGTACATATATACCGAGAAAAATGATATTGTAGGTGTGAAACAGAATTGTACTCCAACTTCATGCGGGAAGGCTCCAGTTGGTTCAAACCCAGAATGTTTTTGCTATGAGATGACAATGTTAACCACAGAGCCACCATTTCACCCTTGTATGAATATACTGTGCAAAAGATTTTTGCCTTTCTTAAAAAAATTGTCTAGTAGATATAAAGTTTTTCCCCCTAAATTTTTCCTAAATAAATCATTACCAATGGTAGGAGAGTCATTATTCCATTACTTCAACCCACAAAGCATGCTCACCGACCATCAATAGCTTTCAATATTTGAATCTTGTAATATGAATGCCATTTTAGTCCCTCGTTATCCTGAGTAATATTCCTTCTTTCCTGCTCTTGCAAATAAAATATATGGTTCATTGTTAATTTTCTGAACCGCTTAATCCTAATTAGGGTGGCGGGGAGGCTGGCACCCTCTCAGCTGACTCTGGGCGAGGGCAGAGTACACCCTGGACAGCTCGCCTGGCCATTGCAGGGCACAAACACGATGACGGCAATACAGCCTAAAGTCAGCGATGGTTCTTTTACACCACAGACAGTGAGAGACATTTGATAACCCAGTTAACTGCACTGGGGGGACAGCAGTGACAACCCAGTGACAGCAGGGCTTGAACCTCCGACCTTGGAATCAGTAATCCAGCACCCTACCACTGGGTCACCACTGCCCCGAAAATGTATTGATATAAAGAAATCCTGGCATTACTGAGACCCTCATCAATGTTTTCTAGGCCTAACTCCTCCCTGGTAAATCGGTATGGCACTACAGTCAAAAGGTCCACAGTCTACATAACAGCCACCTTCATGCTTCGCCTGGATGTTGGATGGAATATGAAAAAGCAAGGAAAATGACTGGAGAGCAAACAATAGATAATAAAGGGTCTAAATTTGGGTAAACGTACTCAAAGGTTACTAATGAAGGGCATAATGACTCAAGCTAATTGGGATGTAGATGAGGATAAAGAAAGGAAGCAGTTTCTCTGTCATGGTTTCCTCCTCTCTGAATGCACCACGATTACCATGGCAATGAGTGCCAATTATACACATAGTCTTATTATTCATATATCACATAAGTGAGCCCTGATTTTAAAGTGTTATCTTGCTTTTAAGTGTCATGTTTTTTTTTCCTGCTGTAGATTCTTGTCTATTAGCTCTTTAATGAGAATGTTCTGCTGATAATCTGTAGGCCTGTTTTTTGACCATTTGGCATAATAAAATCAACACTTGGTTTCTGCACTGGTCATGCCCCCTGCATCTTGGTAAATGTACTGATATATAAATATATATATATTGACTAGTACGTTTGGCTTTGGGCTGGTTGTTTATTGCGCCATCGTGCTCCTCCAGGAGTTAACTTTATAGAATGCTATTGGCCATGGCAGACTATAAATGTAGACATGATTCTCTTTGGCAGCTTTATCTCCCGACGCTGAGAAAGGTATGGTGTTTTTATATACACCATCATCATCATCAAAACAAAATAAATATGTATAACTGATGATTTAGCATAAGTTTAACTTAATGACATAATGCAAATAATTTGATAATATTATAGCCTGAATTTTATATTCTCCAGATCTTAAAGGCATTGCCCATGCTGTAGATGGATCATATCATCAGTTTTGGGATTTTGGAGGAGCCTTCACTTTGTTTCAGTTCCCTTAATACCTCATGTTTGAAGAATGATTATCCTGTGCAAGTCCGGGTTTTACTCTACATCCTCTTAAGCACTTCATCTCTTATCACTGTGCTCGGAAACCTGCTTGTGATTATAACCATTGTACATTTCAGGCAGTTGCAAATACCAACTAATTACCTCATTCTGTCTCTGGCTGTTGCTGATCTACTTGTTGGAGGAATAGTGATGCCGCCCAGCATGATACGCTCTGTGGAAACTTGCTGGTATTTAGGAAGCACCTTTTGTAAAATACACAGCAGTTTGGATGTGACTGTGTGCACTGCGTCCATTTTAAACCTGTGTATTATTTCTCTAGATCGATATTATGCTGTATGTCATCCTCTTCTGTATTACAGTAAAATGACTCCGACTACCATTAGATTCATGATCGTTGTGTGTTGGGGTATTTCTGCTTTTGTTGGATTTGTTATGATATTTCTAGAACTCAATATTCTTGGAAATGAAGAGTTTTATTACAATAACTTTGTGTGTGAAGGCGCCTGCATTGTGTTCCAAGCCAAAGTGGGAGCCGTGGTATTTTCTCTGCTTTGTTTTTACATCCCTGCACTAATCATGCTTTGTGTATATATGAAAATCCTCCACACTGCACAAAGGCAAGCTCATGCAATTCATTCTACAAATGCACAGATGAAGACAGATGGGGAAAAATCCACTATGAGCAAGTCAGAAAGGAAAGCCACTAAAACATTAGCTATAATTGTGGGAGTTTTTCTGACTTCATGGGTGCCGTTTTTTATCTGTAACAGCTTAGATCCATTTACAGGATATTCAATTCCTCCGATTGTGTTTGATGTCTTCCTGTGGGTCGGGTATTTCAATTCAACATGTAATCCGATAGTGTATGCATTTTTCTACAGCTGGTTCAGGCACGCTTTTAGAGTCATTCTATCTGGAGGAATATTTCAGGTTAATTCATCACATACTCGATTGTTTTGATTGGTTGCTTTAAACTCTATTAAACACTTAATATGCCAAGGAGATTGCACAGCTGCATTTCCATCATGTTTTTCATACTGATCAGTGCTCTGTTAAAAAGTCAGCATAGCAATCAAAGGAAATAACATGAACCATGGGCACTGATCCAATACAGTTAAGGTGGGATAACTATCTTTTTTTATATGCAACCCAAAGCGCATGGATGACGGGTTTACTTATAGAAACAACTGTAATTTACTAGGATTATTATTTCTTTCTTGGCAGCTTACCACTGATACCATGGATTCTGGGGCCACAGATCTGTGGGTGGAGGTGAAAATGTTTTGTTGGTACCTGGGTGAAACATATTCCCGGTGAACTATGCTCTGAAGGCATGAACATGTTGTATTTATGAAGGTTATGTCAGGCCAGCAAAATCATTCAGTTAACTGATCTGGGCATATGTGCTGTGTTCACGACACCCTCAAAGTCACCGGATCACTATTTCCAGAGTCATCTGTGCCAAGTAGCAAATGACTGTTATCGATGCTCAAGATATTCCAAAAACGACTCACTACAATTCAGTGACACTGTAGGTCATAAATCTAAAATTGCTATATTTAGATTATGTCATAATATATAGACTGTAAATTCTTTCTATGATCCATTATTTTCTTACAATTATTCTGTTATATTGGACCTGAAGCATCCTTGGCCATTTTGCAATGATAGTGAAGGGAAAAAAAGGACTCTAAGCATATTCTGTTAAAACTTTCTACCTATGATGTGTATATTAAAAAAATTAACTTTTTAACTATTTACAATAACTTTGTGTGTGAAGGTTCCTGCATGGTGTTCCAAGCCAAAGTGGAAGCTGTGGTACTTGCTCTGCTTTGCTTTTACATCCCTGCACTAATCATGCTTGGAGTGTATATAAAAATCTTTCGCACTGCACAAAGGCAAGCTCATGTGATTCAATCCACAAATGCACAGATGATGAGAGATGAAAAAAAATCCATTATAAACAAGTCAGAGAGAAAAGCCACAAAAACATTAGCCATAATCATGGGAGCTTTCCTGAGTTCATGGGTGCCGTTTTTTAGTTGCACCTCCATAGATCCATTTATAGACTATTTAGTTCCCCAACCTCTGTTTGAGTTATTTATCTGGGTGGCGTATCTTAATTCAACATTTAATCCGATAGTCTATGCATTTTTCTACAGCTGGTTCAGACATGCTTTTAAAGTCATTCTGTCTGGTGAAATATTCCTGGCTAATTCTTCACATACTAAATTGTTTTAATTGCCTGTTTTAAATTACATTTCTTGCTTTGCTAATTATCATTTCTATAAATTGAACAAACCTGTTTTGTATTTATAAATCTGAGGCAACATTTAATATCATCAGCTTCTTCATTTCGCTATTTACATTTCTACGCTCCTAAGTCTGCGTAAACATGCAAAGAATGCTCATCAATAAGATGAAGGGGATATATTGCATGTGTACTATATTTTTTCAGTAGAATAATCTAAAACAGCAATAAAAAAATAATAAATAATAATGTGATGCAACCTGAATTGGATGTTTCGTCATTTTGTCCATGGAAATTCTTTGTATTGGTACAGTCACAACACAGATGAATGAAACTACACCGCATAAACCTTTTTCTCACATTTGGTACCAGGAACTACATTTTTTCCACTGTAAACATAAGACCTGACTCAATGTGGCTGATCATTATAAAAACCCTGCATGTAAGCACCATGCTGTAATTTATCTTTCTAAGTTATGGTCTAGAATGGTTTCTTATGAAGCAAAGAGCATTCAGTTTGTGGCTTGCCTAATACGCTTACTAAATACAAAGGGCAAAGGCTGAGCACATGTACCTTCATTCAAATCAGGCAAAATATAATCTTAGACTGGCTAATTTTATGAGTTAACTCAAATTTGGCACGTGAACCTGAGTCCTCAGATTGGAATCAGAATCAGAATCATAATACTTTATTGATCCCGGAGGAAATTGTATGTATGTGGCTTCAGAATAACACAACCTCACTTCTCAGTAATATTACACTGGGTGGTCTAAAAAGCATACTCAGCACAGATTTTTGTGTAAAATTTACATTGTGACAATCTGATTGGCGTGATTTTTTTTTTTTTTAACATCATGGAAAAATGGTGCTCATGATAGACATTATGATTCTGATTTCACCTGCTCATATTCTGATTTTACATCAGAGGAAATTGGAGAACATTGGTACACACTGGAGAACTTCGGAGGATACTGTAGAATTTTGGAGAGAGGTGAAATATTGGTGTTAAAAAAACAGTGTTTATTTCATTTTTTTATCAGTGATCATTGGTACATATCAGAACAAAATCAGCTGAAACATCGGACTAACATGAGAATATGTTTGGCTCAAATCGGAATCATGATCAGTGAGCGCATCTTAAGAAACAAGATGAATTCTGAAAACTTTGGCTTGCTTTAACAGTGTAAACACGTGTATGAGTGGTGAAAACCACTATAATATACAGATAGGTAATCAGGATGGCACGGTGGCGTAGTGGTCAGCACGTCCACCTCACTGCACCATTTGCTTAGGTAATGCTATCACTTGAGACTTTGTCAAATGAACTACTAACATGCTCCCTTTCCACATCCATGCTGCATGCTCCAAAGGTCACATACATGTACACAGATGGTTCCAAAGAGGGCTCATAACATTTTTTCACATGACACCGACGACTGGATATTCAGGCATTCTGAGAACACAGTAATCAGCTTAGCACTAGGTACTGGTGGCTTAACATGCAGTCCAACATTCACAAATACACTGAATCATGCTCATCCTCTGCTCAGGCAAAAAGTCCCTTGACCTATCCCCACTGGAAAACTGCCACTGCCCATGCCACAATGCCATTGGTCCCAGAAAGTGCTGGATTTTCTCACTGACCTCTCTAAATCTCTCAGCAACACCACAGTTCACAGTATTGCTAGACTAATTGTCAAACTCCAAGTGCCTGATCCCAGTGCCAGTCCTTCCCACCACCTTCGATGCAGTACAAACCAACAAGCAATTCACTGACTGGAACAGAGGACGAATCCTCTAGTTAAACCCAGGGAAGCCCGACCGTGTGTGGTTAGCCAACAGAGTAATAAGGAGCTTACCTGGACGAGAAAAGTTAATGCCTGCTATACTGGCATTCTGTATATCCTATAAAATTCTGCAAACTGGACCTGCCCAGCCACCGTCCCCTCTTTCTATTTTTTACAACTCAAACTGGCTACCTCAGGTTCCCTGGAATTGGTCACCCTGCACCATGCTACCTCAAGCCTTTAAACATTGCTGGCCAGGTTACCTTCACAGTCACAATCCACCTGAATTCATGCAAAAGAAAAGCCAGGCTCAAGCATTTGTTGTTTTTTCCTGGAATGGCCAAGCCCAGAGAAGCAGTGGAGGGTCCCAGTCCAAGACATAACTAGTTGCTCATTTGTGGTTTTCATGCCAATTACCCATAAAAACCAGACCATCGTCCCAGAGAAAGCTCCTAAAAAATTATATACTTGATATGCCAATCATTGGTTATCTGGCAGACAATCATTTTATGAATTTCAGGTTATCTCCGGCGCTTATTGTCTCGGATAACTGTAAATCTGCAATTCTGAGCAATGTAGAATATTTTCACATTGATGTAACAGAGTAATTAAATTAATTAATCAGAGTGCATGTAATATTTGTTTTTGTAGCCAGCACTAGTATTTGTCTTATTAAGTCCAAGCCTATATTTCAGTGTTCCATTTATTTCCTCAACCTTTGCCTGTCAGTTCTTTAGGAGTGTGAATACTCCAGTCATAACCCAGTCTGCCTGTGTTTTGGCCATCACTGTAAACTCTGATATTTATAAATGGATTTTCCCTAATAAAGAAATATCAGTTTATGCATTTGTCTCCATCATCAACTCACCATATATTACACTCTTTTAATGTGCATGTGTTCGATCCTTGTATGAAGTATGTTTGTTAGGCTGTTTGTGTTTTTCCCCCCATCATGCTCCACCAGGAATTACATTGATAGACTGCTATTGGCTGAGATACACTATAAATGTATATCTTCTGTACATGGTACAGAATAAAATATGATGAATTATTTAAATACAGTCATTTGATTTTGCATTATAAGAGTTCTTATTAATGTTACATCAATGTATGTACTTGGACATATGTTATAACATTACTTATTATATCATGCTTGTAATGCGCTGATACCACAGTTTGAGATTTGTATCAACTTTTTTCAGATTTGTAAGGTATTCTACATGCTATATATGGAGCATACCATGAATTTGGGAACTTTAGAGGAGCCTTCACTTTGTTTCAGTTTCATTAATACCTCATGTATGAAGATAAATTATCCTGTGCAAGTCCGGGTTTTACTCTACATCCTCTTTAGCACTTCTTCTCTTATCACTGTGCTCGGAAACCTGCTTGTGATTACAACTGTCGTACATTTCAGACAATTACACACATCAACCAATTACCTCATTCTGTCTCTGGCTGTTGCTGATCTGATTGTTGGAGGAATAGTGATGCCTCCCAGCATTATACGCTCTGTGGAAACTTGCTGGTATTTAGGAAGCACCTTTTGTAAAATACACAGCAGTTTGGATGTGACTGTGTGCACTGCGTCCATTTTAAACCTGTGTATTATTTCTCTAGATCGATATTATGCTGTATGTCATCCTCTTCTGTATCACAGTAAAATGACTCCGACTACCATTAGATTCATGATCGTTGTGTGTTGGGGTATTTCTGCCTCATCTGGGTTTGGCATGATATTTCTGGAGCTGAATATTCTTGGAAATGAGGATTTTTATTACAATAATGTTCTTTGTGAAGGAGGATGTATGATTTTTCAAACCAAAGCTGCAGCCATTATATTTTCCATGCTTTGCTTTTACATCCCTGCAGTCATCATGCTTGAAGTGTATTGGGAAATCTTTTGCACTGCACAAAGGCAAGCTCATGTGATTCAATCCACAAATGCACAGATGATGACAGATGAAAAAACATCCAGTATGAACAAGTCAGAGAGAAAAGCCACAAAAACATTAGCCATAATCATGGGAGCTTTTCTGAGTTCATGGGTGCCGTATTTTAGTTGTATCTCCATAGATCCATTTATAGGCTATTTAGTTCCCCAACCTCTGTTTGAGGTATTTATGTGGGTGGCGTATCTTAATTCAACATTTAATCCGATAGTCTATGCATTTTTCTACAGCTGGTTCAGACATGCTTTTAAAGTCATTCTGTCTGGTAAAATATTCCTGGCTAATTCTTCACATACTAAATTGTTTTAATTGCTTGTTTTAAATTACATTTCATTCTTTACTAATTATCATTTTCATAGATTTAACAAACCTGTTTTGTATTTATAAATCTGAGGCAAACATTTAATATCATCAGCTTCTTCATTTCGCTATTTATAGTTTTACACTCCTAAGTCTGCGTAAACATGCAAGGAATGCTCATCAGTAAGATGAAGGGGATATATTGCATGTGTACTATATTTTTTCAGTAGAATAATCTAAAACAGCAATAAAAAATAATAAATAATAATGTGATGCAACCTGAATTGGATGTTTCGTCATTTTGTACATGGAAATTCTTTGTACTGGTACAGTCACAACACAGATGAATGAAACTACACCGCATAAACTTTTTTTTCACATTTGGTACCAGGAATAAGACCTGACTCAATGTGGCTGATCATTATAAAAACCCTGCATGTAAGCACCATGCTGTAATCTATATTTCTAAGTTATGGCCTCGAATGGTTTCTTATGAAGGAAAGAGCATTCAGTTTGTGGCTTGCCTAATATGCTCACTGACTAGAAAGGGCAAAAGTTGAGCACATGTACCTTCATTCAAATGAGACAAAATAAATTCTCAGACTGGCTAATTTTGAACGAGTTATCTGGAATTGGGCATGTGAACCTGAGTCCTCACATGTCACCCTCCCTGGTGAATCAGTATCGCACTACAGCTAAAAGGTCCACAGTCTACATCACAGCCACCATCCTACTTTGCCTGGATATTGGAAGGAGTAGGGAAAAGCAGGCGAAATGACAGGAGAGCAAACAGTAAATAGGGACTGAATTTGGGTAAAGGTACTCACAGAGAATGTAACTAATAAAGGGCATAATGACTCAAGCTAATCAGAAGGTAGGAAAGGATAAACAAAGGCAGCAGCTTCACCATAGCCCTGTGATGGCCAGGCGAGCTGGCCAGGATGTACCCTGCCCTTGGCCAGAGTTGGCTGAGATGGGTGCCAGCCTCCCCGTGACCCTAATTAGGATTAAGCGGATTAGAAAATTAATGAATGTTTGCACCATGATATCATGGCAATGAGTACCAATTATACACAAAGTCGTATTATGCATGTATCACATAAGTTATCTCACTTTTAGGTGTCATGTTTTGTGCACGAGTTAACCGGCATGCAGCCTGTTTCATTTACTCGTGCCCTTTCTGTACTTTTAACTGTTTTTTTCTTACTTTCTTTAACTTTTTTCTTTTACTTATTATGTGGCTGCACTTAAGAGCAGGCACATATTACTATTCACCCAGAAAAATGGGCTCTTTATTATGTGGCTGTGCTTAAGAGCAGGTGCATATTACTAATCACCCAGGAAAATGGGCTCTTTATTTTTCTTCGTCTTTTTATTCTTCTTCTTCACACAACGCAGCCCGAATGGCAAAGTGCACCCATGCAATGTATATATCAAAAGGTGCGTTACAATGGCGACACAATTAGCCAAAAACCATGTGAAAAAGTCTCATTGAAATGAATGGGGAGAGGTTGACAAACAATCATGAAAGTGAACTCATTTGACGCCTCACCAAGAAGCCATACCTTCACATAGAAACTTGGTTGAATTTTTTAAACATAGACACTGAGGTCGTCATTTCGATGGTCAAAACGGCTTTTTGCTACCTTTTACGGTTTTCTTTTAATCTTTGATCAAGTACCATAAGGAAGTCTGTTTGTGGATTTATAATGGGTGTCTATTGTGTGGAATGTTCTGGGCTAGAGTGTTTTAACTCACTCCTACTCCCATAATTTTCACTTCTGACCATGTAACTTTTGAGTCAACAGCACTTGTAGAAGTGAAATGGTGAGCCTCTGACTCACAGCTGTACCATGAATTGCTCCATAGACGTATACTTTTTACATAATTTAAAAATTAATATCACTGTGTTCACCAAATTCTTTACTCTCAAATGCAGTCAACCTAATTGCGATGGGAAATTGGGTTTTCAAGTTAGAAGACCAAAAGCAAGATGTGTGCCTAAGACATTAATTCAGTTTAAAAGGCAGTTTTAACTGTGCCAGTTTAATGTCCCTACATGTGCAGGTTACGCATGCGTGTGCGCACACACACAAAAAAAACACACACACACAAACACAAACACACACACAAACAAACACACACACACAAACACACACACACGCAGCGTGCTGGCACTTCGAAAGAAAAGTGCGCGCTTCCCGCCTTGTCATCCCCCCCCACACACACAAACACAAACACAAACACAAACACCCACACACACACACACAAGCACAAACACACACACGCAGCATGCTGGCACTTCGAAAGAAAAGTGCGCGCTTCCCGCCTTGTCACCTACACACACACACACACAAACAAACACACATGCACACAAAAACACAAACACCCACACACACACACACACACACACACGCACAAACACACACACGCAGCGTGCTGGCACTTCGAAAGAAAAGTGCGCGCTTCCCGCCTT
>JAQMYF010000022.1:15216369-15226824 GCA_030014195.1 Neosilurus mollespiculum
AAACAGGCTTGTCGGGATGAAATTGTAGTACTGTTATTTTTTCCCACATACAATATATATATATATATATATATATAAATATATATATATATATATATATATATATATGTGTGTGTGTGTGTGTGTGTGTGTGTGTGTGTGTATATATATACCAGATCAAGAGCAGTTCAGTCCTGCTGGGGTTAAGTAAGGATGAAAAAATGTTGTGTGTTGTGATTTCTTCCACTTTCTCTGTGGTGCTTTGAGTTATCTACAAGCAGCAAGCATGTCAAACATGGTGGTGCATATATTATGGTCTGGGGGTGCTTTGGTAGCAAAAAAGTGGGAGAATTGTGCAGGGTGAAAGGGATCTTGAACAAGGAAGACTATCAATACATTCTGCAACTCCATGCCATACCCTATGGATGGTATTTGGTTGGACCTGGTTTCTTTCTACAACAGGGCAATGACCCATAACACAACTCAAAACTGAGAAAGATGCAGTCAGCAGGTATTCTGTCAATAAAGGAGTGCCCAGTGCAGTAACCTGTTCTCAACCAGATTGAGCTGTTGTGGGACCAGCCTGACCATATGGTATGGAAGAAGTGCACATCAAGCAAAAATGCCAAAGATCTGTAAGGCTATAATAGCTGTCAATGCAGGATTTTAGACAAAAAACACAAAATTATTATTTCAAGTTAACAAAAGTAATGTAACATTGTTGATGTCTTAACTATATTTGATATTAATGTTGCAACTCATTTGATTCATATAAGACTGTGTTTTCATGGACAAAAGGGAATTTTTTTGGGTGACCCCAAAGTTTTAAGCGGTAGTGTAACAGAGTTACAGCTTTGTGGTACCAGGATTCAAACATAGATTTGTGGCTTGCTTAATATGCCCACTGACTACAGAAGGCAAAGGCATAGTGCACATAGCTTCCGCAAAAAAAAGTCAGGCTCAATCACTTGATTATCTTCAATCGGTATGGTCCAGAGAGGCAGTGTTGGGTCAGAGTCTAAGACATGACCACATCCATAATTTTCATGCCAGGTACCCAGAAAAAAATGGTTCCTGGCCCAGAGAAAGGTCTGGAAAAAGATATAGGGGTAGGGTAGGATCTGCTATACCGACATTGGAGATAAACTCTTTTTTTAAGAGCATACACAGCATACCGTGCCAGTCCAAAATTTGCACATACCTTCTAATTTGGTTAGAATGAGTAGCTGTGCCTAGACTTTTGACTTATACTATATGGTGTAGCAGCTATTATAAACAATTTTCCCTCAACAAACAAAGTTATGCTGTAATCCACTGTACCCATAACTCTAAAAAACTTTTTGTGGTCCAAGTTTCGTTGAGATTGCGATGGGATGGTAATTCAACTAGGAATTTGGAACTTGGCAAAATTCAACATGTCTTCTGTTATTCCACTAATTTAAGCTCTTTTAATATAAATAATATATTAAATCTATAATTTATAAATAACACTTGTTTTATGTGTTCATACAACAATAATTTTTGATGTTCAGTGGTGTTTCTGGGTGGAGTTGCATGTTCTCCTGGTCTCCTCCAGGTACTCCAGTTTCCTCTCACAATCCAAGGGCACTTTAAGATAAATGGCTGTTCCAAATTGTCCCTAAGTGTGAGTGTGAATAGTGATGGGTGGCGAGCTGTTCAGGGTGTACCCCACCTTTGCTCTGAGTCAGCTGAGATAGGCTCCAACTTCCCCTGGTATGGTGACCCCTTGTTCTTATAAACATAATTAAAAGTCAAACGTTTTTTGGACACAAGTAATTGTGTCCAAACTTTTAAGTTGTATTGCATGTTCATGGCTGACAAAAACTTCAGTTTGCAGAGCCTGTTTAAAACCTGACATGCTTCAGCTCTCCTTCCTAGTACTTGTGCACACCTGCCTCTCATCAAATACCACAACAAAGACTATACTGGAACTCAGTACATTTAGTCTGGCTTTGACAAGCACTATTTAGACAAAGCGCATCAAGTGTTGGATCTCTTTGCCTGAGTTTTATTTTAGTAACAAACTGAACCACACCCACATTTTTGACTACCTCTCCTTTGTGTGTCAGTCTCTACTTCCAGCAGAAGTTGTAGGGAAATAACTTGTAAAGTGGGGAAATTGAGCCCATCTTGACTGGTTGCCCCACTGTCCGGTATGGGAATTGCACAATTTCAGACTGACAGATCCTACAACAAATTGCAAGGACATCTAGGTCTCTCTACCCGCCATCAATGCCTCCTTCAAGAAAGGCTTGCATCCACAAGGTAATCAGCATTGTGAACAATCCCTTTCCATTTCAATTTTCTAGCAGAAAATCCTGGAGCACTTATCCTACCACTAATCAGACTCTACAAAGCTTCTTGATTTAGTTATACCACCCTTAACTGTAGTTAAAAAAAAGACCCTACCCCAACACCTATCACATTTATAACTGAATAGCTGCATTTTTATAAACTTTTTGTAAACACAACCACTAGTTACTTGTTTTTTCCCTTTCATTGTTCTTCACAAGGGATTAGTTGTTGGGTTAGTATTGGCTGACATAGACTATAAATTCAGATGATGTCCTCTTTGAACAACTTTATTCTAATGATACAGACAAGGTATTATGAGTACACGGTGTATACACAATACAATGAATCTGCATATTATACTTTGTATGCATGCTGTATTATTCAAGGTTATTGAATTATTGTGTGTGCTATAATATTACTTGTTATACTTTGCATTGATGTATTCTGATGTAACCTATACTAAGGTTTAATCTTTACATTCAATTTCTTCAGATTTGGAAATCATTCTCCATGCTGTAGATGGACCATATCAACAATTTGGGGACTTTAGAGGAGCCTTCACTGTGTTTCAGTCCCCTGAATACCTCATGCTTAAAGATTAATTATTCTCTTCAAGTCCGGATTTTACTCTACATCCTCTTGAGCACTTCTTCTCTTATCACTGTGCTCGGAAACCTGCTTGTGATTATAACTGTCGTACATTTCAGACAATTACACACATCAACTAATTACCTCATTCTGTCTCTGGCTGTTGCGGATCTGATTGTTGAAGGAATAGTGATGCCTCCCAGCATGATACGCTCTGTGGAAACTTGCTGGTACTTTGGAAGCACCTTTTGTAAAATACACAGCAGTTTGGATGTGACTGTGTGCACTGCGTCCATTTTAAACCTGTGTATTATTTCTCTAGATCGATATTATGCTGTATGTCATCCTCTTCTGTATCACAGTACAATCACTCCGACTACCATTATATTCATAATCATTGCATGTTGGGGCATTTCTGTATCAACTGGATTTGGAATGATATTTCTGCAGCTAAATAATCGTGAAAATTACAATAACTTATTTTGTGAGGGTGCGTGTATAATTTTTTTAAGCAAAACTGCAGTCATTGTGTTTTCTGTGCTTTGTTTTTACATCCCTGCAATAATCATGCTTTGTGTGTATATGAAAATCTTTCACACTGCAAAAAGGCAAGCTCATGCCATTCAGTCCACAAATACAGAGATGAAGACAGATGAGAAAAAATCTAGTATGAACAACAAGTATGAAAGAAAAGCCACAAAAACATTAGCCATAATTATGGGAGTTTTTCTTACTTCATGGGCACCGTCTTTTACTTGTACCTGGATTGATCCATTTATAGGCTATTTAGTTCCCCCAACTGTGTTTGAGGTGTTAATCTGGGTGGCATATTTCAATTCATCATGTAATCCGATAGTGTATGCATTTTTCTACAGCTGGTTTAGACATGCTTTTAGAGTTATTATGTCTGGTGAAATTTTTCTGGTTGGTTCTTCACACACCAAATTGTATTAACTGCTTGTTTTAAATTAAACTTTACTTTGTTAATTAGTGTGTTTAAAGGTGTAATGTTACAGTTCAAATATTACTAGTGTTTAAACATTTGAGAAAATATGTAATTTTGTTGCATCAATTTCCTCAATTTCATATTTACATGTCACATCCTCCCATTTATGCACAAACACGCCTAGGTTGTTCAGGCCTCCCTTTCCATCCAAACTGTTCATTGATGATGAAGATTTCAGGTGATGAAGAGCATGCTACTATGTTTTTATTGGATCATCTAACATTATGGGCATTATGGGTGGAGTATTGGTTTGAATTCAGTGAGAAAGTAATCTAACATTACTATAAAAACATTTTCAACATTTTTTTTTACAGAGATTGGTGATTTACAGTTATTTGACAAGCACATTTTCAAAAACATCTTGTACATCCCCTATTCCAAAAAGGTTTGGACACTATGTAAAATGCAAAAAACAAACAAACAAACAAACAAACAAACAAACAAACAAACAAAAAAAAAACAGAATACAGTGATTTACAGATCTCATAATGGCATATTTTACTGATAAAGAATTAATTCTTGTCTGAATCATTCAATTCTGCCTAAGGTCACGGGCATCCTGTATTGATTTTTGATGATATTGTGTACTATAGGTAATGACATTCAAAGTCTTCACAATTTTACCCTGAGAAACATTATTCTGAAATTTGTAGACACACTTTTTTTGCAGATTGTTGAACCTCTGTTTTTTTTTCCAGTCGTGTTATTTAACCTGTTGCCAACTAACCAAATTAGTTGCAAAATGTCCTGCCAGCTGTTTCTTTTCAGTCCAACTTACTTTTCCAGCCTCTGTAGATATTTTGAGAAGCTTTATTACAATAACTTTGTGTTTGACGGCACCTGCATGGTGTTCCAAACCAAGTGGGAGCCGTGGTATTTTCAATGCTTTGCTTTTACATCCCTGCAGTAGTCATACTTTGTGTGTATATGAGAATCCTCCACACTGCACAAAGGCAAGCTCGTGCAATTCAATGTACAAAAGCACAGATAAAGACAGATATGGAAAAATCCATAATGAACAAGTCAGGAAGAACAGACACAAAAACATTATACATAATCATGGTAGTTGTTCAGATGTCCCGAGTGCCATTTCTTACCTGTACCTGCATAGATCTATTTACAGGATAATTAGTTCCACCCGTTCTGTTTGAGGTATTAATCTGGGTGGCATATTTCAATTCAAAATGTAAAAATGATTCTTCACACACACAGAATTGTATTATTTGCTTGTTTTAAATTAAACTTTGCATATAGATAAGAACATTGGGTCTTATTCACCAGCCGTTCTTATGAAGAAATAATTTTTTTAAACATTTTTAAACGTACTTTTCACAAAGATTCTGACATTCTCAAATATTTTCTTATCTGGGGTTAGTTCTGTCATGTCAGCCTCTAGATTGACATTTGAGAGTGCAGACTGATCTGTCAGCATCTGGAGTGAGCTCCAGATGCCGTCATATCAGCCTCTAGATTGGCATTTGAGAGTGCAGACTGATCTGTCAGCATCTGGAGTGAGCTCCAGAGAGTAGGCCCCCTGTTGCCTCTGGAGGGCACTCTAGAGAGTAGGCTGCCCCATCTATCATTGGAGGTTGATCTCTTTAGCAAGCTCTTGAGTGGATGCTACTTGATTATTGTTGGCAGAATCCTAAGAGACTGGAAGAGCCAAATTTATCATTTTCCAAAAAGTATTTGGAAAAAAGTCATATGTGTGCTAGTCCGGAGAGCCAGTGCGTCATGCAGTGGACCTAGTGATGCTCTGCAGGTTTGTCTACACTAAAGCAGGTAAGCAGATGGCAAATATCAAAAAATGAGACAATGGCAAAACATAAAATCACAAACAAAATAAACAAGTTCAAGTGGGCAGCCATAACCTAATGGTTAGACCTACAGGTCTCTGGTTCCCAAACCTCCAGGAAAATGTGCAGGATGTGAAGGGGGGGGGGGGGGTATGTATGGGGTTTGAGCTGCACCTTTCCTTCCTCCACCTTCATGGTTAATGTGCCCTAGTGCAAGGCACCTAACCCCTGACTGCTTTCTGGAAACCCCAGTGTGTTGCAGCCCGTGTGTGTGTGTGTGTGTGTGTGTGTGTGTGTGTGTGTTTTCACTTTGGATGGTTTAAATGCAGAGCCAAACATTTCCATTGCAGGATTAATATAGTAAATCTCAAATCAAGGTCAGTTAATGAAACAACCAACTCAGGATCAAACACAAAGTAAAACATCATCATCTTCTTTTGCTTGTTCCAGGGTCAGGTCACGGGGGGCAGTAGCCTAAGCAGTGAGGTCCAGGCATCCCTCTCCACAGCCACTTCCTCCACCTCTTCCCGGGGACCCCGAGGTGTTCCCAGACCAGCCGAGAGACATAGTACCTCCAGCATGTTCTAGGTCATCCCCGGGGTCTCTACATGGTTGGACATAGCCGAAACACGACACCAGGGAGGCGATCGAGAGGCACACTAATTAGATGCCCAAGCCAACTCAACTGGCTCCTCTCAACGCGGAGAAGCAGTGGTTCTACTCCGAGCTCCTGCCGGATGGCAAAAATTCTCACCCTATCTCTAAGGGAGAGCCCTGACTCCCTGTGAAGGAAGCTCATTTCACCCACTTGTATTCACTATCTTTTTCTTTAAGTCAATACCCAAAGCTCATAGGTGAGGGTAGGAGCACAAATCGACTGGTAAATTGAGAGCTTAGTCTTCCGGCTCTGCTCCCTCTTCACCACAACAGACAGGCACAAGCTCTGCTTTACAGCAGAGGCTGCACCAATCCACCTGATGAGCTCCTGCTCCATCCTTCCCTCACTCATGAACAAGACGCTGAGAAACTTGAATTCCTCCACTTGGGGTAGGAGCTCATTCCAGACCCGGAGGGTGCATTCCACCCTTTTCCTGCTGAGAACCATGGCCTTGGACTTGGAGGTGCTGATTCTCATCGAGGCCACTTCACACTCAGCTGTGATTCGCTCCAGGGAGACCTGGAGGTCCCGGCTTGATGAAGTCAAAAGGACAACATCATCCGCAAAAAGCAGAGATGAGATCCAATGGCCACCAAAACCGAACACCTCAATGCCTCGGCTGTGCCTAGAAATACTATCCATAAATATAATTAACAGAACCGGTGACAAAGGACAGCCTTGGCAGAGTCCAACCCCCAGTGAAAGTGAAGTCGACATGTTGTTACCAATGCGTACCAAGCTCTGGCTCTGGCTCCAACAATACAGAGACTGTCGCAACAGCCCGTAGCAACGGGCTCGCTATACCATATTCCCGGAGCACACCCCACAAGATAGCCCGAGGGACACAGTCAAAAGCCTTTCTTAAGTCCATAAAGCACATGTGGACAGGTTGGACAAACTCCCATGCCCCCTTCAGGATCCTGTAGAGTGTGTAGAGCTGGTCAAGAGTGCTGCGGCCAGGACAAAAACTACATTGTTCCTCCTGAATCTGAGGTTGAACCATTAGTCGGATTCTCCTCTCCAGTACTCCAGAATAGACTTTCCTGGGTAGTCTCGGGAGTGTGATTACATGATAGCAGGAACTATTGTGATCCTGTTTTATAAAGGGGAACTACCTCCCCGGTTTGTCAATCCTGAGGTATGGCCCAGATGACCACGCAATGTTGCAGAGAAGGGTCAACCTAGACAGTCCTACAACATCCAGAGCCTTAAAGTATTCAGGGTGGATCTCGTCCACCCCCGGAGCCCGGCCACTGAGGAGGTTTTTAGCTACCTCCGTGACCTCTGCCCCAGTAATTGGTAAACCCCCTTTCGAACCCCCAGGCTCTTCCTCATCCACAGAGGGTGTCTTGGTGGGATTGAGGAGGTCCTTGAAATATTGCTTTTACCTCCTGACAACATCCCTAGTCAAGGCAAGAAGCTCCCCACTTCCACTGTTAACAGTGTTTGTGGAATACTGCTTCCTCCTCCTGAGGCATCAAATGGTAGTCCAGAACCTTTTCGTGGCCCACCAATAGTCACTTTCCAGGCCCTCACCAAACTCCTCCCACACCCAAGATTTTGCATTGGTGACAGCCCGGGCTGCAGCACGTTTGGCCTGTTGGTACCCATCTGCTGCCTCTGGAGTCCCACAGGCCAAAAGGCCCAGATACGCCTCCTTCTTCAGCTTGATTGCCTCCTCACTGCAGGTGTCCACCACTTGGTTCAGGGGTAGCCCCCACAACAGGCACCATCGACCTTCCGGCCACAGCTTCAGGCTGCTGCCTCAATAATGGAGACACAGAACATGGCCCATTCAGACTCTATGTTTCCAGCCTCCATTGGGATGTGATTGTAGCTCTGCGGAAGGCTCTTCTGATAAAAGACTCCGCCAAACATTCCCAGGAGACCCTAACTACATGCTTGGGTCTCCAAGGTCTGGAGGGTGGCCTCCCCATCAATCAGAGCCAGCTCACCACCAGGATATGATCGGTTTAACTGTGGCCTACGGTGTCCTTGTGCCAAGTGTACTTATGGACACCCTTATGTTCTAACATGGTGTTCGTGATAGACAAACCGTGATGAGCACAAAAGTCCAACAATGACTTTTGGATTTAGAACAGACAGGCCGTACCTACCAATCATATCCTTCGACGTCACACCATCATTGCCCACATGGACATTGAAGTCTCCCAGAATGATTAAGGAGTCCCCAGGTGGAGCGTCTGTTGGGCTTTTACACCTAAGCTTAGTGGCTCATCAGGCCGGTGCTTATCCCCGGATTTTCCCAGTATTTTTTACAGGTTCCCATTTATACTGCTGAGTGGACAGTAGCACACTTGTGGTTAAGACCTTGCCCAAGGGTCTTATCACAGTGGGGGTTTAACGGGCCCACACCCTCTTGATCATGAGCCTGGCACCCTAACCACTACGCCACTGGCCCCACAGAGCACTCTCCCTAGGGACTCCAAAAAGGGTGGGTATTCTGAATTGTCATTCGGTCCATAAGCACAAACAACAGTCAGGACCCATCCCCCACCTGGAGGCAGAGAGATGCTACCCTTTTATCAATCAGGAAGAACCCCAACATGTGGGCACCGAGACAGGGGGCAACAATGATGCCCACACCGGCTCGCTGCCTCTCCCCATGAGCAACTCCAGAATGAAACAAGGTCCAGCCCCTCTCGAGATAGGTGGTTCCTTAGCCCAAGCTTTGTGTCGAGGTGAGCCCGACTATATCTGGTCAGTATTTCTCTTAAAAATAACTTGTGCACCAGCTCACGTTTCTTCTTTCTTCTAGAGAGGTGACATTCCATGTCCTAAAAAGCCAAAGTCAGTAGCAGAGGATTGGTCTGGCAGAGCTCGCGCCTTTGGCTGCCACACGGCTCACACTGCACCCGACCCCTATAGCCCCTCCCACAGGTGGTGGGTCCATGGGAGGGCGACCCATGTCTCCTTTTTGGGCTGGGCCCAGCCGAGCTCCATGGGAAGAAGCCTGACCACCAGGTGCTCACATTCGAGCCCCTCCCCAGGCCTGGCTCCAGGGGGGACCCCGGTAACCCAAGGGAGTGTCCTTAAAGTTCTGCTCATAGGGGTCTTCTAAACTACACTGGGGGGAGGGGGATATAAAGAGTGGTACAGAACACTACTGTAAACAATCTAGGCAGATAAAAAGGTCTGCATTTGACCATGAGGTGTTCAAGATCAGGACAGCACCCCGACAAAACTGTTTGTACAGCCACACACCATCTCTTGTTAGTCATAATGCACTTCACTGACATAAAGAACATAGTGTATCATTGTAAGGCCAAGAGATTTAACCCCAGACAAACTGGACAAACTATAGTTTTCTCTCGCTTCAACTTCAGAGTTTTCTATCCTCCAGGTTCTGGCAACACCATAGCAGATACCTTGTCACATCACTTCTCATCTGATGTACCCCTCCAGCCAAAATTCATTCTACCAGCATGCTGCTTTATAAACACGTTGAAATGCTTTGGGAGTTTGACGAGTTCAGGAAAACTCTACCATAGCACATGCTTGCTGAGTGTTCTACTTCTATGTGCCACCAAGACTATGCTCTTATCACACTGTCTGGGCCCATACTGCTCTCTGTTCTGGGCATTCTGTCATCTTTGCTCAAGCAGAAATACTGGTGGTCACAGATGAGGGAGGATATGGTTTGCCATACATGCTGCTGTACAATCTGTGCCTGCTCCGAGGTGCAGCATGACCTCCCCAAAGGGAATCTCCTTCCTTTGCTAGTGCCACAGTGCCCCTGTCATTCTCAATGATCTGTCCAAGTCTCCAGGTGTCAACACTATCATCGTGGTCTATGACCACGTGTGGTCTCTGGGTCATCCTGCTGCCTTGCCTTCGGGTTGCAGGGAGGCTGGCGCCCATCTCAGCCGACTCTGCGTGAGGGCAGAGTACACCTGAATATTATGTTAATAACTTTCTATTAGGTAAAGGAGCAGATCTGGAGTTTCTCAGGTGTAGAGAGTCCTGGTAAACTGGGACATTTGGATACTGTCACTCCCCCATTCTTACTCTGGTCACTGTCGGAACTCAGAGCCCTCTCCGAGCGGACATACGCCGGTGGATGTTTAGGTCCCTCCTTGTTTATTCTGTTG
>JAQMYF010000022.1:15226924-15241823 GCA_030014195.1 Neosilurus mollespiculum
GCTGAGTTACTTATTTTACTGCTAAATTGAGCCCTTATCTAAGTTCTTACAATAAGATATATAATTTCTTTCCCACATCACTTAGGTGATTGCCTTATGTCAAAGGATGCCCTGATGTCTGTCTTCCTTCTGGTTTTCTCTTTTTAATTATGCTATCATAGTTAGTCATGCTGGAGTCCCTGCATGCACTTGGGACTGACAAACTCTTCTTTACCCATTGCATACATGAGCATACCTAACAAGCTCCCCCTCCCCCTCTCTCTCTGTCTCCCTCTCTCACTCTGTGTTTTTTCAGGTACACATTCTACTTCTAGGATAGTAGTGATCCCGATCCTTCTCTCAAACTTGTGATCCATCCTGATGTGCTAAGGCTTTGGCTTCTTATACTTATCACTTCTCTTTACAAAGAATTCCTTATGGGTAAGAACATAGCTGTCAGCCAGGGTGGCAGCCTCTTTGAGTTGTTCATTCAAGTAAGCTATGAGATCCTTGTTGAATTCTTCAAGCAGCATAACTTGCTTCATTTTGTCGAGGCTGTCAACTTTACCAGTTCTGCTACACCTCTCAAACAATATTTCCTTTCTATGGATGAACTCCACAAAGGTGAAGTTGTCTGCTTCTAAGTTGATAGCTTCTAAACCGCTGGCAGTATGCCTCTGGTACCAGCTCATGAGCATTAAGGATGGTGGCCTTGACCATGTCGTAGTTCTTTCTGTTTTAATTTTTTCCACACAATAATTGTAATAATAATAATAATAATAATAATAATAATAATAATAATAATAATAATAATAATAATAATAGTGCATGTGGGCAGTGGTAGCTCGGTGATTAAGGTGCTGGCTTACTGATCCGAAGGTCAGGGTTTCAAGCCCCCCCCCCCTTACTTTAATAAACAAAAATAACAAACAAACAAAATCTAATTACCAAGGAGGTTATATTTTCATCGGTGTTGGTTTGTGTGTTTGTTTGTTTGTTTGTCTGTTTGTTAGCAACATTACTCAATAACCTATAAAGGAATTTTAATGAAATTTAATTAGAAATGATAATGGAACAATTGATTAAATTTTGCAAGTAATCCAGATTATTGTCGGGATGCAGGAAATTTTTAAAGATTTTTTAGTGTGGATGACATAGTCATCAGAGTTACTGTGTCGATGGTGTGACCTCATTCCTTTACCTTTCTGTACAACTTTTAGGCCAATTATCAAAAAAAAAAAATCCAATTATTAATACTTCCTTATCCGAGCCCAAGACCTCTTATTCAAGGCAGGCCCTATACACAATGCAATCATATATATAAAAATGCTGCATTTCTTACATTACCATATGGGGGTACTGAAGGGTCTTGGTGGAGGTCTGCGTTCTCCGAGTGCTTTTCTTGTTTTAAAATGTTTTTTGCCAGTTACTGGTTTTACTCAAAGCAAAATGTGTATTCAGTGACTCACTAATACTTTCGAGTGATAAACATTAAAAAAGACATTTAATATTTCCCATTTTGAACTTTGGGCCTAAAAAAGAAAGAAAAGAAAGAAACCTGGTTCAGTTTCATCATTTACCACCAGGGATTATTCTGAATTGTTGCTATTGGTTAGGGTGGACTATAAATGTACACGTTCCTCTCTTTGAATTATTTCATCCATATGGTGCTGGGAGAGGTAGGAAGAATCATTTAATAAGAACTATTTGGAATGTAATACATTTGCAACTCATTATAAAAGTAATATATCCTGGTCAGGGCACCAGCCTCCCCGTGACCCTAATTAGGATTAAGCGGTTCAGAAGATGAATGAATGAATGATGTATATATCCTGGTCATTAGTTTATTATGATATCCTGATGATGCTAATTATGATGATGATGATGATGATTTTAACCTCATTTCCCTTTAATTTTTTTCAGAAGTGTTGTAGATGGATGACTTATTGGATTTGGATGTATTGGAAAAGGCTTCACTTTGTTACAGTTCCCTGAATACCTCGTGTATGAAGATTAATTATTCTTTGCATGTCCGGGTTTTACTCTACATCCTCTTTAGCACTTCTTCTCTTATTACTGTGCTCGGAAACCTGCTTGTGATTATAACTGTCGTACATTTCAGACAATTACACACATCAACTAATTTCCTCATTCTGTCTCTGGCTGTTGCTGATCTGATTGTTGGAGGAATTGTGATGCCGCCTAGCATTATACGCTCTGTGGAAACTTGCTGGTATTTAGGAAGCACCTTTTGTAAAATACACAGCAGTTTGGATGTGACTGTGTGCACTGCGTCCATTTTAAACCTGTGTATTATTTCTCTAGATCGATATTATGCTGTATGTCATCCTCTTCTGTATCACAGTAAAATGACTCCAAGAACAATTAGATTCATGATTATTGTGTGTTGGGGCATTTCTGCAGTACTTGGGTTTGGCATGATATTTCTGGAGCTGAATATTCTTGGAAATGAAGAGTTTTACTACAATAATTTTCTCTGTGAGGGTGCTTGTATGGTTTTTCAAGCTAAAGCTGCAGCCATAGTGTTTCCTATGCTCTGCTTTTATGTCCCTGCACTAATCATGCTTTGTGTATATGTTAAAATCTTTCGCACTGCACAAAGGCAAGCTCATGCAATTCAGTCTACAAATGCACATATGAAGACAGCTGAGGAAAAATCCACTATAAACAAGTATGAAAGTAAAGCTACAAAAACGTTAGCCATAATTGTGGGAGTCTTTCTGACATCCTGGGTGCCATTTTTTATCTGTAACTGCTTAGATCCATTTACAGGATATGCAATTCCTCCGATTCTGTTTGATTTATTCCTCTGGGTCGGATATTTTAATTCAACATGTAATCCGATAGTGTATGCATTTTTCTACAGCTGGTTCAGACACGCATTTAGTGTCATTCTGTCTGGTGGAATATTTCAGGTAAATTCATCACATACCAAGTTGTTTTGAAACTCAAAATGTATAAATTTTAATTAAAATTAATTTAATAAACATAATGCAAAGATTGAGCAGTGAAAAGTGAGATGGAAATAGCTTTTACTGTTCTTTTATTTAATAACTTTTTTTTTACTTCTGCCTGGGACAGACTGCTTTAAATATGAGCTTATCATGGAAAAGACCCATCCCTTTAGGATAAAAGAAAAACAATAATTTCCCTTCATTAGTTATTAAAACTGCAAATTATCAAATATTTATATATATTATATATATTTTAGCAATACTTAGGTACATACCAAGGCATGCATTAAGAAATAAACCCAATAAAGCCACTTTGCTTTAACTGTCCTTCTCAGCTCATGGTTTCAGCAATCAGAATTCCACTAATCAGTTTCCATCGCATTTGTGGGAGTAGAATGTCCATTTATATACCAACCCTCTATGCCCATTTATACTTTCCCACTATGGTCTTTGAAAATGGTTTTGCCACTGCACAAACATTTCATGTTACCATGAATTAATAATTGCATAATTAAATTGACACTCTGTTGTGATAGAGAATTTAGCAATGATTGGAAAAATTTCTTCAGAGTTCTTGATAACATGTCCCAGTTGGACTATGAAGCCAGATCTTCACAAAGCATCTTGGTTTCCAATGATAGGCAGAAAATACATAATATGTGGCAATAGAGGAAACCATCATTAACCATCATTAATTGGAATGTGCAAGGCAGCAAAAACAAACAACGAAACACGCAAGCAAGCAAACAAACAAATAAATTAATAACACTCACATGCATGGGGATCCCTGGACCAAATTTAGCATTGGAAAATGGTTATATAGCTCCTGTGGTGTATAATTGATACACAAGGACTACTGCTTGTCGGCTTCGAGCTGAGGGTAGGACAGTGAAATCTCTGCCACATCCTCCCCATAATCAGTCCATCAGTTTACATGCACATAAGTTGAGCTAGAGTTATAGCACGACTAGGTCGTTTGACTGGACTACTGTCATTTTTCCCAGTATTCAAGCATAGGAGTGGAACTGATTTATTGTTTGAAGTATGTCTAACCCCAGTATGATAGCTTGTGATATGCCCCCTCTCTGCTTGCGTGTATTGTGCTTTTTTCTGGTTGACATATTACATCACAGATGAAAACAATTGCCTGGTGGCAGATTGATACTTTGTTGAGATGTAAATTGGACCAATTTGTAAAACTCTGTATATGTTTTTTTTTTTTTTTTTTTTTACTAATGATATACACACTATCCCTTATGGTTATGGTGTTATCCAAAGGCAGACGACACCACAGTATGGTCTTGAAGTGCACCAACAACATGACCTCTGCTATACTCCACGTTGTGGCCTCTCTATGATCCAGAACATCAGTACTAGGCATGTATTGCCTATATGTATTTACATCTAACTAATTAGAGGATGTGAATCAAAATTCTAACATTACCATCTCCAGTTATTTCTTCTTTATCATGTAATTTTCATTATTCAACACAATTAAGTCAAGATATTTTTAAGATTTTTTAATTCAAATTTCTTGCAATAAACTTTTTTCCCCAAAAATTATGTAAAATTAAATTGCTTTTAAGTAAATGATGACAATTAAATGTGCAGTGTCAAAAAACCTGAGAACTCACAAAGGTGGAGAAACAGTACATTTACTGACATTTAAGTCAGTGTAGAGTCACTTAGGGTAGAAGCAAAATGTGCAGTAGAAAATTAAAATGTTTTGGAGTTTGGGCAAGAAACCACAAGTAGTGGTTTGTGACCACTACGTGTTTAGTTTTTGTTGTAGTAGCTCTGTTTCAAGAGCCACCACGTAACACAGATTTGTTGAGTGCCCTTTAAAATTTTAATTCTATTTTAAATTAATTTTTTTAACAGATCTCCATTCAGTGTTTTACTAGCATCTGTGTACTTTAAGATATTTACTTTTTTCAGCTAGCACAGCATGAACTCTTTGTCGGTACAAAAATGAAAGAGTCTGGATTTTGACCATGTTCAGTAGATTTCACCAGATTCTTCTTTTAGCTCTGGGTTCAAAGTCCTCAACAAGAAATGTGGAGCATGCACAGAGCATCTAAGCAAGTTTAGGTTTAGTTGAATGTATACAAAAGGACAAATTCAACTCCCAACCATATTATCTGGGTACATTAGTCCAACCCTGAACTGTAAACCCTGTAAACTGCTGAACATTAAGTGGCAAGAACAAATTCCTGACACAAAGGTGCTTTCCCATGCAAACATGCCCAGTGTTCACACCCTACTGGAAAAGGCAGAAGCAAGGTGGGTAGGACACATACTATGCATGAAAGACACTTGCATCCCTAAGGTTCTTCTCTATGGTGAGCTGGCAGTAAGAAAACATCAAACAGATAGACCCAAACTCCACTTCAAAGACTGCCTCAAACCTATACCTAAGAGCCTGCAAATACCTGTTGAGACCTAGGAAACCCTTGCCGCTGACCACTTCAAATCTAACATTTGAAGGGGCAAGGGCAGCTGCTGATCATAAGAGAGCTGCATGGAAAGCATGAGCGGCCAGCTCATCCTCTTAGCTGCCCACAGTCCCAAAGTACGACACATGTGCCAGACAGTTCCGTGCTAGGATTGGCTTCATCAGCCACCTCAGAAAACACCCCGCTAACAAATAGATGAAGTCATGGTCATCATCAAACTTGATGGACAAACATCATGGTCTGCTGCTGTTGCTGTGTGACAATCTCAGTCCAAAATGTTGGATAAAGGTTTAAAGTTCACTATTGTAGAAAAGAACCAGTATTTATTCAGAACAGTAACTGTAAAAGTACTTTAAAAAAAAGTTTTTTTATTGCACACATGAAGAAACCTTACATGCTCTGACACAGCTAACAAAACACACATTTTCTTAGATGCACACATCTACAAAGGTGAGAAACAGCTTGCAAATTACCCCTTACAAGGCTAGTATATAGAGGGACTATAAGTCTCTCGGAGATCAGCACCATCTACACCACATCACTTGTTTCACCTGCTGCCCTCTGGGATAAGATACAGGTCCATCTGTGCTAGAACTACCAGATTAGTCCAAAGCCTCTATCCTCACGCAGTGAGGCTATTGAATTATCAGTGCCCCCTCTTTCTTTCCCCCTCTCATCATCATCATCATCATCATCACATTACACTCCTCCTTTGCAATAACTGTGACATAACTTTGCATTGCTGCAGCCCTCACACACATTCCACACACCTCAATATACTGCCCGGACTCTATTCTTTTGCACACTGAAAATGGGACTTGAATATTGCACTGGCGCACTTTAAATGGGTCATGGATATTTTACATCTGCTGCTGAACTGTATGGTTATCAATGCACTTTCTATCCTATTTCTTTTTCTTTTCTTTTTATCTTATAACTTCTTTAACTTTCTTTAACTTGATGCCAAAATGAAGATGTTCAACTGATACTCAAACAATTTTTTACCTGATAAGAAATCACCTGATTAAACTTTTGTGCTAAATAACCACTCATCCTAAATTAAAGTGGGTGTGTTAAAGCAGGAAAGTATTAAAATGTCCAGGTGAGTTACTGAATACTGTGCAAGCCTAACATCATGACAGTCCCAACTAAGTGACTCCAACCAGAGGGTAGAAGTCTTGCTAGTTTTCTGACAGCTTCACAAATCATAACTGCTATATAATAGCTCCTTTAATTTTTCTAAAATATTATATAAAGTAATATAATATTTGACATATGTCCTTTATGTATAAAATTCAGATGTTCTCCTCTGGTTAGTCTGAATTTGCTCCTACAGTCCAAAGACATGTACATTAGGTCAACTGGCCACTCCAAATTGCTCACAGGTGTGAATGTGAGAGTGAATGAGTGGTTTGTCTCTCTGTAAGCTCTGCAGTAAATTGGGATGCTGTAAATCACCCGAAGTCAGCTGATATTAGGTACAGCTTCCCTGGTGACCCTAATGGGTTAGCAGTGCAGATAATGTATGATTGGATCGATTATAATAGACTTACTTCAACATGACATTAGATGACAAACAAGACATTTATTAAAATGTATAACAATACATTGCCACTTCAATATTCTCAGTTTTATTGCATACCTTCAAAGATTCCATATACATATAGATATGGTGATATTTGCTGCTTTATCTTTAAGATTTGAGTTACATCTGCTTGAAGAGTTTGCACAGCAGGACCTTTGCTGATTTTCTGAACCAGCTATAAAAAAACATGTATATGAAAGGATTAATGGTTGCATTTATGTATGCAACCCACATAAGAGATTCATACAAAAGAGTGTTGATCGAATGACCTTTTACTGGATCAATAATATTGCACACAAAAAAAGGTGTCCAACACAAAAGGTAGGTACCGACAACTATAGCAAAGGTTTTGCTAGCTTTGAACTCTTTAGCTGTCAATGTTGCAGAAAGTTTTGTTCCTTTATTGTAGCTATGAATTGCTCTGACATGTCTTTTTGCTACAAAATATATCCTCATATAAACAGTAATTATGATACACAAAGGGATAAAATAAAAAATGATGGAATATTCTACCCCGATTTCTCTGGCATGTATAGAAGAACATCCTCCTATGCAGGATTTGTATAAATCACCTCTGATCTTGACTTCTGGATTTGAAATGATAATGGCAAAGGCAAACACTAATGCCACCACACAACTGGAAATGATCATGGCTGCACCAGTTTTGTTGGTCATCAGATTTTGGTAGTGCAGAGGATGAAAGACAGCCAAGTAACGATCAATAGAAATGAATGTAAGGTGCCACACTGTAGTATCACACAGGGCGATATCGACAGTGGTGTGAAATTCACAAAAGATCTGGCCAAAGTACCAACAGGTTTCGATAGAGCGCACCATGCTGTGCGGCATCACAAATCCTCCGATCAGAAAGCCAGCCACAGACAGAGAAAGAATCAGGTGATTGGTAGCTGCTGGAAGGGGATTTCTATAAAGCAAGATGACAGAGATGACTAACAGGTTTCCGCTCACAGTGAGGACGACGACTGTGATGAAAATGAAGTATAAAGAAAGGCGCAAGGAGAACGGATACATGGTCCGAGCACACGAGTTGTTAAGAGAATCATAACACAGAGCAGTGGGCTCGCGTGATCCAGACAGGCTCAAGTTCATCTTTAGTGAAGTGTTTCAATTAATGAATACCTAAAAAGACAGACATATGAGATTGTTTAGGGAGTTACTCACAGTTTAAACGCTAATTAAAGAAAAACCTTGTGTATTTATTGTGTAACATCCACAGAGAGAGGGACAACAGGATGAAATATTATTTACACAATTATTAAAACATTACCTTTCACATCATAAGTATTGAAGTGTCAAAGGATGTTTTTCATTTCTAGAATTAATATGATCCAGAATGATAGGTGATGTAGCACTCTAACATTTTAAGCATTTTCAACTGACAACTTGTTAAAAAAAATGCTATTTTTTAACCAGCCTTCAAAAAGTCATACTTACTAATATTTATAAATTTTTGTGGTTACTGATGTTGGCTGTGTTTGGCTTTTTTTTTGTCTGAACATAATTAGCCTTTCTATTAATAGTAATAATTAGAAAACATTAAAATCCTCATATAGGCATATAACCTATCTATATAATTTTTAGGTATAAATATATTTTAATATGTTACATTATATTATATATAGTACTACTATGCCTACTATAAAGCATCTGGATATTTACTTGTATTAATTAAATAGAAAACATTTTAAGAGTGTGATGACATTTTTCACAATAGACTTTGGAAATAAACTGAAAATCTAAGGCATTATATTAAAACAATTACACATTTTAGGTCACAGAAATAGTACACAGGAAAACAACAAGAAATGTAAAATTTTGTTTTCATTAAAACCTGCATAGGAAAAATTAATGTGAAACTATAAGACAAACAATGATTTGTCTCTTTATATCATTTACTTATTTTATCACTGTAATTATCATTCATTTTTCATATTAGACTCATAGGAGCATAATATGTTACAACTGCAGACTGCAGCTACATTGATGTGTCACATTTATACATTAATTACATTATGATGTACAAATAATTATATTATTTATATAAATATAAAAATTACCTCCGAATGACAGTTCTGATGAAATAATAAATTGGTATATTTTCATATACCAATATATTTATATAGCAAATAGGAGAATTAAAGGGTAGGTCGCAGTACCGACTTAAAACCAATCAAGCGCAATATTTTCACCTCATGGGTCTAAGATTGTGTTTGATTGGCTTATGGTTTATTATGTGTCTTTTCCCTACAGAAAACAAGATAGCATAGATATGTTAAATGTTTTTCAAATAATTGTATGAAGCTACGTGGTAAATATTAAGTTTAAAAAAGCAGTTACACTTTTGTGACCTTTCAAAGAGTTTCTTTCTTTATTTTTTTGCTTGATTGATCATTAGGGGTCCAAGCAACAGCTTGGAACCCTATTGTTCTTACTCAGTTCATTAAATTCTTCCGCCATTTTATTTTCCTTTTGGCCAAACTGAGCAAAACTGTAAAGCAAAACTAAGCACTGAAAAACAAATAGGTAGCATGGTCATGTTCCGAACAGTACCCTACAATTTGCTTCCACAGGTCACATGACCTGACAGCAATCCTTGATTAAAATCTTCCCTTTCAAAAACTCCATCCCCTTAAGCCATTTGACAAAAAGTCATTAAACTTGGTATACAGGTTTCACTCCTCACAAGGAACAATTTTGCCTCTTGTACCTTACAAAACTGCCAGATTAGGTTTTTAACTAATTTGCTTAATAACGATTTTTAACAAAAATGACATTTTCTGAATGGCTGGGTGGATTTACACATTAATTAAAAAAGCTTTCTTTGAGCCTATTTCCAACTTAATTTCAGGCTAAAAGAAAAAGTGTTAAAAAAAAAACTGGTCAAAAGACATTACCTACACAAGTAGGTAAGATCTTTGATTGTGGCCTCAGTGGTGCAGCAGTGATCCAAGCATCCGTCAATGAGCTTAATACTTTGCTCACCACAGTAGGCAAGTCTGGATTACCTGGTAGGTTCAAGGAATGGATTTACTTACACAACATTTTATATTAAGTCATTTGGCCTCTTCTGGTGTACTATGTAACCATGTTGAGCGTGGAGATCTTAGAAAGAAAGCCCAGTAGCCACCTCTGTGGACGACTGGGTCTGCCATGCAGCATAGCATGGACTGAGCATCAAACTTCAGCTTTCTGAAACACAAAGTTTGGTAGGCATGGTTGCAAATTTACTCACAGTGTTGGAGGTCATCCCACAACCCTTGCAAAGTTAAGGCCCATGAAAGTGACCATGCCATTTGGACCTGGAGGAGATACAAGCAGGTGTTGTGGATTGACAGACCAGCAGGGAAGTGGGGATGCAAAACAGGAAACTAGATTGGCAGGGTGTGCTGGAAAGGAAGATCTTCTGGGTTGATATCTTGCAATCAGAACCCAAGTGAATACTGCTCATGGTATGAGCTGTTTATGATGTCCTAGCAAGCCCAGCAAATCACAATGTGTTGGGCAAGACTGAGGCTCCAGCATGTCCCCTGTGCCCCAGAAAAGGGCCACTTGCATACTTCTTCAGCAACTGCCCAGCATTCTGGGGGAAACGGCTGTTACAACTGGTGACGCCACCAGGTGCTACAGACAGACAGAGAAAAATGTTTTTAAAGTCGTGGCCAGAGAAACACTACCTTTGTTAGGGCAGTTGACTTGGGGAGGCTGCTCAAGTTCCCAGACCATATTATGACAACTTTGTTAATATCAGACAACATCCATCTGTAAAATTAAAGTAACTTTTGGGCTTTCAACTGAGTATGGTATTTGAATGAGATATATGATATCGGTAGCTAGCTAATAATTTGAACTTATAGGAAACTTATAGGCATAATAAATTATTACCATGGATATCCTTGTAAGATTAAGGTAAAATCTGGTTAAGTCAATTTCAATTTGGATAGTTCAATAAGAACCCCTTGTACTGTATAATACAGTATGTAATAACAGTAAAATGGTCTTCATATGCTTTTCATTTGCATTATGACAAAATACCTGAAGGAAGTGCAAACTGTTCCACAACACCACAGTCACTGGAACAAATACCAAAACAATTAAGAGCAATTAAATACCGCAGGTAGAAACCAAGTGTTTAAATAATCCACACTAGTAACAGAAAGATAAACTGGAAAAATCTTTGATCCAGCCACATGTTTACTTTTCTCACTCTTCCTCACAAGATTTATTCAATAGCATAGGTTCATCAGACAAAAATCAGCGAGATATGATTTTAAACTGTGAAGTGTCAAAACATATGCACATATGTAACTCCTACAATAACAGATTTAATATGATTGTTCATGTGGGGGCCGATATGTTTAATTTAAGCCTTGGCAGTAATATCTGTCCTTTTTTATGTGTCAATATTAAACATCTGGTTCTCATTGTATGGGTACATTGGGTTATGTTTGTATAGGTCATCATTCTCACTCTGTACATGAAAGATAAATATCTCCATACGTATCTAGGTTTTACAGCATGCTTGCCCTGCTTGGTAGATTCAGATTAAAATAAAAAGTTATTTACACTCTTATGCAAAAGATTGTGAATACTGCATCTTTTGAAAGGGCAGTTTCTCACAATAATATAAACTACCCCATGGGAGCAGACATTCCATGGTTTATTTCCAGACTCTAAAAGGAATTAATCATGTCCTCTCTGTTTGTTCCCAGAAAAAATATATTCATTTGCTTACATTAAAAAAAAAAAAAAAAAAAAAAAAAAAAAAGAAAGTGGTGCTTCCTGTTAAGTTTCTCTCCTGCTGAGACTTCTGCTCTCCTGTTCAGTTGGTTTCTGGTTTCAGTAAACTGTTGGTGAAAGGAAGTGGATTTAACTTGTACTTTGTACCTTATAGGCAGAATGTTCTAGTTGGACCACGCCCCAAAATGCTGTAAGGTAAATGTTTATGCAATGCATCTGCATACTTTTTCGTGAATAACGGCATAAAGTTTCAAGCTAACAGGTATTATAGATTATGCAACCTTGTCTAAATTAGATAAAAGTGCAATATATCAGTATCATATCGTTACTTTGTGAATGTAAGTCTTTAAAAAACAAAACAAACAAACAAAAAACAACCTGTTGCTGTATTTTACCATAATGATATCTTTTTGTAAATAATGGTCTGTTTCTCTCCTACAGGAAGGAACATCATGGACACTCTTAGTCCGCCTGATTACAATCACACTGTGCTTGTATGTTATGAATCCATCAACGTATCATGCTGGAAGATTTCACGACCTTTGAACATCCAGATCTTCATGTTCCTCGGCATGGCTATTACCATCCTGATGACGGTTATGGGAAATATATTGGTTATAATTTCAATAGCACACTTCAAGCAGCTCCACACACCAACCAACCGTTTAGTCCTGTCTCTAGCCATGTGTGACTTCTTGCTGGGTGTTTTTGTAATGCCCCTAAGCTCCATGCGATCTGTGTATGGTTGTTGGTACCTATCAAACTTTATGTGTAAGGTTCACACAGGACTGGACATCATGTTGAGCACAGCATCCATTTTTCACCTCACTTGTGTGTCAGCAGAGCGGTTTTGTGCTGTGTGCAACCCGTTGACATACCGTTTGCGCTTTCGGTCTGCTACAGTGCTCTTTCTGGTCTCAGCTAGTTGGTTTGTTTCTGCAGTATTTGCATATGCCATGGTTTTTGGAGAACTCAACCTCAAAGGCAGTGAAGAGTTTTATGAGTCCCAAGTGAGCTGTGTGGGAGGTTGTCATGTCTTCTTTAGCCATGGCTCAGCTGTGGTCACGTCTATGGTCTCGTTTTTCATCCCTGGCTTAATTATGTTTGTCATCTATTCCAGGATTTTTATTGTTGCGAGAAGACAAGCAAGATCCATCAATAATTTGGCCAATCAGTTAAAGATGCACAGTCACACATCTGGATTATTCAGGTACCGAACAAGAAAAGCTACAAAGACCATTGGCATTGTAGTTGGGGTTTTCCTCATCTGTTGGACTCCATTTTTCCTCTGTAACATCACTGACCCTTTTATTAATTACACAATATCACCGGTTCTAATTGATGTCCTGGTCTGGTTTGGATATTTGAACTCTGCACTAAATCCCTTTATCTATGCATTTTTTTATCCTTGGTTTAAAAAGGCTTTAAGGATCATTGTCAGTGGAGAAGTATTTCACAGGAACAGTTGCAGATTTCAGTTGTACTCATAATTTACATTTACAATTATGGTATTTGGCAGATGCCCTTATCCAGAGCGACTTACATTTATCTTTTTTCTTTTTCTTCCTTTTTTTTTTGCGGGTTCAAAGCCTTCCTCAAAAGCCCAACAGTGGCTGTTTGGTGGTACTGGGGCTTGAACCCCCGACCTTCAGATCAGTAACCTAAAGCCATAATCACTGGGGGTGAAAAAAAATCTGTTGGTGTTTTTTATCTGATATGATCCTGATGTATGTCTTTTCACTACAATTAGATACTGATTCTCAGGATTAGTACTTGTTTCTGTTTGTAATTAACCTGCTGGAGAGGAACCAAGGAAACAGAGGTGTCAGAGCCAGAGGGTGCGCGTTTATGCCAGCATGGCAGCACGCAGAAACATGATCACAATATTCTGTGAAAGAGATTTCAAGCCATTAAATGTGACATCTGTTTTGCTAATGTGCCTTTGACCAACTACAGATTTAAAATATATTAATGTTTGACACACGGAACATTTCACATAATTGAACTATACAAAGCATTCACACTAACATGGCAGCATGTTGAATTCAGTTGCTTCTGTAAATATATAGTTATAAAGAAGGCTCTAAAATGGTCTGAGACACAAAAATGAAAACTGGAAATGAATGGAACAAAAATGGCACATGAATTGTAATTCTTATTCTTAAAAGAAAATGTCATGAAATCAAAAAAATCTATGTATTGATTAAGTTGATAACTTGAATGAAAACGATACTTTAACTATTTTCCTTAGACATGGGTGCCTTAATGTGTCCACAATGACAATATTTTTTAGTTATTTGATTGAGTGTTTTCTTTTAAGGTCAAATTAAAAGTGTCCTTTACCACATGTGGAAGGGGCCTGACCTTGGATGGGTTACATGGGGCACCATGCTCCACTTGACCTCTGCGGGACCTATCGGAAGTCTGTGTAGGTGCTTCACTTTAATATGTGTGTGCTCAGAGAAACTAAGGTGTGCTTTTGCAGTGTTTAGCTAATTTCTTTTAAATTAGATTTCTGGTACTGGTAAGACTATGTATTTCTTTCTTGTTTTCTTGTTTCTTTTACTAGACTAACAAATGTTTTGTGCACAGGCCTCCAACCCTGTTCCTGGAGAGCTACCTTTCTGAAGACATTGGCTTCAACCCCAGTCACGCTCACTTGACCATCTGATTAAAAAGTGCCTTAATCTGATTAAAAAATGCCTTAAAAAGTTATTTTATCAGCTAAAAGAGGTGCGTTAGATTTTCAGTTCAGTTCAGTTCAGATCTTTATTTTCCCTCAAGGGGAAAATTGATTTCCAGTGAGTCTCAAAAAAACAAAACAACAACAACAACAACAGCAAAAAAAACGCAAAAAAATAACAAAACATAGACACAAACAGTGACCCACAATTTTGGTGGGATATAAAATCTGCAGGAAGGCAGCTTTCCTGGAACTGGGTAGAAGACCCCTGGTTTAGAGCATCATTTCTTGCATGATTTCATTCAGTGTAGAATTTTTCATGCACTATACTACACTATAAATAAAATTATATGGCTTCAGAAGTAACAGAAATGCACTGCGTGCATAATTATTAAGCAAGTTGTATTTTTGACGATTCATTTGATATTTTAACAACTACAGCTCTCTCACTCAATCCAAATGT
>JAQMYF010000022.1:15279303-15296973 GCA_030014195.1 Neosilurus mollespiculum
AGATCCTGCCAGAAGAAATAATCATGCCTGTCTCATGTTTTGTTTCTCTCTCTCCATTTCCCAGGTCACCTGATTCCTGAACATGAAGCACGTCTGTTCTTTCATTCTCAAGATGAGTGGTTACACCTGATGCTCACCTTATGCACTTGTTAGTTGCAAAGCAATCACTCAGCACATTAAAGTATGTCAATGCAAAGCTTTATCATTATTCTGTGTGATTACTGTATTTGATCTACAGTAGTGTCCTGTGATGATTATACACCACCACTTTTGTCCAAAAGGGCTCCTAATAAAAAGAAGCAAAATTTACTTCTCTGTAATTTGTTGGTGAAAATGTATTGAACAATGCTATTGCTGGCAGTGAGAACAAAAAATAATTTTGACAAGTATATTGATATAAAAGCATGGCTAATAAACAAAAACACTGAAAATACCAATTTTTCTGAAAAATTGAAAGGTGTTGCAAATTTTTTTTTTTTTTTTTTACTTTTGCATAGCATAAATGAACTTCAAACCATATGGAATGGTTTAGCCAGGGCTGTAGTGGGGCATACACGTGAGTATATGCCATATACTCACTTATTTTAGAAAGCATGTAGCGTGCATGCACTTATTTTGCCTGGTGTGATCGTTTGTCAGCGTGTATTTTGAATCAAAGTTAAAGAATTTTTGAGACCCATGCCACAATTCTCAGAGTCTGCGTGATGTCAGCGTGACGTCGGAGTGATGTGGTGACCGTGGGGCCATGTTAAAACCGGTTAAAACATTGCTTTCCCTGCAATGTAAAATATAGATTTGTCCCTGTTCTTCCGCATCATTTTTTTGTGAGAGTACGAGTCAATTTTTACTCAGCACGATCTAAATGTCGAACCAATATCAGGACGGCTTGGTTCCTGAAGCTTTGGGGCAATATAAAGTGAAAATATCACTGGTAGGGTTGGACGTTTGCCCTACCAGCCAACCGGTGGACCAACAACCCCCCTAGTGTGGAGTACCTGGGTATTTACCGCTATCTAATTCGATTTCCCCGTGAGCATTTTTAAATGTATAATATTTAAGAATGTGTACATATTGAATATTTATGTTTAAATGCTGTAACTATTCATTGTTAGTTTGTGTTTGTCTACATGCATGTGTACATGTTTTCTGCACCAGTGCCTTCGAGTCCAAACTGCAGAGTGTTATACATAATTTATATTCGATGACAATTTCATCTTTTGCTCTTACACATATATGACAGCAGCTATAATGTAGGCTAAAGTTGGTGTACATTTTCTACACTATATATGACATGTTACGTGCTACAAATGGTCACTAAATAACATCTACAGCACTTAAATTCTTTTCATGTGGCTCATTTCAATCTCAAGGCAGGGCACTTAGGACACAAGAAAACACTGTACCGTCCGATTGACCAAGGTGGTCTAATGGCCCTTGGTGGTTTAAAGGCTAGATATTTGCAGGATGTTCATAGGCGGTGAATGGCATGTCGTCAAAAGTGCCATTCCAGGTTTTTCTGTGAACCAAGATACCATTTGAAAGAACTGGGATGGATTTTGTCAGGCCATTAAATAGGCCTGCAAGTGGATATTGCTTTGCAATAACCATAGTGGATTGCACAATATGATATCCAGAAGCAGTGCTACTTTACAAAATTTCTGCATGTATTGACTCAACAGAACTCTTTAGTGTTATCTCCAATATAGGTATTTTAAGGGAAATTCTCACGTATAAAGGATTTATGTTCATTTCACATACACTACACAAGCTCTACAAATTATTGGGGATTTAAATAATCTGGATCAGCATATAACATTCTCAAATGAATAGGCTATGTAAGTGGTTTAATCTGACACTCAAAACGATGATTTGTAATCATCATGTTTCATTCATCATGATGCATTTAATTGGGATAAATGGTTAGAGCCCTTGTTATTTGCCATTTGGGAGGCTCTGCGAGCCTTCATGGGGTTTTCCTCTTTAAATAATTATATAACCAGAAGTTGTGTGGCATGCTGGTTGTCATCAAAAAGAACTGACAGAAGGAATCTTCAGAAAGCACTAACAAAACTCCCCACCAACTCCCCACTATCAATCACTAAACACAAGAGAATTTGCTAGCCACAAAAATGTCAAGTACGGCTATAATAAGGGTTCTTGTTTAAGGGAAAATTTGCAGTGTAAGACAAAGTACTTTTTTACTGCACACTTTGCGCTCTAAAAATACAAAGTGGCAAAGGCTCTTTGAGATTATATGGTGAGTGGGGAACGCTGACTATGAGTCTAAGCACACCGATAAAGGCACACGATATACCCCCTCTGATTTTGAACTCAGTTTGAGGCACAGAACAACAAAACAGCAAGGAAGACCATCCCTCCTCCTAATGACCAGGTGCTCTGTCTCACCACAGCTGACATGAAGAGAACTCTATGCATAGTCAACCCACGGACGTCCAGACAACATCCCTGGCAGAATGCTCAGGGAGTGTGCAGAGCAGCTTGCAGATGTCTTTACTGACTTCTTCAACATCTCACTGAGCAGCTCCATCATCCCAATGTGTCTCAAGACAACAACCATCGAAGTGTATGGTTTCCTGCCTCAATGACTATCATCCCGTCGCACTCATACCAATTGTGATGAAATGCTTCAAGAGGCTCGACATGAGGCACATCAAGTCACAGCTACCATCCTCACTGGACCCCTTGCAGTTTGCGTATCGTCCTAACTGCTCTACGGACGATGCCATCACAATCCTCCAATGGCCCTCACATACCTGGACTGTAAGGACACATATGTATGAATGCTGTTAATTAGACTTTAGTTCAGCATTCAACACAATCATCCCTCAGCAGCTGATTGAAACCTGAGCCTGCTGGGCCTGAACACCTCTCTCTGCAACTGGATTCTGGATTTCCTGACTGGGAGACCCCAGTCAGTCTGGATCAGGAACAGCTTCTCCAGCACCACCACACTGAACACTGGAGCTTCTCAGGGCTGGGTACTCAGTCCACTGGTGTTTACGCTGTTGATTCCAACACACATTATGAAGTTTGCCGATGATACGACCGTAGTGGGTCTCATCAGCAAGAATGATGAGTCAGCTTACAGAGAGGATGTGCAGCAGCTAACAGCCTGGTGTAGAGCCAACAACCTGTCTCTGAATGATGACAAGACTAAAGAGATGGTTGCTGACTTCAGGAGAGCACAGAGTGACTATTCCCCGCTATTCATCAATGGATCCTCAGTGGAGATCGTTAATAGCACCAAATTCCTTGGTGTTCATCTGGCAGAGAACCTCACCTGGTCACTCAACACCAGCTCCATCACCAAGAAAGCCCAGCAGCGCCTCTACTTCCTGAGGAGGCTGAGGAAAGCCCATCTGTCTGTGTTCTTCAGAGGGACCATCGAAAGAGGGACCATCTTGAACTTGAACTCTTAGGAGAAATTTGTGGATGTGTTATTGGGTTGCACTGACCTTGTGAAACACCACATTGAGACTCTTTCTGGTGTGGTTGAGTATAGCCGCCCATTAAGAATTGTGTTTCGGGGTGAACCCAAGGCTGTGTGCAATATAGGGGTAATTCAAAAGTCTCACAGTGAATGAAGAGGGCTGATTTTCTTACTACCCAGGTCAGATGTGGTGGTCTGGTTCTGTGTAGATAATAGTAATGTCAACACAGTGTTTTAATTTGATGCCTATTCTATGCCTTGCATTGCAAACTGCTTAATAAGTTAGGCGGGACTAACTTTTATCCAACAATAGTTTTAAAGAAGGAATATTGGCAGATTCCCTTGACTGCCATATCCCAAGAGAAAAATTGACTTTCCCACTCCATTTGGTTTACACCAATTTGTTAAGCTTTCTTTTAGGTTGTTTGGGGCCCTAGTAACATTTCAATGCCTCATGTATAAAATTGAGAGCCTTGAGATGGGCAGGGCTCACGGCAAACCTCCAAAAAAGTGTGCAATTAGTCAGGTGGTATTATGGTATCTGGGTTTTCACTTCAGTCATGGGGTCACCAAAGTCACCAAAATGGGGGTTTTACTTTAGCCACACAATGACATGTCTGAACATGTCCCCAAAACCAATGTGCAGCAGAACCTAAGGGGCAGCATGCCACAACCCTTTCCAGGCATACTGTCGAGAGGATGCTTCTTCAGTATGAACCAGAGTTTGCTCTTCCCTCTCCCTATAATGGGTACAATTTCCTGCCAGATGGATTCCTGCTCCAGCTTGATGTATACCAACATGGTGAACCCCAAGCCCCTGGAGCACGTTTGAGTTCTCTGCATGGTGCACTGGCTTGCATGATGACTATGACAATCCATCCTCTGCATAGAACACCCTTGAGTAAAGCTGTCACAGAGCTTTCCCACCCCAGAGCACTACAAGAAGGCTAAAGAGGCAGCTTTTAACCCTGAGCACTATGAGGAGACTAATGAGGCAGCCTCCAGCCCAGAGCACCACATTGAGGCTAATAAGGCAACCTCCAACCCAGAGCACTATGAGGAGCCAAGCAAGGCAATCTCTCATCCAGAGCACTACAAGAACACTAATGAGGTAGTCTCCACCTCAGAGCACTTGAAGGAAACCGCCACCTGAACAGGGCGGCCTCTACCCAGCATTCTTGTCAGATGCAGATGGGATGGCCTTCACCCCAGCGTTCTTATCAAAGGCTTACAGGGCGGCCTTCACCACAGTGTTCTCATCAGACGCTGACAGGATGGCCTCCACTCTAGCGTTCTCATCAGAGGCCAACAGGGTCATCCCAGCACCCTTAGCACTCTCCAGAGGTTCCAGAACCATCTCCTGGGTCTACCTCAAGTTACAGACCAGCACCCAGAGGACCAGTCCACCTAGGAGTGAGGTTTTTGGCAAACTGTGAGTGCTCTGGGTGCTCTGTCACAGTCTCCTCTCAACTTCCTCTGTATTCTGTGTAGCCAAGCTTTACCCATCACCAGCGCACAAGCCTCGTTTGCAGTGCATCCGGATTTACAAGGTGGAAAAACTACAGTGCACTTACAGCTTGCCCCAGGAGAGCAGAGTAGAAGTGCATTAGATCGTAATTCATCAAGTGGCTGATGTTGAAGATTATATGAATGTGCCCAAAGCACAACTTGGCAGGAATAAATAAACCTAGCCTGCTTTAGTTATTCATTTGTATTAGGATACACCTGTCTGGGTTACTATAATAAAGTTCATCATATTTTGCATCTCTGCATCAATTGGTGTGACACAGTGCTTACATTTTTATATTATTTTAAATAAAAATGTAGGGTAATAAAATACTCATTATGAATCGATTAATACAGACCTGTCAAGTTTATGACTAATAGTAAAAAATTAGAGAGTATTACCTTTTTATAACTGATAATTGCATTACAAGCTATGTTGTAGATAATTATGTGCAAACACATGCAAGTATACACTCAACCCTATATAACTGATAAATTGTTTTACCTATGCTTAATTAAATGTTTAAAACAAATGCTATAGAGACCACTGATCTCTCTTGGTTAATGATTGAGAACCTGGCCCATAGAAGTGTCAAAAGCACAACAAGTGAAGTGTTAATAGTGCAAGAACTTTACATTCATTTTAATTTTGGTCACACATAAGCATAGACTCATTGCACAAAATATTTTGTTGGTGGATTTCTAGCAAAACACTTTTTAAGTATTTAAAAGGAAAGCCAGCATAATCTGGAAAAAATAATTGCATAAAAACAGTCATCCTTTCATAAAATATCTAAAAGTATTTTTTTTAAAAAACACACGCACACATAGTCTTAATGGGTACCTGTGGTGAATTAGTATTACTAGCTATATAAATGATCTAAAATCATTCCTTTACCGTTTTCAAAGTGTGCATGAGTGTTCAACCCCACCCAACGTGTTGACTTCACTTTTGGGGAAAAACGACTGTTAACCCTTGCAGTTTAGCACCCACTAGTAATTCATGGAATAAAATTAGTAGTTTTGTGCTTTTTATGGTCATTTAAGTTAAAATAAGCTTAAATGTATTAGATAGGCACAAATTATGCTGTAAGGATGACCACTACTGGTACTCTTTAAGCATTCTTTTGTATCATAAAGGGAAACCAATAAGGAAAGTAAATTAACAGGCCATCATGCATTCTCTGAGCATATTCTGTAAGATTCTTCTTTTCTTTTTTCTTCTAGAAATTTTATTATTGTATAATCAGCATATGAGGTGGATCAAATAAAAAGTAAGTTATTTATTACAAGGAACAATCTTCACAGTATAATATCTATTATTGAAAAAGACCTGCTTACCATGCTTTCTAAAAAAATAAAACAGCTTTAAAAATTGTCTGAAACTTCTATTTTGCACATCTGGTAGACAGATTTCACTATTTTGTTTTTTTTTGTTTGTTTTGTTTTTGTAAATATGCATAGAAAACAAATTTTTTTATGCTGCAAAAACCCTCATGTCAGATGAGTGAGGGGCAAATATTTTTAGTGTTACAATATGAAACAGTGTTTTCCTAAACCATGGATAAAAAAGTCCATATATAATGGGGTTTACAGTCGAATTAATGTAACCCAACCAGACAAACACATCAAAAAGTACGAATGGAGTAGCAAAGTTAATATAAGGATCTAGTAGTGATGAGACAAAAAATGGCATCCAGCACAAAATGAAGGCTCCTACAACAATACCAAGAGTTTTTGCTGCTTTGTTCTCATGTTTTACTCTTTGAGAAAACTTGGTGAAATTCGTATCATTTCTGCCCTGCTTCACCGCCTCCATTTTCCTTGCATGTTTTTTTGAAATAAAAAATATTTGTGCATAAAGACAAAACATAACAGAGCATGGTATAAAGAAACATATAGAGGCATCTAGTACTGCCCATAACGCATTAAACAGAAGGCCACAATATCCCAGGCAACTTATAGATGCAATATATTCATCTAAGTTTTCCACATTTGCTTTTGAACATAGTAGACCATAAGAAAACATTGCAGCTGCAGTCCAGCTTATAGCTACCATAATCCATGCAACAGATATAGTTACTCTTGTAGGGTACTGAAGTGGATAGCACACAGCTTCATACCGATCAGTAGCAATAGAAATCAGGTGAAAGATTGATGCAGTTGTAAGGAACATGTCAAAACTAGAGTGTAAGAAACAGAATTCTTCACCATAGTACCAACAGCCATCCACAGATCTGATCATGCTGAACGGCATAACTGTGATTCCCACAAGTAGATCCGCCAGAGCCAAAGACATCATCAAAATATTTGTTGGTGTGTGAAGTTGCTTAAAATGAGCTATAGAAATAACAACAACAGAGTTCCCTAGAATAGTAATAGTCATTGCAAAAACCAGCAATAAATATAACACCATTTTCGTTGCTATGTTGTAAGAGGTTTTCACACAAGAGACATTTGAATCAGGAAAACAGTACATTTTCAAATATGTTTCCTCTGGTAAAGATGAATTTAAAACTCCCGTCATCCTTTACAATTAATCTGTTAAAAGCATCTGGGAAAAATGTGGACCTGTAGTCTAAATACAATCATGCAAGAAATGTTACTCTCCTCCCTACAGATGTGCTGAAAGTTATATTTGCTTCATAGACCAACTGGGAGATAGCAGTCCAATAGGATAAATAATAAAGAGATTTTTATTGTCAACTGTTGCATGAACAATGAAAATCAGTTTAGCAGCTCTCTGTTTAGCAGAAATTATAAAAAAAAGTACACAAAAGACAACTAAGGTAACTACACTATATACCTACATACACATATATACACATACCTATATGTACACATAGACACATAAACGTACGCATAACCTGTGTATTCAAACACATATACATCTATCCACATATTTACACATTTAGAGACATACACAAAAGGGTGCATGATATGTTAAAGGTGCATGGGTAAGAGGTAGAGCTTTTTAATCATAAGGTGTATAATGCTAAAATGTTATATAATGTTCCAGACCCGCTTTAAACATGAGTATTGCACTTCTTGAGTATGTTTGTTTTTGTTTTTAGTGTCCAGTACCTTTTTCCAGAGGGGAGAAAAGGGCGTGTCCAGGGTGTGTGGGGTCCCTCATAATTCCACTGACTCTCCTTCAAAGGATCAGGCCCAGGTTGCCCATCTTCAGAACCAGTTTATGTGGTAGAACTTTATTTGACAGTGGAGCTGAAGTCTACAAACAGCATCCTCACATAGGAGTTGCTGCAGTCCAAGTGTGTGAGGGCTGTGTGGAGGGCTGTATTGATGGCATCCTCTGTTGACCTGTTTGCTCTGTATGCAAACTGATGTGGATCAAGGTCAGCAGGGATGGCAGCCGTGAGACGAGTCTCTCGAAATATTTGGTGATCATGGGGTTAGGGCAACTGAGTGATAGTCATTCAGTCAGCTCACTGTGCTATTCTTTGGCACAGGAATGATGGGTGGCTGTCTTGAGGCAGGTGGGAACATACATTGCAGTAGCAAGAGGAGAAAGATGGTGGTAAAAACCCCTGCTAGTTGATGTGTTCATGTGTTAAGTACCCTTCCTGTTTCTCCATCTGGACCAGTAGCTTTCCTCACATTCATTCTGTGGAGAGTGGCTCTGATCTGGTGCTGCTGCAGCTGGATGGGGTCATCGCCCATCTCTGAAAGAGCAGGGCAGGGCCTCTCTGTTGTGTTGGTTAAAGCAAGCAAAGAACTGGTTCAGGGTGTCCCGTAGGGTACTGTCCAAGGAGTCCGCTGATGTGTGGGTGTCCTTGTAGCCATTGAGTTTCCTGATCCCCTTCCACATATTCCTGGTGGTGTTATTGTTGAAGTGCTCCTTGATGAGTTGTTTATATTTGCGCTTGGCTTTTTTGATGCCTCTTTGCAGGGCCTGGCGTGCCTCTATGTAAGCTTCCTGGTCTCCTGACTTGAAAACATCATCCCCAGGATGCACACCTCACTGTTGAACCACGGTTTCTGGTTCGGGAACACTTTCACAGTCCTTGTTGTGGTCACATTCTCAGTGCAGTAATTTATATAGGAGAGCTGAGCTCTGAGAGCACAGCTGATGTGTGACCCTCCAGGTCTGTCTCCTCTGCGAATATTCCCCAGACTGTAAAGTCAAAACAATTCTGTAGAGCTGCAGTGGCTTCCCCTGTCCACACCTGATAAGCAGGAATCAGGAAAAGAAAGAGATGATCTGCACCGCTAGCTGTTTGTTAATGGAGTGTTGTAGCAGCTCCATGGCTAGCTTAGCACTAGCTTGGGGAAGCACATAAACTGCAGTTATAACTAAAGATGTGAACTCTCTCGGCACATAGAATGGTCTACACTGTACCATCAGATACTCTATATCCGGACAGTAGTGCATATCTTTTGATTATGGCATTGGAGCACCAGCTGTTGTTAATGTAAACACACAGGCCTCCTCCACATTTCTTACCGAACATGCTGGTTCTGTCTGCTCTGAAGGTAGCATGGCTCGCTAGCTCAGTTGCAGCGTCCAGGGTGAAAGTGTCCAACCGAGTATCAGAAATTACCATTACACAATAATCCATGCAGCATGAATTAAAGCGCAGTAGTAACTCATCCATCTTGTTGTTGAGTGACTGGGAGTTGGTCAGAAATAGGCTCGGAATGGCTAGTTTGTTGGGCTTATCATTTAGCTTAGCTCTTATATATATATATATATAAATTTTAAAAATGATGGCTGGAAGTTGTCTTACATAAAATGTGTATGCAAACATCACTATTCTGAATGTGTGTATTTTGCAAAAAAGAAAATACATATCCAACAAGCATTTTTCTTTCACACTAAGATGAGAAGCTGTGCTTTTCAGACACAGACTGTTAATTCCATTCATTGTCTGACTTCTACTGAATGTCTGTGTCAATATGCCTTACCTGTAGTTATTATCCTAAGCTTTTAACAATCATTATTTGTGTGTATATGTGTTGGGCTAAATAGAATAGTTTTTAAAATTTATAGAATTTGTGAGGGAGATGCCTTTCATTAATTAAAAAATATATATTTACTTGTAAAACCACAGACTGTATCACACAGTAGTTTTTTTCTTCAATATTTTCATCCCAGACGTAACTAATTAACGATTCAGGTGAGAGCATACAAGTAAATTAATGGGTGATACATTTTTGTGTCATATATACTTTAATACATAAATGAAATGTTTTCACAAAGCATACAGTTTTATATCAGAAGAATGAGAACCAAATATTTTTAGTGTAACAATGAGATATAATGTTTTCCTGAACCATGGGTAAAAAAGGCCATATATAATAGGGTTTAAAGTTGAATTAATGTAACCCAACCAGACAAACACGTCAAATAGAACTGAAGGGGTGGCAAAGTTAATAAAGGGCTCAAGTAGAGAAGTAAGAAAATATGGCATCCAGCACAACATAAAGCCCCCTACAACAATCCCAAGAGTTCTGGCAGCTTTGTTCTCTTGTTTTACTTTTTGTGAAATCTTCATTAGATTCATATCATTTCTGCCTTGCTTCACACCTTGAATTTTTCTTGCATGCTTCTTGGAAATAAAAAATATTTTAGCATACAGACAAAACATAAAACAACATGGTAAAAAGAAACATATACATGCATCCAGTGCTGCCCATAGTGCATTGAATAAAAGGCCACAGTATCCAAGGCAACTTACCGATGCAATATATTCATCTAAGTTTTCTACATTTGTTTTTGAACACAGGAGTGTGTAAGAATATACAACAGATCCAATCCAACTCATAACTGCCATAAACCATGCAACAGGAATAGTCACTCTTGTAGTGTACTGAAGTGGATAGCACACAGCATGATATCTATCAATTGCAATAGAAACCAAATGAAAGATTGATGTACCAGTAAGATACATGTCAAAACTAGAGTGTAAAAAACAGAAGTCTTCACCATAATACCAGCAGCCATCCACAGACCTGATCATGCTGAGTGGCATGACTGTAAGTCCTACAAGCAGATCTGCTAGTGCGAGAGACATCACCAAAATGTTTGTTGGTGAGTGAAGTTGCTTAAAATGAGCTATGGATATGATGACCACAGCATTCCCTAGAATAGTAATGGTCATTGCGAACACCAGTATAAAATATAACACCGTTTTCGTTGTCATGTGATAAGAAGCTTTCAAACAAGAGATATTAGAATCAGGAAAACAGTAGTCCTCTCGGAGTGCTGCTTCTGATAAAGATACATTTCGAGCATCTGGCATCATTAAAGATTTGTTGAGAGCATCCAGTAAAAGATTTTGACCCTCTTTGATGTACAGTCTCAGGTATGTATGAAATTTAATAAGGTCCTCAAAGTTATATGCAATTCACAGTCAGTGAAAAAGACCACATGAGAGATGATAGTCCAATAGGAGCAAAGGCACTTTCACGTCTGAAAAAAGTGGGAATTAAAAATTTCAACCTCCATAGATTGTCTGAAATATCAAAAACAATAGTCAAGGTACAGATGTTTATTACTCTTACTAGCTAAGTCTAATAGTGTACCCAGTGACTAGTTTAATGATGTTGATATAATAGCTACAGCAGGTCTACACTGTAGCATGACTACAAGTTCTTTATTCGCATATAAGCCTGATAAGCATGATCACTTAGGAAAATAAGGAACACCAATATTCTTACTCATTCATGAAATTATCTAATCAGCCTATTAAATGGCGGTAGTGCAATGCATAAAATCATTGCCACATGGGCAATCAGCTTCATTCACATTAACACATTGGAACAGTAAAGAAATATGATCTCAATCATTTTGACCATGGTGGTAAACCATGCTAGTGCAAGACATTCTATTTCTGTTAAACAAGAAGAACAGAAAGCTGAGGCTGCAGTGGACTTTTTCTCAGCAAAATTGGACAGTTTAACACTGGAAAAAATGTAAAATTTGCAAATGCAAATTTTTCACGTATGAAACACTGAATGGTTTTGTGCCACTTTATCTTAGCGGACTTCTTGTGGTTTATGATCCAGCATGACTACTTAGATCAAAAGGTGCAGGCTACTTCCTCATACCATGAATAATGAAGACTACTGCGGGGAGCAGAGCTTTCTTATACAAAGCCCCACAGTCTCAACGTTTTGTAACTAGATTGAAAACTTAATTGTTTGGTCAATCATTGTGTTAATAGTCATTGATTAGGTAAAGAAGCAGATTTGGGCGTTCTCAGGCTTAAAGGGTTCTGATAAACCGGGATGTTTGACTGCTGTCACTCCCTCACTTTCACATGCGCACTCATGTCTGTTGACAGTGGATTGGCTGATTGTCTTATGTCACAGGATGCCCTCATGTCTGTCTGTCTTCTGGTTCTCTCTTTGTTGTCATGCTGTCATAGTCAGTCATGCCGGAGTCCCTGCTTACACTCAGCACTGATAAACTCGTGTGTTTAACCAAAACGTTGTTATGAGCATAAATAGCCATCTCTCTCTCACTCCCCCCCCCCCTCTCTTTCTTTGTTGAAGTACACATGTTACTTCTGAGATACCAGTGATCCTGAACCTTCTGTTTTCTGAATCCTCTGATCTGTCTTGATATTCTACTACAGGTTGGAGTTCTTAACTTAGAAGCCCCTCACTCCTGATGATCCACATTGACATTTCACTGCTGGTGGTATAAACTCTTTTACTAAAATGATTTAGGACTATAATTATCATTACAGTTATATGATGACCAAATAGACTCCATGTAAAACTATAGTGGAGTTTCTGCTACATGGTTTGTATTTTCATCTGGTTTCACGAAAATGAGGATGGGTTTCCCCTTTGAGACTGGTTCCTCTGTTTCTTCCTCGTGTTGACTGAGAGAGTTTTTCCTTGCCACCATCGCCACAGGCTTGCTCATTAGGGATGTATAGAGTTTATACAGGACAGGCTGGTGTTGGTGGTGTTGGTGGTGTAATGGTATAGGGAATGTATTCTGGCACACTTTGGACTTGTTAATATCAATCAATCAATCGTTGCTTGAATGCCACAGCTTACTTAAGTACTGTTTTACATTTTATGTAATAAAGCTACACAAAATAGTCCAAACTGGTGAATTAAAAAAAATAAAAATTAATTAAAAGGCTGTGCATGCATATATACTCACCCATTTTGCTATGAATCCCCTAAATAGGTAGGGCAGTGGTGGCTAAGTGGTTGATGGGTTACTGATCCGAAGGTCAGCGGTTTCATCCCCATTATCACCACTGTTGGTCCCTTGAGCAAGACTCTTATTGCTTAGTTGTATAAAAATGATAATTGTAAGTCGCTCTGGATAAGAGCATCTTCCAAATGCTATAAAATGTAAATAATAACTGGTGCAACCAGTTACCTTCAGAAGTCACATAACTGGTTAAAATAAGGTTCACCTGTGTGCAATCGAAGTGCCACATCATCTGAGTATATATTCAAGATTCAAGAGCCTTTATTGTCATTATGTTCACACATAACAAAATTTTGTATGAGACTCTCAAATTTAAAAAGGTACAATCATGGCAATAAACTGCAATTTACACTGTCAAGAGAAGGATATAAATACAAGTCAATTATATACACAAACTTTTAAATAGTAATATGAACTTTTGAATAGAAATGTAAACTCTAAACACCTGTGAATAAAAACTGAGTACTGGGATATACAGTATGTACATTGAAGGCACTATGAGATGCAATAGATAAGTAGCAGCAGCAGAGTGGATATCAATTTGAATGTAAATAAAGTAAAGTGCAGGACTGCATGACAGTCACAGAGTTTGTGGATTCAGAGTATACTTTATATTGTAGTGCTGTAGAAATTCTTGTGCAGCTGAGAGGAGAGTCTAGTACGTTTTAATTTCCTGAGGAAGAAAAACCATTGTTGGGCCTTCTTTGCCAGGTGTGAGATGTTGACAGACCAGGACAGTTAAGATGAAATGTGGATGTCCAGGAACTTAATACTGTCCACACGATCCACCACCTCCCCATGAATTCAAGATTCAAGAGCCTTTATTGTCATTATGTTCACACATAACAAAATTTTGTATGAGACTCTCAAATTTAAAAAGGTACAATCATGGCAATAAACTGCAATTTACACTGTCAAGAGAAGGATATAAATACAAGTCAATTATATACACAAACTTTTAAATAGTAATATGAACTTTTGAATAGAAATGTAAACTCTAAACACCTGTGAATAAAAACTGAGTACTGGGATATACAGTATGTACATTGAAGGCACTATGAGATGCAATAGATAAGTAGCAGCAGCAGAGTGGATATCAATTTGAATGTAAATAAAGTAAAGTGCAGGACTGCATGACAGTCACAGAGTTTGTGGATTCAGAGTATACTTTATATTGTAGTGCTGTAGAAATTCTTGTGCAGCTGAGAGGAGAGTCTAGTACGTTTTAATTTCCTGAGGAAGAAAAACCATTGTTGGGCCTTCTTTGCCAGGTGTGAGATGTTGACAGACCAGGACAGTTAAGATGAAATGTGGATGTCCAGGAACTTAATACTGTCCACACGATCCACCACCTCCCCATGAATGCAAAGAGGAGCATGCTCTGTCTTCCTGGTCCTCCTGTAGTCCACTTTGACATCCTTGGTCTTGCTGGTGTTGAGATTGTTGGTTGTTTATCAGGTGCTGTGTCTCCTCTCTGTAGTGGGTCTCATTGCCATCCGATATGAGACCAACCACAGTGGAGTGATACGCAAACTTCACAAGCGTGTTTGTGGAGTGGATAACTGAACAGTCGTTTGTGAAAAGGCTGAAGAGCGCCAGGCTGAGCACACAGCCCTGCAGTGTTCCAGTGTTCAGGATCAGGGTAGAAGATGTAGAGTTCCCCATCCTTACTTCCTGGGGTCGGCTGGTGAGAAAATCTGATCCAGGAACACAGTGAAGCTGACAGTCCTAGGTTGTAGAGCTTCAGTACAAGCTCATCCAAGAGAACAGTGTTGAAAACTGAGCTGAAGTCCACGAATAGCATTCTAACATAAGTGTTAGGGTGCTCCAGGTGGGTCATGGCTGTGTGGAGTGCTAGCGAGACAGCACAACACTTGAGGCAGACAGGGACCTTAGCGAGCTGCAGGGACAGGTTGAAAATGTCCAGGAAAACTCCTGACAGCTGGTCAGCACATGATTTCAGGGTCCAGCCCGACACCTTATATGGTCCTGAAACCCTGTTGATGTTGATCTTCCTCAGGGTAGAACACATTTGGTGCCGCTGCAGGACGAGGAGCTGCTGCTGCTCCTCTGGCGGGGGAAGATGTAGTCTACCTGCTGCTCAATGAGTTGAAGCTTGCAAAGAAGCTGTTCAGGCAAAGTAGGGTAATGGCTGACCTGCGGGTCGCTGTGCTTGTAGTCCGTGATGGTCCTTATACCTCTCCACATGTTGCAGGGGTTGTTGTAGAAGTGCTCCTCAATGCACTGTTTGTATGTGAGTTTTCCCAGCTGGATAGCCTTTTTCATTTCTTTAACGGGCCATACTGTAAGCCAGCCTGTCTCCTGACCTGTAGGCTGCGTCTCAGGCTTTAAGCAGGGGCCATACTGTGCCGACCATCCAAGCCTTTGTATATAAGCCTAAAATATAAATATATATGTATATATGTCTAGTTGTAGAGAAGTTGGATTAAAAAAAGGATCCAAAAACCTCGAAAATTCCATGGAGCACCATTAAATCAATCATCAAAAATTGGAATAAATATGACACCACAAAAGACTTGCCTAGAGAGGACCATCCACCAAAACTCACAGACCAGGCAAGTAGGGTGTTAGAGAGGCAAAAAAAGAGATTAAAGATAACCCTGAAGGAGATGGAAAGCTTGACATCAAAGACTATATCTGTTCATACTCCACAGAGCTGGTCTTATGGAAGAGTGGCCAGAAAAAAAAACATAGCTTACAAAAGGAAAAAGGAAAAGCATTTAAAGTTTGGCAAACAAAAAGCATGGAGGATACTTCTGAAACATAACAGTATGGGGAGGGGTTTTATTTTATTTATTTTTTTTGGCACACTTTGGGCTTGTTAATATCAATATCAATCAATCATTGTTTGAATGCCACAGCCTATTTGATTATTGTTGCTGACGATGTGCATTCCTTCAAGGTCGCAGTTTGGATCCCTTCATGGCTATTTCATGGTGAATGTGCACCATTTCATAAACCAAACATCAGCTCAAACTTGTTTCATCAATATGAGTTCATTGTTTTTCAATTGAGGGTGGAATGGTGGCATAGTGGTTAGCACATCTGTCTCACAACAGAAAAGTCCAGGGTTTGAGTCCCAGGCTCAGCGAGGGTGTTTCTGTGTGGAGTATGCATGTTTACCCAGTGCTTGTGCAGGTTTCCTCCAGGTTCCAAAACTAACTAGGTTTGAATCTAAATGGTTGTGTGTGTTGAGCTGTTCAGGGTCATCCTTTCTTAACACAGAATCAGCTGAGATAAGTTCCACACTCCCCACGACCCTAGTGGATAAAGCAAATTATTGAATAAATGTTCTTCATTGGTCCTCCCAATCACTGGATCTTAATCAGTTAGAATTTCCAGTGGTCGAAATGATAGACCCTCATAATTTGTCACAGATATTTTAATTTAGTGTATGCTACAGGAAAGAAGATTTTATGGTTTATTTTTTCATTTTAAAGTGTCATAATTATGATGCTGCTGCTTGAGTGCTCCTGACAAATTGTGAGAGTCTGTCATTTTGATTTAAGCATTATCCACTTGGAATAATGACTTATAATCCTGAGATAGCAGACCAATCATATTGTGTGGTTACTAATTGTTATTATAATAACTAGTCAACCATTTTCACCTAATATCAGTTTATACAAATGCAGTAAAAATGGATACTGCAAATTAAAAAACTTTCATATTTAACCAATAGAATGACACAACATAGTGCTAATTGCTTCTTAACATCATGTTCTTATTTAATTCAGTTTAGATGTCACCACACACTAATTGAGAGCCACTTATTTATGCCATACAAAGAGACAAAAGGAAAAATACATATTAATTTAAAACATTTTATGTCACACCTTAATAGAACAGCAGTCCTTAAGCTGCAGCTTATAATGTTACATCTAAAAGTATTTATAGAGGTAAATGTCATATAATTTCAGTGATTCAAGCAGTCTCTGATGTGCAATATTTTTTGGGATTCAGCTACTTTCTTGGCTTAATAATGTTTAGGGCTTGCTTGTTATTCAATTTTTGTAATTGTGCTTCATCTTATATGAAAAACTGCTTTAAATTGACAATCTAATAATTTAAATGGTAAAGAGGATTATTTATTAGTCTGTTCATATTATGTTATTACTATTGCAGTACATCTGTGGTTGAATAAATAGAATCTTGTCATATTCAATCAAATATTCTTGATTATTAGTAGATTACTACAGTAATACTAATTTATTACACACTGCATAAAAACTCACCGTAACAGCTATAGGAATTCTGACAAGAATTAAAAAATATCATTCTAGATAGTAACTAAATATACCAGTAGTGTAAATAATAAAAGGTTGACATTTTTCTAATGACAATTAGGTGCAATAAAACAAAATTAAATCCAATACTGTCCCACACACTGAATGCATAATACTTATGTATTTAAATACAAATTATTACAAATAAAGCTGTAAAGCTGAGGTTAACTATAAAGTGTTTGTTAGCCACTTCATTCATATATATA
>JAQMYF010000022.1:15323943-15342229 GCA_030014195.1 Neosilurus mollespiculum
CTAATGTTAAGAAATTTGAGCTTTAATATCAGTTAACTTTTATTATTATTATTGTTATTATTTCTGAATATTCTTTGGTGAAATTTAACCAAATTTATATTAAGATATAAAGTTATCTTTGCCTATGTTTTTGGGTTTCAATAAGTCAGAAAGTGCTAGGGTAATTTTTAGCTAAAGTGCTAAAGTTTGAATTTGAAATGTGAAATATAATCTTAAATAATATGAAACATCTGAGTTTTATTGATTTATTACCCTCATAATTATTTTTACCAATTAATAACATTTCTATGTTAAATAGATCCTTGCAACACTACAATTAAAATCCATACGTACATGCATAGCTTCGAAATAAGATTTTGGGAAGAATTTCCCTGTCACACATTTTATTCCTTGTGATACTTTACAATTAAGAGTATGGGTATAGGTATTCTAACGTATTTAATTTGTATGATGTACAAAAAAGAAACAGGTGATTGAGAATTGTGACACATTTTGTCTAATATAAAGCTAAAGCTGAACTTTTTTGTTATACTTGTGATGTTAAAGGAAATTTACACTTGTATACATTCCATTTAGGAAAATGTAAATCAACTTTTAAAGGGGCAAATACCATGTGCCATTTTAAACATAATTTCACACAATGTCCATTATATTTTCAGTTCAGAGATGTTCAAATATTTTTTTAGATTTAAAAGTTTTGCCATACATTCCAGCTGAAAGTACATAGGTGGGTCTAGTCAAACTTTTGACTTGTGTATATATTTGTCAAGAAGTTTTACTGTGGTTAATATTCTATTGCCAAAAAGTACTGTGTGTTCCAAATTATGCAAATATGAGTTTTTTTTATCTGAAAAATATTTATGCTGATTGCTGCTCAATTTTATTTTTTTTTCTATTGCAAATACATATTCGCAATATTATTCAGCAGTTTTTTTTTTTTGGGGGGGGGGGGTTGTACCATATTTTCCCCCAAAAAAAAAAAATCTTATTTATTACAATTTGAGTGTTCCAGATTTTTATGCAAGTCATGCCAAAAATAAAGAAAATCATATTATCAAGCAAACAACCATGGAATTTTATTATTACAATAACAAGTGACACATTATCAATATTCATAATAATTAGTTATTAGTTATTTTAATGATATTTAAATGGAAAAGGACACTTTTAACCAAAATGTAACCACCTGTACAAACTAAAACTGAAGTCAACAGAAGTAACTTTTTTTTATAAATTTGGTGTCATATTGCTTTCCACAGACTGTCTTTAAAAATACCTGTTAACTGTTGACACAAATCCTTCAAGATTCCCCGAAAAAAGTTTTCTGTGGGGATCCAATCTGAAGAATTTTGAGGCCAAGTTGTGAGGCTTCAGTGGGCTTCTGAAAATATGAAGACAAACTTTGACAGGGTTCTTTTCACTGATGAGATCCGAGCTACCTTGGATGGACCTGATGGGTGGGACAGAGGTTGGGTGCTCCATGACCTGCAACTCCAACATGTTTAAGAATGCAGCAAGGAGGTGGAGGAGTGATGATCTGGGATGCCGTCATTGCAGATGAAATAGTTGGGCTTTTTAAAGTGGAAGAAGGTGCAAAACTTTATTCCATGGTACAAGCCAAACCTTCTAGTTTCCTGAAGAACTTTGTTTTCATGCAGGATAATGCACCAAGCCATGCTTCAAAGTACACAAAAGAGTGGCTGGCCAAAAAAAAACTTCAAGGACAACTGGCTGATGACTTGGCTCACTGCTTCACCAGATCTAAACCCAATAGGGAACTTTTGGGCAATTCTAAAACAGGTGTTATACGCCAATGGCCAACAGTATTCCTCTGTAGCCTCTGGAGAGCAATATTAAGCACAAGCAAGAAAACCAACTCCAATGCTATCAAGAACCTTACATCCTCTGTTGATTCCAGGCTGGTTAAAATCTTACAGAATACAGGTGAAGTGAACTATTTATTTAAATATTTTTGAATATTGTATAATATTTTGTTATAGTAATTATTAAAGACATCGTTACTATTATACTTATACTTGGGGGGAAATAAATTTGTTTTATGTTTGTTTGAAATATAATTTTCATTTTTGGTTTGACTTGCATAACAATCTGGAACAGTCAAATTCTTAAAAAAAATTTTTTTTGAAAATATGGTACAAAAAATCCAAAAACTAACAAATAATATTGCGATATACGCATTTGCAATAGAAAACAATTAAAATTGAGTAACAATCAGCAAAAACATTTTTTAGATAAAGCAAACTTATATTTGCATAATAATTTGGAACACACAGTATGTTCAGTCATTAAAGAGATCCATTTAATAATGCTTACTGTCACAAGCAACCTATTTTAAAATAAATGATGGATGTAGTGTGAAATAAATTTCTGCATTCTAATTATTTGCACAAGTTGTAAAAAGTTTTTATTTACTATAATTCTTTTATAAGAATATATTTCGTTCATGTTACTTGTTTAGAATGTACAATTTAAAACACATCCTTAAAGATATTTCAAATTATTTTGACATCATATATGTGTAGGGTATAAAGTTGCAATTTTTAAGTTAATAATAATAATAAATGTTATTTCTATTTCCAACTTTATTAAATGCAGTTCATTGCTTTCCATGATTTGTACAATAAATTCGTTTAGAGTAAAGATTTTTTGTTTGTGATTTATGAGATATGTAGGGATACCAGTAATGGAGCTTAGGGATCAAGTTGGATAAGAATGGATTTATTAAAATATGAATTTATTGCAATTCCATAAGTTAGAAAAAGTTCATACTCTACTCATGCTCCACAAAGTGAATACATTTACACATAAGATGACATAGCGGAGGTGCCTTTCACTGTATGGGTGCCCCAGTAGTTGTGAATTGTAAAAGGTAGCTCTATTAATATAAAGATAAAATAGAATCATGAAATGTTCTGGTCAAAGTCCAGATTTTGAACCTTGTTGTCATGCAAGAAACCCTCAAAAATCTTACAACTGAAGGAAGAGTGGTCAATACCTTCAGTGAGTCATTGTCAGAGACTCTGGGGCAATTATACAAAACAATTCTTATTATTGTTATTTTTGGTTAAGAAGACAGTATTAGCTTTTGAGGCCAAGGGTGTGCTTACTTTGTCCACAGCAGAATATTAAATCTGCTGATATTTTTCTTAAATATTTTCAGAATTTTTTCTTAAATTGATTACCTTCGCCCAGGAGTTTTCACCGGCATTGGTTTATTTGTTTGTCTGTCTGTTAGCAACATTACTCAAAAACCTATGAACAGATTTTGATGAAATTTTCAGGATGAATCAGAAATGATACAACGAACGAATGATTAAATTTTGGCAGTGATCCAGATTATTGTCTGGATGCAGGGAATATTTAATTTTTTTTTTAGCACAGATGATGTAGTCATCCAAGTTACTGTGTCCAGAACATCCTGAAGCGTAACTTCCAGACTTGTGTTCAATGCTGTACACATTTTAGGCCAATTTTTACAAAAATAATCCAATTATTAATACTTCCTCGTCCAAGCACAAGGCCTCTTATTCAAGGCAGGCCCTATACACAATGCAATCATATAAATGGCTGCGCGTTTGCATTGTATGGGCTCAAATAATAAACAAATGTTGCATTTATTAAAATGCTTTTTTTTTTTTTTTATTAATCCTTGAATCAATGCTGTTTTACAGTGTACTATGTGTAAATCAGTTTAAGTGTACTATGAATACATACATAAACTATAAAAGCACCACAGACCTCCACCAAGGCAGCAAGAAATGTTTAAAAATTCCCTGCATCCAGACAAAAATCTGGATCCCTGCCAAAATTTTATAATTTGTTCCTTGTATCATTTTGGATTTATCCTGAAAATTTAACAATATCCGTTCATAACTTTTGGAGTAATGTTGCTAATAGGCAGACAAACAAACAAACCAACACTGTTGAAAACAACCTCTTTGGCGGAGCTAATAAAACACAAAATTTACCCTGCTTTTATCATTCCAATAAAGTAATTTAAAAGATAATACTTTGTTTCTTGGCAATTGTGGTAATACTTTATAAAGTTCCATATAACATTACTGCTTACTTACAGTGTTAATAATCATTATCATATAATTTATATTTAATAGATAAATAAATAATATAATAAATTACGTTATTTGTGATATGTATGTAATATATACATTATAATTTCATGTCATTTTTCATGTCATGTGAGACTGAAACCTATTTTACCCAACTCTGGGCGAAGGCAGGGTACATTCTGAATGTACATGTATATGAACTGTGGAAGAAATCCAGAGTACAAAAGCATGGGAGAAAGTGCAAACTCCACACAGCCTCACTGGCAAGGAGCTTGAACCCAGGAAATTCTAGATGTTAATAACAGTTAAATTATTACTACTAATTGTTGATAACTTCCTGAAGTGTGGGCTCTGTGTGATCATAATCAGAACTTTTTTTAACATCACTTTTAATTCAACACTTGGTGAATTAAATAATTGTCAAAAGTCTGATTTAGAAAATAAAATTACTCTTATACGTATGCTTTACACTCAGAAAAATGTAAATATGGCACTTTTTTACATTAAAATATCATGTAATTTATTCAGTACTGTAATGTATGAACTTATTTATTAGACATTAAATAAATATGCATTAGGCAAAAAAATGCCATTAGTTTCTTTTTGAGGTACAAAGTATGTTCAAGTACTGAAATGGAGGAATATGGGGTATGAGGTGTCACTGGGGGGCGCTGTGTGTTTTGGACCCATGAACTGTGGAAGGCCTATGGCCTGCCGGTCTGAAATGTCATATATTTGGTCCTCCATAAGTCTTATACAAATTGCTGGACTTCCCTATCATGTACTGGAATTAATTATTGATCATTAACAGCATCAACATGAATATGAATACAGATATTGTAACACAGCATCAACATGAACATAAATATAAATACAGAAATTGTAATAGCTTTGGAATGAGTGATCATATCACCTATATTTAAAGACATTTGTAATCCTGAAATGGAGAACTGTCCAATGAAGTCATCTCTAATGAAATATACATTTAAATTGTTAATGATTATACCTATGAAAGAGCAATTGTATGATTTACTGTACTATTTGATTATTGGACGATTTATGTGATTATTGTATGAGGAGTTTATTCACTGAAGTGAGTGTAAGATTATTTCATTTTTGGGCCATTCCACTCTGTATGAGTACTGCTCGGCTGGCCTTGAACACAGAACATTGGAACAAAATGTCGAACCTTGAAAAGAAACAAAATGGCTGTCATTAGTGATGGGCGGGGGGGGGGGGGTGTCATGAGGGACCAATAAGAGTCAAGAGCTAGAGGATGATAAACCAATCAGAGTGGAAATGTGCACTGTATATAAGCCAATGCAAGCTGATAGACCACGTCCAAGGTTTTTCTCTTGGGACAATTTCTTCTGTGTGATTTACTGTATGCTTTTCTTTTCCTAAGGGTTAAATGAATATCTGAAAAATTGATTTGAATCTCTTGTTTCGTGAACTGGACTGGACTTTTTTTGTAAGTCCAGCGTAAAATTTTATTTTGGCTACGTTCCTGCGTTAAAAAAGGAAGCAGAATGTCATCATCTAGTGATATTATGGCCCTATTGAAGTGTAAAATCCACTCAGAACACTGTACCTGGATTACTGTTTTATTGCCATAGGCGTGCTAAAGCAATGGTCTTTGTTGTAAGTGCAAATGCACATCACAAATATGTAACACAGGTCCTAATGTTGACAACGCAATGTTATGCGACAGTGTGACTAACAAGAATTACTGCTCACTCCCGCTGTATGCACATTCAAGATTCAAGAGTCTTCATTGTCATTATGTTCAAACATAACGAAATTTTGTGTGAGACTCTCAGCTGTAAAAGGAACAGTCAAGGCCATAAACTGTAATTAACACAGTCACGAGCAGAATATAAACACATGTAACACAACTTTTTAAATAGAAATATGATGTAGCAATATAAACTAAACACCTGTGAATAAAAGCTGAGCACTGGGATATACAGTATGTACATTGAAGGCACAATGAGATGAAATAGATAAATTGCATCAGCAGAGTAAAAATAAACTAGGGTGTAAATGTAAATGAAGCTTAGTGCGGCAGTGCAGACTGTTTTTAAGTCTGGTTGTGCTGGTCTTAATGTTTCTGTACACATGCTCCACCACCTCCCCATGAATGCAAAGAGGAGCATGCTGTGTCTTCCTGGTCCTCCTGTAGTGCACTATGACCTCCTTGGTCTTGCTGGTGTTCAGAATGAGATTGTTGGTTGAACACCAGTTTGTCAGGTGCTGGATCTACTCTCTGTAGTGGGTCTCATCGTTATCTGAAATGAGACCCACCACGGTGGTGTCATCGGCAAACTTCACGAGCGTGTTTGTGGAGTGGATAGCAGAACAGTCGTTTGTGAAAAGGCTGAAGAGGGCCGGGCTGAGCACACAGCCCTGCGGTGTTCCAGAGTTCAGGATCAGGGTGGAAGATGTAGAGTCCTCTATCCTCACCATCTGGGGTCAGTTGGTGAGAACGTCTTTGATCCAGGAACACAGTGAAGCTGGCAGTCCTAGGTTGTAGAGCTTCAGTACAAGCTTGTCCAGGAGAGCAGTGTTGAAAGCTGAGCTGAAGTCCATGAATAGCATCCTAACATAAGTGTTAGGGTGCTCCAGGTGGGTCACGGCTGTGTGGAGTGCCACAACATTTTGATTGCACTTTATATAATTACTTCCACAACGTACAACCTGATGGATTGTCAGGTTCGAACAGACAAGCTGGTGATCTCACTTTGTTCAATCACTTTTAACTTTGGATTTGTATAAAAGTCTGTGCTTTATAGCAACTTTATTTGCTATTTCACGCAGACCTGCAGAGCATCCAAGGCACTGATCTGATCAGTGCAGAAACTATCTGCAGTGACTTCTTTCTGTCTGCAGGTGACACTTGAGAACATCCTCTCTGCCATATAACCTCACCACCTGATGCAGACTGGGAAGCTGTCAATCCCGTAGATGACACCACCTTAGCAGGGGAGTAATCTGCCAGTACCATATGCACCCCAGGCTTTTTTTGACCATCTGAAAGTTAAAGTATGGTAGTGCTATATACCAATCAGTGAACCATCTGTTGGCATTCTTGTTGCACTGAAATCATTGAACGAGGGCATATTAAGAACATTCCCTGGCAGAAAACCTGTTCACATGGCTCCATCAAGTAGACAAGACCTGATGCCCAGATCTTATCAATTTGGGGATGTAACTGCACCTGACCCAAGTGCAAACCCAGGTACCACAAGTCTACCTTCTCAGTTGCACACTTCTTTATGTTTGTCATGAGTTCCACCCATTTCATGTATCTCCAAAAAGCCCTCAGATGTTGTATAAGCCACTGCCAGGCATTACTGTGAATAATTATGTGGATGAAGGACTTTGTACATGACATTAACATTTACATTTGTCAGACACCCTTATCCAGATCAACTTACATATTTATCTTTTTTTTTTTTTTGTACAAATGAGCTATTGCGGGTTAATGGCCTTGCTTAAGTGTTCAACAGTGGTAGCTTGGTGTTACTGCAGCTTGAACCACTGTCCTTTAGATTACTAATTCAGCGCAATTAACCACTGAGCCGCCACTGCCATGAGATGTTTAAATGTTGCTGCCCCTTAGTAAAATTCAGTGTCCAATAAAATACAGCTGCTGTAAAATCAAACTGATCAAGGAGTTCATGAGTGAAAGGCATCAGATAAAAACCTTACCTCATAGGTGGCCTTAACATGCTTCCATGCAAATCCAAAAATTTTAACAAAGAAAACATAAATGAAATATCACAGAGGAACTGACAGTGAATACACATTGCATGCACAGGTCTGTCTGCAAGTCATTAGCTGTAAACAAATGCCCAAGCTAAAAGAAACTATTGTCTCTTTTTATTATTAACATTATTATTGATTAATAAATAAAACATATTCATGGTAACTGACATGAACATAAGTACAAAACAAATAAATCTGTATGAATTTTATTTTGATTTGGATTATATAAAAACTTATACAGAAACAATTCCCTTTAAATTCCCTTTTTTTGTTTTATTGTCAGAGCTAAGCTATTTCTTATCTTGCATTTCTAGTCAATATTATTGATTAATAGATGTTATAAGAATAAGACATTATTGTATTTATTAGGGAAAAATCATGTTTAGTTTTTAATGATTTTATTTTAAGACCCTGGAGGAAAAAGTACAATAATGTATTCACACCTCTAATTGTATTCCCAGGTAAGGTAAACATAATTATGTCAGTAAGATGTAAATTTGGGATGGTGTTTGCACACACAGAGCATATAAATGTCAGACGTCCATTACATACAGATTCCACAGTGTCACCCTTTTCGGTGTGGGAGAAATATATATATTTTTCCACTACAATTTTTTGCTTGCTTATGCCTGACTTAGATCAATGAATCTGATAGAATTGAATGAGTCCAATCACTGTGTGTATTTTTCCTGTCCAGAGAGATCTGTATCTCCTGCAGTTTCTATCTTACTGTATGTGTGTGCAGCTGCTGTGGTTCTTCTAACAGTGTTTGGAAATATGCTCGTCATCATCTCGGTGAGCTACTTCAGGCAGCTTCACACCCCGACCAACATGCTCGTGCTTTCTCTGGCGGTGTCGGATTTCTTGGTTGGTCTTTTCGTGATGCCGTTCCATTTCATGTGGCTGATTGAGTCATGTTGGCTGTTCGGACACATTTTTTGCCTTGTGTATTATTTTATAAGTTTTCAACTCACAACTGTGTCTGTAGGAAATGTGGTTTTGATCGCTGTGGATCGTTATGTGGCTTTAAGACATCCTTTTCTGTACCTGAAGGGCAACACATCTACAGGTGTTGTCACTCTGATTGGTTTGTTGTGGGTGTTTTCATTTTTGTACAGCTTTGGGGTTTTTTACATGAATGGAAACTTTACAGGTTTGTCACTGTGTCCTGGTCAATGTACATTCAATTTTTTTCATGAAGTCAGCTTGTTAATTGATCTCATGCTCATCATCGTGATTCCGTGCAGTTTAATGCTTATTTTATATGCCCAGGTGTTCTTAATTGTGAGGAGGCATGCAAACGCTATACGAGAACTTAATAAAGACATGAAAAATGTCTCTGAAAATGTTTCAGATGGAATGAAATCTGAACGAAAGGCTGCTAAAGTGCTGGGAATTCTGGTTTTAGTATTTCTGGCATGTTTAGTGCCTTTTTACATCTGCAGTTTAATGAGCAATACAGAATCATCGTATCTCATGACTGAGTATATATTAATTCTTTTTTATTTGAATTCATCCATTAATCCTTTAATCTATGCTCTGTTTTACTCCTGGTTTCAGAAGTGCACCAAAATTATTTTAACATGCAAAATTCTGTACACAGATAGTTCTTTTGTAAATGTGTTATGAATACATAGTTAAATAAAACAATTAATCCAACCTGATTTTTTTCATTTTAATGAAGTAGTTCATAAGATAATAATAGTTTTTTTCTTGGCAATTATGGTAATACTTTATAAAGTTCCATACTTCTATTCAAATTTACCTACAGTGTTAATGATCCTTATTTTATAATTTATACATTTGTTAGATAAATTAATAAATTATTAAATAAAATTTTTACACGTCATATGCATTATGTATGTAATACATATATTATTCATTTTTATGTAATTTTATATTCCAAACTATTTTGTAAAAAAATATTCAGATACTCTAACACAAGCATGTGGAGAACATGTAACATCCACACAGAAACACGTTTGCTGGCACAGGGTGTGAACCCAGGAATTTCTTACTAATTACTAGATTTTTAATATTACTACTAAATGTTAATAGCTTGCTAATAGTCTGAGTTCCGATTATTATCAGAACTATTTTTTTAACCATCACTCTCAAATAATCTATTGTATAATTAAAAATGTATTATTTTACCTGATATTACGTGGAAAGTCTGATTTAGAAAAGAAAATTGCTCTCATAAGTTGTGTTTTACACCCAGAAAAATGTAAATATGACACTTTTTTTTACATGAAAATATCATGTGCCATTTTTTAGTACTGTAATATATGAACTTATTTGTTAGACATTAAATAAATATACATTAGTAAAAAATGGCAATAATTCTTTTTTGAGGTACGAGAAGTTTTTGAACTGTTCCTACAGTAAACAAATGGAGCACTTCACAGTAATGCATGTGACACATGTGCAAGCAGTATCCGTCATGATATAACGTGCTGTGTTACATTGTGCTGTCAACATCTGGAGCAGCAGATTGGTGATTATATTATGAAACAAGAAGAAAATGTCAAATTGCATGTCAAACTCAAGAAATTAAACCTGTATATTTTTCTGTTATTTTCCAAGCCAACCACAATAAAGTTATGAGCCCAGTGACGTGTTCTGAGTTACGTTTATGCATTAAAAAAAGCAGAATGTCTTCATCTAGTGATATTCCAGCCCTCTGGAAGTGTGAATTCCACTCAGAACACTGACCCTGGTTAATTGTCAGAGGCATAGTAAAGCAAGGGTCTTTGTTGTAAGTGCAAATGCACACCCCACCTACAACCATGAAAAAAATTAAGACATCAGTTTTAAAGGAAATTCCCATTTAAAGTGGTCTCTTAATTTTTTTTTCCATGTCAAAACAAGTCATTCATTTCCTAACACAGTTTAATAGCTACATTTGTAAACTTCCGGCCAGAACAGACTGAGTGACTCATGTCATCACTTCCGGCATTTGGTACATTCCCTTTCTGTAAGAAGGCAGTCGTTTGTAAATTTGTTTTCTGAAAATGTATTTTTGTTTTGCACTTCCCGGCCACCGTAATATACCAATAAGTGAACCATGTGTTGGCATTCTTCTTGCACTGAAACAATTGGAGGAGGGCACTGATAGAGGGCAAGATAGGGTGAAAAGGCATGCTAGAAGGTAGTTAAAGAGTGAGGACTGCCCTTCTGATGGCGAGACTCTCCCTTTGTCCTCTCTGGGACAAAATGGCCCCAGTCCCCTGTTTGACGCATCAGGCTATAGAACAAAAAAGGAGAGCTAAATCAGATAACTGCAATAATGTGCCACCACCAAAAACCACCTGGGCCTGGAAGAAACCCTGTTCACAGGGCTCTGTCAAGTATACAAGATCCCCACTTTTAACGGAGATCATTCAGCTGGCTGGTGGCACCGAACAATTGGGTACAAACTTTCTATAATAGCCAGCCAACCTCAGGAACTGCACCATCTCGTTGTATCAGGCAAGTCACAATCGCTGTAATCTTATCAATTTGGGGATGTAACTGCACCTGACCCAAGTTGATGCCTGGGTACCAAAGGTCTACTTGCTCCGTTGCACACTTCTTTGGGTTTGCCATGTGTTCCACCCATTTCATTGCTCTCAAAAAAGCCCTCAGATATTGTATATGCCGCTGTCACGCATTACTGTAAATAATTATGGGGATGGGTAAATTATGGGGATGGGTAAATGTCCAGGTAAAACTCCTTTTTCATGCCCTTCATAATTGGAGAGCCACTCACTTCAAAAACACACCAACACCAGACTAGCCCAGTCCACCTAGATGTAGGGTACCAACATCAGTTATAGGGGTAATACTTTATAAAGTTCCATTCAACATTACTGTTTTCTTACAGCGTTAATAAACTTAATCATATAATTCATCCATTTGTTAGATCAATAAATAATTTCCTAAATTACTTTATTACATGTGGGGCTGTGGTGGCCTGGTGGTAGGGTGCTGGCTTACTGATCCAATGGTCGGGGGTTTAAGCCCCACTATCACCAAGTTGTCACTGCTGTCCCTCCAGTGCAGCTAACTGGGCTATCAAAAACCAGCCATGTCTCTCACTGTCTATGGTGAGAGGCATGTAAAAGAACTATTGCTGACTTTTAAAAACAGTGGGCTGCATTGACGTCAGTGTGTTTCTGCCCTGTGATGTCCTGACGACCCTTATTGGGATTAAGCGGTTCAGAAAATGAATGAATGATGATATTACAAGTTAAATGCATTTTGTGTGTAATACATATGTTATTCATTTTTATGTAATTTTAATTTTCAAACTATTTTTTGAAAATGTTCAGATACTCTAACACAAGCACGTGGAGAACATGTAACATCCACACAGAAACACCTTCGCTTGCACAGGATTTGAACCCAGGAATTTTTTACTAATTACTAGATTTTAATACTCGTTACAAAATATTTCTACTAAATGTTAATATCTTCCTGAAATCTGGGATCAGGTTATAATCAGAACAATTTTTTACCCATCACTTTCAATTGAACTATTGTGTAATTAAAAATGTATTATTTTACTTGATATTAAGGGGAAAGTCTGATTTAGAAAAGAAAATTACTCTCATAAGTGTGTTTTACACCCAGAAAAATGTAAATGACACTTTTTTTACATGAAAATAACATGTGCAATTTATTCAGTACTGTAAAGTATGAACGTATTTGTTAGACATTAAATAAATGTACATTAGTAAAAAATGGCAATAATTATTTTTTTGAGGTACAAGGTGTAATCAGAAAGTTTTAGGACTGTTCCTACAGTAAACAAATGGAGCACTTTGCAGTAATGCATGTGACACAGGTGCAAGCAGTATCCGTCATGATATAACATGCTGTGTTACATTGTGCTGTCAACATCTGGAGCAGCAGATTGGTGATTATATTATGAAACAAGGAGAAAATGTCAAATTGCATGTTAAACTCAAGAAATTAAACCTATATATTTTTCAGTTTTCTACCAAGCCAATGACAATGAAGTTATGAGCCTAGCAATGTGTTCTGGGTTACATTCATGCTTTAAAAAAAGAAGCAGAATGTCTACAGCCCTTTGGAAGTGTGAATTCCACTCAGAACACTGACCCTGGTTAATGCCTTATTGCCAGAGGCATAGTAAAGCAAGGGTCTTTGTTGTAAGTGCAAATACACACCACACCCACATCCATGGAAAAAATTAAGAGACCCGTTTTAAAGGAAATTCCCATTTATAGTGGTCTCTTAATTTTTTTTCCATGGCTGTATGTAACACTGTCCATCCTGTAGATGACACTACCTCAGCAGAGGGGTAAGCTGCCAGTACAATATGCACCCCAGGGTATTTTTTGTTTGTTTGTTTGTTTTTGGGTTTTTTTTTTTTTTAAAGTTAAAGTGCTATAGTGCTGTATACCAAGCACTATAGCACTTTGAGTATAGCTATAGCACTGTAGCACTGTAGAACAAAAAAGGAGAGCTAAATCAGATGACTGCAACAATGGGCCACCACCAAAAACCACCTGAAGCTGGCAGAAACCCTGTTCACATGTTCAACCCTGTTCACACGCCCTTTTCCAGAGCAACTTACATCTTTTATTTTATACAACTGAGCTATTGAGGGTTTGCCATGAGATGTTTAAATGTTGCTGCTGCCCCTTGGTAAAATTCAGAGTTCAGTAAAATCAAGCTTCGTCTAACTGATCAAGGAGTTCATGAGGTATTGAAGTATAGAAACAGACTGACCAGTCAGACCTCATAGGTGTCCCTAACTTGCTTCCATACAAATCCAAAAATTTTGACAAATAAAACACATAATTGAAATATCACAAAAGAAATGACAGTGAATAAACATTGCATGCACAGGTCTGTCTGCGCCGAGTCATAAGCTGTAAACAAATGCCCAAGCTAAAAGAACCTATAATAGTTTTATTTTATTATTAACATTATCATTGGTTAATAAATAAAACATATTCATGGTAATCGGCATGTGCACCTGGGTACAAATCAAATGAACTTTTATGAATTTTACTTTGGCTTGGCTTATATAAAGATTTATACAGAAATAATTCCTTTTTTCATTGCCAGAGCTCAGCTATTTATTATCATCCACTTCTAGAGAATATTATTAATAAAAGTTCTTTTTCTATTTATTAGTAAAAAAATTAAATAATAATAATAATAAAAACCCACCTTTAATTAATATCCTTACACCATTAATTCTATTTCCAGGTAATGTAAACATAATGATGTCAGTAAAATGTAAATTTGAGATGGGGTTTACACACACAGAGCATATAAATATCAGACATCCGTTACATACAGATTCCACAGTGTCACCTTTTCGGAGAGGGAGAAATATATATATTTTTCCACTACGATTTTTTTGCTTGCTTATGCCTGACTTAGATCAATATGAATTCACAGCCATTATCTACTCCAGTCTCCCTTGCTATCGCTTCTTGTTCCGTCACAGTCAAGGCCCTCCTCAACCAGCTCAGCGGGCAACTTCCTCTCCGGGGACCTCTGCAGACGGCTCCAGCTACACTGCTGCCCATACTCCTTTTCCATGCCCTTCATAATTGGAGAGCCACTCACTTCAAAAACACACCAACACCAGACTAGCCCAGTCCACCTAGATGTAGCGTACCAACATCAGGAGGAGTGATCCTTCCTAGTCTTGGAACATTCTATGGCTGATGTCATCCTGGGCCAACCCTGGTTTATACAACATTCTCTCTCCATATCCAGGGCCACCGGAGAGATTCTGGGCAGTGGAGATACCTGCTTTCCTCACTGTTTTTCCAAGATGCCCCAGCAATTCCACTCCATTCTTGTTAGTCACAACGTGACTAACAAAGAATTACTGCCCTGTCCCACTGCATGCACCTTATTTAAATATCACAAAAGAAATGGCATTGAATAAACATTGCATGCACAGGTCTGTGTCTGACTGTGTCTGAGTCATAAGCTGTAAACAAATGCCCAAGTTAATAGAAACTATAACAGCCTATTTTTATTATTATTGGTTAATAAATAAATACATATTCATGGTAATCAACGTGCACGAGTACAAAGAAAACCAGGCTTTATAAATTTTATTTTGGCTTATATAAAAATTTACACAACCTTGGCAATCTCACTAAAATACTGATAAAATGATTAATACGTTAATAAAGCATAAATCTTCAAATACAAAAAAAAAACCCAGTTTATTTGACCCCTATAATTTTTACTTTTTGACCATCCAGGTAATATTGACTTGTATGTGGTCTACCTTTTTTCTGCTGTGTAATATTGTGGGTTTGTTTGATTTCCCCTCCTTTTTTCTTTCCTTTTTTTTTTATTGCCAGAGCTAAGATATTTCTTGTCTTGCAGCTCTAATCAATATTTTGACAAAAGTTCTTATTTTATTTTTTAAATATTTTTACATTACATTTAGCAAATATTAAGACTCTGGAGAAAAAAAATGCATTAATATCCTCACACCTCTAATTGTATTCCCAGGTAATATTAAAATCATGATGTCAGAAGTAAATTTGGGATGGAGTTGAGACACAGGTAGGATAAATATCAGACATCAGTTGCATACCAATTCCACAGTGTCACCTTTTCGGTGTGGGAGAAATATTTTTTCCACAAAAATTTTTTATTTTCTTGTTTATGCCTGACTTAGATCAATGAATCCAACAATATCCAATGAGTCCAGTCACTGTGTGTATTTCTCCTGTCCAGAGAGATCTGTATCTCTTGCAGTTTCTATCTTACTGTATGTGTGTGCAGCTGCTGTGGTTCTTCTAACAGTGTTTGGAAATATGCTCGTCATCGTCTCGGTGAGCTACTTCAGGCAGCTTCACACACCGACCAACATGCTCGTGCTTTCTCTGGCGGTGTCGGATTTCTTGGTCGGTCTTTTCGTGATGCCGTTCCATTTCATGTGGCTGATCGAGTCATGTTGGATGTTTGGACACATTTTCTGCATCATGTTTAATTTCATAACTTTTCAACTCACAAGTGTGTCTGTAGGAAATGTGGTTTTGATTGCTGTGGATCGATATGTGGCTTTAAGTCATCCTTTTCTATACCTGAAGAACCACACATCTACAGCTTTTCACACTTTGATTGGTTTGTCGTGGGTGTTTTCATTTTTGTACAACTTTATATTTTTTTACATGAATGAAAACTTCACAGAGTTGTCAATGTGTCCGGGTGAATGTACAATCAATGTTTTTGATGATGTGGGCTTGTTAATCGATCTCATGTTTATCATTTTCTTTCCTTGTGGTGTACTGCTGATTTTATACTCCCAGGTGTTCGTAATTGTTAGAAGACATGCAAACGCTATACGAGAACTTAATAAAGACATTAAAGATGTCTCTACCAATATTTCAGATGGAATGAAATCTGAAAGGAAGGCTGCTAAAGTGCTGGGAATTCTGGTTTTAGTATTTCTGGCATGTTTGCTGCCATATTACATCTGCAGTTTAATGAGTAATACAGAATCATCAAATATCATGATCAATAATATTTTAATTCTTTTTTATTTGAACTCGTCCATTAATCCTTTAATTTATGCTCTGTTTCACTCCTGGTTCCAGAAGTGCACAAAACTGATTTTATCTTGCAAAATTCTGTACACAGATTGTTCTTTTGTAAATGTGTTATGAATACATAGTTAAATAAAACAAACCTAACCTGGTTTACATAACCTGCAAATTACATTTTCCTGCAAACGCTTATCAAAACATACCAAAAAAACCCCAGAATTTTGGCAAAGGTTTTGTAATCACAGGTGAGCATTTTTCTGTCCTGCCGTCTGTTTATTTGTCACTTTTACAAAACCTGCTGAGGATACTACCCTACTAGAGTCCTTAAGATGATTTGATATTGGAAGGTCACAGGAGTGCCGACAGACATGCTATTATTATGGAACACTAATAGGAAACCATAGACTTTCAAAAGAGTCAATTACATTTGACCTTGAGTGACTCTATAATGTCAAATTCCAGTCATCTTATAAATTATCTATCAAACAAGACAGTTTTTCACTAGTTTGGTCCATGTAGTACAGCATGTATCATAGTATAATCACATGGGTAAATAAAGCAAATACCCATACAGGGCCTATTCGCTACATTATCCATGTTGTGCGGCAGAGGTACCTTTCACTCTGTGGGTGTTCCTGTAGTTTAATTTTGAATTAATAAACAATAAATCATATTAATATATCTATTTAAAAATAATAAATCCATATTATTAATTTCAAAATATTTTAACAGTTGTTTTCATCCACAGTTCTAAATTATAATAAAGCTCTAACTGTGAATAAAACTTACTTATGAAATAAAAATAGCACAAGTGTACTGCTGTATGCAGCTTTATGCATCGCAGACAAGTGTGTGCATGGATCTCTCCCAAGTGTAGTCAATTTTCTGCTGAATGCAGAAGTGAAATTAAGACAAAAAAAAAATAAAAATAAAAAAAACACAAAAAGTAAGCATGGTATGTTGCAACTTGATAGAAAAGAACAAGATAAAAGAGAGATTTTTTTTAAATTATTTATTCTTCTACATTCCACATTTTGACTATGACACGGTGTATTCCTGCACAGGCATTTCCCCACAAGCATAGTGATCATGCACAGTCCCAAAACTGTGCAATTTTCAATTCAATTTTATTGTCACGTACAAAGTCATACACAGTACAATATGTAGTGAAATGCTTGTTACGACTGTCCAAAAAATTGAAGAATAAAAACTATCAATATCAAGAAGACAAAGAAGAAAAGAACAATAACTATAACTATTTAAAGGACTTTATTGTTAAAGTCAATATAAATATAAAAATGTAAAAATAGAAAAAATAAAATAATAAAAAAATATATAAAATAAAAATAAAATATAGCATACAGAAATATATATAAAATGAAGTATAAATGCAATAAGATGAAATATAAATGCAAATATAAATACAAATAAATGTAGTGGCAATTTTGCAGTAACACTGTATGTAAAGTGTCGAATGTCTGTAAGTGTAAAGTGACAAGTATAAAGTGACAAGTGACTGTGTGCAACGTAATGTAATGTAATGTTTATGTGTCGGGTAGAGTCTAAAAAGTCCAGGTACCAGTGTTCTGATTCAGGGCCTGAACGGCCTGCGGGAAGAAGCTCCTTCTCATTCGCTCAGTGTTTGCTTTCAAGGAACGGGAACTTTCCAGTTTCCCTGACTGCAACTGAGAGAAGAGTCTAATGTTGGGATGGCTGAGGTCCTTTTGTTATCTTCCTGGCCTTGGTCCAGCACCGCTTGCTGTATATAGTGTCCTGGTCAGGAAGCTCGATACGGATGTTACGCTCTGCTGAACGCACCACCCTCTGGAGAGCTTGCCTGTCCTGTTTGGTGCTGTTCCCAAACCAGGCTGTGATACTTCCCGTCAGGAT
>JAQMYF010000022.1:15350004-15362032 GCA_030014195.1 Neosilurus mollespiculum
AAACGGGATTACTTCCCTTCACCGCACCCTGTCGTGTCTGTCCTGCTTTTGGGTCTATTCGAGTTGAGTGTACCAGGCCTAACACTGACAATGAGGAACAGATTGAAATCCAACAAACATCAGGTGCTTTTTGTAGATCTCAGTGCCAGACCTTTTAAAACCATGCCAGGCTTTTTATGTAAAATTAAATGACTAAACTGGTCTAAAAAATTCATACAATGTGTAAAGACATTGATACCCTTTTTAAATCCTTTTTAAAAAACATTGTGTCTAGAGTCCAAATCACCAACATTTCCACTTCTTTCTTACTGCTGAACATATTTAAACATCTCTGAAAATTGATCAGCACGGGGGTGGGAGGGTGGGGGGATGATAAGGAAAAATACATTGACTACATACTAATGTTCACAGTGTTAATTACACAGATTGTATTACATTTTTTATTAATTAACTCAAAACATTCTCTTTTTAACTTGACAGAAAGCAAAGGCACCCCACAGGTCCCATTAGTCCAGTCAAGAGCACATGAGAAACATTCTGTTCACTGTTAGGCCTTTACTTAAGCATGACTAGGCATGACATCATATTAACCATGATGTCAGTCCAATTAGATCAGTTTCTATACTATAAAAGCACTACAGCTGCATGAACCATGCCATTTGATTATGACTCTTTACAGTTACTATTTTACTTTAAACTCTGTATACATCAGAGAATTGCTGTATTAATGAATCTGACAGAGTTTAACCAATCTGATCGCTGTGTGCATTTCTCCTGTCCAGAGAGATCTGTATCTTCTGCAGTTTATATCTTACTGTACGTGTGTGCAGCTGCTGTGGTTTTTCTAACAGTTTGTGGAAATCTGCTTGTCATCATCTCTGTTCTTCACTTCAAGCAGCTTCACACACCAACCAACACACTCGTGCTCTCTCTGGCCGTATCGGATTTCTTTGTTGGTGCTTTTGTGATGCCGCCGATGTTAATCTGGACGATTGAGTCCTGCTGGATTTTTGGGAGAGATTTCTGCACCTATTTTTGGTTGATTGCTGGTTTCCTCACAATGTTATCCATCTATAATATATCTCTGATCTCTGTGGATCGTTACTTGGCTCTCTCAAACCCGTTTCTCTACATGAACAGAGTGTCTGTGAGGATCCTGTGTGTTGCAGTTGTGTTTAACTGGTGTGTTGTGTTGGCATACATGTTGGCACTATTGTATTCCAATACAAATTTCTTGGGTTTTGTAATGTGTCCTGGAGAGTGTTTTCTCTTTTTGAATGAGGTTTGGGCTGTAATCAATCTCATTTATACATTTATATTTCCACTTTCTGTAATTATCACATTGTATTCTCGAGTTTTTGTAATTGCTAAGAAACATGCCACTGCTATCAGAGAGCTTAATAACCAAACACAGCCTCGAACACAGAAAAACACCTCATACTCAGTAAAAACTGAAAGAAAAGCAGCTAAAGTCCTCGGCATTTTAGTGTTTGTGTTTCTGATGTGTTTACTTCCATATTTTATTTACAGTTTATTAGGTGATGTTATTGAAATACATGCAGAAACATTTCAGAAACTTGTAATTTTGGGTTATTTTAATTCATCTATTAATCCAGTTATTTATGCACTGTTTTACCCATGGTTTAGGAGATGCATTAAATTAATTATATCTCTGAAAGTATTTCAAACAGACTCTAGGTTAATCAATATCCTTTCGTAATTAAATTTTTTGATTATCTGCTTTAATGTTGCTTTCATATTAGATATAATTTATACTTCTATAACAAATACAATTTCTACCATCAATTAAAAATATATGAGCAGAGTTCAAATGCAAAACCCAGGAAGTCCACTGATCTCTTTTGTTTTAAAACAATGAACTTTACTTGGAAAAGGTTTATTTTAAACAATTTGATATTTTGTTCAGTGCCCCTAACCATACAAAACAAAAAGGAGAAATAGTTGTGGTTTACGCTTACTACCAGGTAAATTTCATTGTTTTAAAACAAAAAGAGTTTTGCATCTTAATGTATTATACTGGAGAATATCATGTATTAGTATACTGCCTAAAATTGTGTGGACTGATTGGTCCTCTGTCTAAGGATTGTTTTTCCACTTTATTGGGTGATGTCATCACATTACACATATACATACAGAATTTCTCGGTTTTGTCTTAATTCATGGTTTAGGATGTGCCTTCTAGAAATTATAACTCTGCAAATATGGGAAGTGAATTCGGTACTGATAAATAGTAAATTAATAAATTCACTTCTTCTTTGTACCGCTTGTCATTCAGGGTCATGGGGAAGCTGGATCACAGACACAAATAATCATTCACACTTACATTCCCATATATGGGCAATTTAGAGTAGTCATTTGATATAATGTGCATGTATCTGGACTTTGGAAAGAACCCCAAACTTCACCCTTCAATATAATAATAATAATAATAATAATAATAATAATAATAATAATAATAATAGGAAGAAGAAGAAGAAGAAGAGTAGAATTATTCCTCAAAATACACTAAGCCTGAGCTGGATAATTGTTATTTATATATACAGTGTGTGTGTGTGTGTGTGTGTGTGTGTGTGTGTGTGTGTGTGTGTGTGTGAGTGTCATAGATAATATGTGCATTAAATGCAAAAAAAAAATCAAGCAAAGACAAGTAGGTTTAAAAACAAAATAGGACTACTGGCAACAGGCTCCCATCAACCATCAAACTGCATCAAGAGAGCCTCCTTTAGATGCAGGATGCAGATGACTGTGCTCTTGTGTCTCACACTGCACAAGGTCTGTAGTTTTTCCCTAATGCTGGAGAAAGCATACAGCACGATAGGGTTGACTGTCAGCACCACCTAACCGAAAGAAGCATGTACATTGTACTACTATTGTTAGCAATTTGATCATTTAGAAAACTGAGAGTTACTCTCCTTGCAGGTGAGATCCAGAGGTCAGTCCAGCATGCATAACACAATTTTGGGAGACTTCAGTGCTATGTCTTTTAATAATCTCTTAAAATAAAAATTTCACTGTATATTTCACACATATTATACTTCAACTTTAAGACAAATGGACATACAATATCTCTAGTCACTCTTTGATATGTTGAATTCTTTGTTAAAGCAGTGACTGCAAGCTGCTCTGTCCCTGAGGCAGTAAAGAAACCATACCAACCAAAAATCATAAAATTTCAACCTCCATGCTTTATTATACAAGATTCATATGCATATTGTGATTGTGGCCAAAGAACTCTACCTTTGATTTTTCTTTCCTAAACAAATTATTTAAGGGATTTGGCTTTGTCTATATGGTGAACTTTGTCTCGCATGATAAAGAATTTGTCATCTCCTTTTTATTGTAGACAGTAGTACTTTCACACCAACAGTTGCAATAGTTTCCTGTACTATGATGGAATTTGGGGGGTTCTTGGAGACTTAATTTTACATTCAAAAGTTCACTTTTGGAATTTGCTCACAGAAAACAAATTTAGGGATAATAAAGTGAGAATAATGGGCAAAAACTCAACATGATATTAACAGTAGCTCAACAAAGACATACACACAACACAAGTTTATGACCAGAAACTAATTTGAACTCAAAGCAGGTATGTGTAACAACTGGTACCAGGAACTGACAGACCCAAATGCAGGACAGAACGCGACAAGATAGGTGCAAACAGGGATCCTTTATTTTAGCACTCAGGGTACTTAGGTGCATGAGAGACAATGAATATTTGGCTGGATCGTGGTACGGCTACGAGAAGCGCTTTTCTCTTTGACGGCACAAGACGATCTGGCGATGGGCCAGGGGAAGACGCGGAGCTTTTATCCTGGAGCAATGATGGGGAACAGGGGGGGATGATCAGGGCGGAGCAGGCAATTACCGCCCGAGCCGGAGGAAGTCAGGTGACCTGAAAGGAAAAGAGCCAGAACAGAACATGAGACAGGCATGACTCAACACCTCTGGCGGGATCTCACAGTATGCAAAATTAAAAACTGCTGCAGGGATGCAGAATCTGAAAGCAAGGTCAGGTAATCAGCTCAGACATCCCGCAGATTCCACTGGTGTACCTTTTTTTTAAGTTTACAGGTTTAGGTTTAAATGTGTGATTTATTAGGAATTTTGATGTGCTAATTTCGGATTTGACAATTTAAACAAATGATTGGTTATTGCTGGGTTATTTGACCTGTGGTTGCAATTTTACTTCCACTGAGTGGAGTGGTGGTCTAACATGCCACAGGTGGCCACTGTTGTGGGAGGATCTACCATGATTATTTCGGAATATTTCAACTCTTTAGATACTAATACAAGGTCACGATATCAGCCAAACATTGCTCGCAGTTATGGGATAGATCCATATACATTAAATAAGGATAACTGTTCATCGGATGTGTATAAATACCCATTGATCAAGTAACTGATTATCTCGAACCAACTGATGCTGCAGAGCTCTTTCTAGAAGCAAAACAAGTAAAAGCTTTGAAATGTTTGGAAACCTACAATTTCTTCATAATCAAGACCTTGGAAAACAAATCCTGCACATTTTTTGCCCGGGTAAGTATATATTTTCAGCTCTTATAGTACGTTGCTGCAATGGACACAGAAAAGTAAGTGTATTCAGTCTCTCTTCATGATGCCTGTCTTTTTCGATTTTGTTTTTTCGATCTGTTTTATCGATACCGATCTTCACTGTATGAGTACAAATAATCTCACTATATTGTTAAAGATTACTAGGTAAGAAATGAAAATATTCACGTTTAAAATGTTAACCATGATCAAAAATCCTAACAAAGGCTTCCATGCTATGACAAATTCCCAAACATCACACAGAATCACAGAAATTTCCTCTGGCTAAAACAAATAAAATAGATAAGAGTGATTTACAAAACTTTCATGCAGTGATCGCTGCAAACATGCACATATTTTCAGCTCCTATTTAAGAGCCACTTTTCTCTCCAGTTTTTGAGTAGTCTCTGCACTTTTTACTCTTCTTTATTTTTCTTCTTCTATTACTTTTTATTGTTTTATGATGGTGTGCAAACTGTTAAGAAGAATTACCACCTTTTTTATTCTCTTCATGAGTAATTCGCTGTAAAAAGAAAAAAAAGAAAGAAAACCTTCACTGCTTCCACAATTTGAGCAGCCCAAAACAACGTAAGTGGGCCCCTGGATCTTTTTTGTTCTTAAGTTGTTCTGTATGAATTAATGACTGTAGGTATTTTTGATTTTAATCGAATTTTTTAATTCTTTAATTTAACAAAATTTATTTTTAAATTGAAAAAAACCAATACAAGTGTGGGGCATTTTTTCCTTTGTGAAGAATCTTTATGATAAATTGCTTTGTAAACAATGAACTTGGTAGACCACTGGTTCGTCTTGTGTATGGAATAAGGTGGATGTGACGTGTGATAAACCCAGCAACTGTTTATAAAAAAATTTATGTTTTTACATATACTATCTGTGTATGACATACAAATATTGGACTAACATAAAGTACTAACATAAACAAAATAGTTTTCATAATACATTTTTTCTACATAAACTTTTGCTGAGTTTTAAGGTGTAACGTATAATCGTATATCATATATATCATATCATATAAATGAAATATATTTGAAGGTCAAATCTGAAATATCATGAAGGTCTGTATAGAATAGGAGTCTACAGACATTAAATCACAATAAATAAATTAAATTTTATGACATTGTTAGGCAAGATTACCAGAATTTCTCACATTTTAACATGCCTATCCTCTATTATTTTCAATACAGGGGTCGTAAAAATCTAGAAAACTAGAGCCAATCTGATTTTCCAAAGCATAATTTTTGTTGTTGGTGACCCAAAAATAGTAAAGTTTGACGAAATAGCATAAGCATTCTGGCCATAGACCAATGTTTTCAGCACTGGCATGACAGAGACAGGGCATGGCTGATATTTGGTTTCAGTTCTTTGTTTCACAAAAGGCATGACATCATGTTATACCATGTTGTCACTCAAACTAAGGAGGCGTGATCATTTTTTTTTAATATATAAAAGCACCAGAGATACATGAGCTGTCATTTGATTGTGACTGTTTACAGTTACTGTTTTACTTTAAACTCAGTATACACCAGTGAATAGCTGTACACATGAATCTGATGAACCAATCTGATCACTGTATGAATTTCTCCTGTCCAGAAACATCTGTATCTCCTGCACTTTATATCTTACTGTATGTGTGTGGAGCTGATGTGGTTCTTCTAACTGTGTGTGGAAATCTGCTTGTCATCATCTCTGTTTTTCACTTCAAGCAGCTTCAAACACCATCAAACACACTTGTGCTCTCTCTGGCTGTGTTGGATTTCTTTGTGGGTGCTTTATTGATGCCGCTGATGTTAATCTGGACAGTTGAGTCCTGCTGGATTTTTGATACAAGCTACTGCATTTGTTTTTTGATGATTTCTTATTTTCTCACAAGCCTATCCATATATAATGTTGCTCTGATATCTGTAGATCGGTACTTGGCTCTTGCAAACCCGTTTTTCTACACAACCACAATCTCTAGGAGAATGATGTGCATTGTGTTCTTTTCTAATTTCTCTGTGTGTCTGCTGTATATCACATTATTTTATTATTTCAATGTAAGGTTTACGAGTTTTGTAATGTGTCCTGGAGAATGTTATCTTGTTTTAAATAATGTTTTTTTGACAATTGATCTTGTAGTAACATTAATTTTTCCAATTTCTGTAATAATCATATTGTATAGTCAAGTTTTTGTTATTGCTAACAAACATGCCACTGCTATCAAAGAGCTTAATAATCACACATGGACTAAAACACAGAACATCACCTCACACTCTGAGAGGAAAGCTGCTAAAGTCCTCGGCATTTTAGTGTCTGTGTTTCTTGTGTGTTTACTTCCGTATTTTATTTACAGTTTATTGGGCGATGTTATTGAACTACAGGGAGAAACATTTCAGAAACTTGCAATTGTACTTTATCTTAATTCCGCCATTAATCCATTCATTTATGCTTTGTTTTACCCATGGTTTAGAAGGTGCATAAAATTAATTATAACCCTTCAAATATTCCAAACAGACTCGAAATTAATAAATGTTATTTCATGATTGTGTTTTGTATCAACAGGATGTTATTCTTTTAATATTTTTTCTTAGATAAAAAAACAAAAGAATAAGTTTATAGTATTTTCTTTTTAAAAATAAATTCATGTGTTCAAACAGAATTCAAACAGTGGGGATAAATCCTTATTCTTATTCCAAAATAAGTTGTTCTTTTAATGTTTAGGATTTTTTAGGATGGCTGCTAGGAAGTGTGTTGCTAAACATGTCTGACGTGTTGACACATACACAAATATTAACACCTGCAGATATATGCATTAAATATTCATAGATAAAATATTCACATTTTTGTTGCTTTGCAGTCTGAAATGACAGACAAAGAAAGTTTTAAGTTTAGAGTTTATGATTATAGTTTGTATCCTCTTAAATTAAGTTAAATTATCTGCCAGTGCAATAAGATAATTACACTTGGTAGGATTCTAGGAAAAATAAAAATAAGAAAATATTCTCAAACAATATTCTTACCCAGTGTAATCATCTTACTGCACTGGCAAGAAAAATATTCTTAAAACAATATTAATAATTTTACACATTCTGTTCATACATAGTATATTATTCCCAAAATAAAATAAAAAAAAATGTTTGGTTGGAGATAAGATTTTAAATCTTGATTAGATAGCATTTTTTTTTTTTTACAGTGTAGGAATTCAAGTCACTGAATCATTCTTATCATTCATTCATTTTTCCATCTTCTTCTGCTTGTTCCTGGACGGGTCGCAGGGGCAGCAGCCTAAGCAATGAGGTCTAGACGTTGCTCTCCCCAGCCACTTCCTCCAGCTCTTCCAGGGGGACGCCGGAACAAGCTGCGCTTGACCGGTACAAGCTCCGCTTTATAGTAGAGGCTGCACCAACCTGTCAATCTCCCGCTCCATCCTTCCCTCACTCGTGAACAAGACCCCGAGATACTTGAACTCCTTCACTTGGTGCAGGACCTCATTTCAGACCCAGAGGGTGCATTCCACCCTTTTCCGGCCGAGAACCTTGGCCTCAGACTTGGAGGTGCTGATTCTCCTCCCGGTCGTTCTCAGCATTCTCAGCTGCGAATCGCTCCAGCGAGAGCTGAAGGTCCTGGCTCAGTGAAGCCAAAAGGACAACATCATCTGTAAAAAGCAGAGACAAGATCCTATGGCCACCAAACCAGAACCCCTCAACACCTTAACTGCACTTAGAAATTCTATCCATAAAAATTATGAACGGAACCGGTGACAAAGGGCAGCCTTGGTGGAGTCCAACCCCCACTGGGAATTAATTTGACATGTTGTTACCAATGCGGACCAAGCTCTGGTTCCAGCAATACAGAGACCGAATGGCCCGTATCAACGGAACCGGTATTCCAAAAATTCCCGGAGCACACCCCTACAAGTTAGCCCAAGGGACATGGTCCCTTCTGACAGGAGACTATGACAAAAATTCCCAGGAGACCCTGACTGCATGCTTGGATCTCCCAGGACTGGAGTGCAGCCTCCCCTACCATCTGAGCCAGCTTACCACCAGGTGGTGATCGGTTGACAGCTCAGATCCTCTCTTCACCCGAGTGTCCAGAACATGCAGCCACAAGTCCAATGACATGACTACAAAGTCGATCATCAAACTGCAGCCTAGGGTGTCCTGGTGCCATGTACACTTATGGACACCATTATGTTCAAACGTGGTTTTTGTGATGGACAAAACGTGACGAGCACAAAAGTCTAACAATGAAACACCATTCAGGTTCAGATCGGAGAGGGTCTTATCATACAAAGAAATAAAGTTGTACCATTATATGTATCTTAAGTTTAATACATTGGGTAAATGTAATCAGAATAACTACAAGAACAACAGTTATAATAATCATCTAACAAGGCTCAGAGGTGAAACTTACCCTGGCCAATGTGATTACAAGGGATTATTCTGCCCCTTAATTACTAATCACTAATTACAAGTTTAATCTGTCAGGCGCTTTGTGTTATCTGTGGATAACATCGCTCACTCTGAGAACCAGTAGCCCCTTTTGTTACACTGGTACCATGAACTGATAGACCCAAATGCAGGACAGACACGACAGGATAAGGTGCAAACAGGGATCCGGTATTAGGAGCAAGGCTAACGTGGTACATGAACACTATGAAATCTCGGCTTACACCTTTGCCTGTAGAATGGTCAGGAATAGTGGATTGTTTCCATGGTTACTGAAGGGGTAACAGTCTCAATTGAATGTTGTACAGTCTCAGGGAAAAGAGTCTCAATTGGTTGGTATTGTCATGCCTCAATCTGTGTATCACGAATGTGATCCATGTGATGTACACGTGACAATCCATTTGTTGTTGCAATGATGGAATGTCCAGGCATGAATTCACTCAGATTTGGTGTTTGTTTTCACTCAGTGCAAAATGTGTTTGCAATCTTCATGTCCATTTTCTTTATCTACATAACATGAACTCTACGTTCATTCAGTTCTTGTAGCCTTCCTGTTTTCTTTTTCTTTTAATATCTTGCTTCGTGTTCTTTTATAAATTAAACAAGCTCATAGAGGTGTTATTCTATGCCTAATGTCTTCTACTGTCATTTGTTTAACCCAAGGCATGACATCATATTCATTAATATGTAAATAAATTTTTAGGGGTGTTCCTAATTTTTAAACTATAAAATCATCTGAGCTGCCTGTTTTGTCACTTATTATAACCAACATGTAATAAATAATTATCTTTAAAAATGCATATATTCATGAACCTCACGGAGTTTAACCAATCTGATGGATGTATGTATTTCTCCTGTCCTGAAAGAACTGCATCTCCTGCAGTTTATATCTTACTGTACATGTGTGGAGCTGCTGTGGTTCTTCTAACAGTGTGTGGAAATCTGCTTGTCATCATCTCTGTTTTTCATTTCAAGCAGCTTCACACACCAACAAACACACTCGTGCTCTCTCTGGCCATGTCAGATGTCCTCGTGGGTGCTTTATTGATGTTGCCATTGTTAATCTGGACAATTGAGTCCTGCTGGATATTAAATATGGGTTACTGCATTTGTTTTTTGATTATTTCTTACTTTCTAACCAGCTTATCCATATATAATGTTGCTCTGATCGCTGTCGACCGGTATCTAGCTCTCTCAAGCCCATTTCTCTACACAAACACAATCTCTAGCAGGACTATGTGCATTGCAGCTTCTTCTAATTGGCTTGTGTGTTTGGCGTATAACACAGTACTCCATTATTTTAATGGAAGCTTTGAGAGTTTTGTCATATGTCCTGGGAAATGTAACCTATTTCTGAATGAAATTTTATATGTAATTGATCTTGTAGTTACATTTATATTTCCATGTTCTGTCATAATCATTTTGTATAGTCGAGTTTTTGTGATTGCTAAGAAACATGCTACTGCTATCAGAGAGCTTAATGATCACACACGGACTAAAACACAGAAAATCACCTCACACCCGATGAAATCTGAGAGAAAAGCTGCTAAAGTCCTTGGCATTTTAGTTTCTGTGTTCCTAGTGTGTTTACTTCCATTTTTTATTTACACTTTATTAGGTGATGTTATTGAACTACAGGAGGAAACATTTCTGAAACTTACAGTTGTACTTTATCTTAATTCCACCATTAATCCAGTTATTTATGCTCTGTTTTATCCATGGTTTAGGAGGTGCATTAAACTAATTATAACTTTAAAAATATTTCAAACAGACTCTGAATTAATCAATGTTCTTTCATGAATGTGTTTTGTAGTGAGACAGGATGAGGCAGGATAATAACATCTTTAAATATTTGTTTCTAAGATTATTTAAAAAAAATAAAAGCCAAAAATATATATATATATTTAATATCTATTTTAAAAATGTCTTCCATACACATTTACCATTCATATAGTGCAGAAAAGTCATCATTCTTATTTTAAAAGAATTTGTTTTTGTATGTATTTTGTTTTGGCTATTTAATACCCTGTTGTAATGCAACATTAAAATATGAACTTTATGTATGCAAGACAAACATATTAACATAAACAAATATAAACGTTTGCATTTCAACTGTAATGTAAAAAGTAGATTAATGTAAAGGTAAGAATTCAGCAATTGATGTTTATACCACTATTCTTTCAGTTTTACCCAGATTTTACCCAAACTTGTTTCATCTGCCATCATCTGGCTTACTGAGTCTCTTTCAGCCTACATAAGTTGTGACACTCTGTAAAACATCAATAAAAATAGAATGCAGTTATTTGCAAATCTCATAAACACATATTTTATTCACAATAGAAAGTAGATTAACATATCAAATGTTGAAAATCATTTCACTATTTCTATTAACTTGCTAATGTTGACTTTTGTACTGTTATTTTTATGATTCCTGGAAGTGATTCAGAGCACATTCAATAATTTCTATAACAAAAATCATGCCTGTCTTTAAAACAATGGCACCTGAGGGCCACCTTAGGTTTAGGAAGATTATTCTGAAATTGTTCCACAATAAGTAAACACAGTTTTTTAGCAGATTGGTGAACCTCTGCTCAGATGCTTTTTTTATGCCCAATCATATCACTGACCTGTTGCAAATTCATTAAATGAATTTTACAAAATGTTCTGCCAGTTGTTTCTTTTTGGGACCATGTACTTTTCCTGCCCCTTGTTGCCTCATCCCAACTTTTATGTTGCTGCTATCAAATTCTGAGCTAATATTTTTTAGCGAATATAAAATGTTTCACTTTTAGCATTTGATAGATTTTTAAGGTTTTATTGTGAATAAAATGTGGTTTATGAAATTTGCAAATCAAAGAAACTACTCCACAGAGCTGGGATTTACAAAACAGTTTTTTAAATTCAAGACAAAAGTGGCTCTAAAAATTACTGAATTTTTTTTAGTTATGCATGCTCAAGTTTTATGTGTGTGTGTGTGTGTGTGTGTGTGTGTGTGTGTGTGTGTGTGTGTG
>JAQMYF010000022.1:15374475-15391858 GCA_030014195.1 Neosilurus mollespiculum
ACTGGTCCCTCTGTAGTGGAGCACAAAGCTGGTTGCAGTGATCAGCTCTTTTCTTTGGCAGAGCACCACAGTCTTAATCAGTGCTAAGCTAAGCAATTTTTTAACCTTTATGACTTTTTGATTCCTTGGTTTCTTTTAATATTTTCTTACTTGTTAATTTAAAAATCATAAGAAATAGGTGTATTTTTCTGCACGTAATACCTTGGATGGTCTTTTGTTACCCCAAGGCATGACATCATATGTATTAAACTGTCAATTAAACTCGGGGTGTGGTTAAGTTTTAAACTATAAAAATGTTTGAGCTGCCTCATCCATTATAACCATAATATAAGAGCGACATCTTTTTAAAATGCATATATTCATGAACCTGACAGAGTTTAACCAATCTGTTTACTGTGTGTATTTCTCCTGTCCAGAGAGACCTCTTTCTCCTGCAGTTTATATCTTATTGTACATGTGTGGAGCTGCTGTGGTTCTTCTAACAGTGTTTGGAAATCGGCTTGTCATCATCTCTGTTTTTCACTTCAAGCAGCTTCAAACACCAACAAACACACTCATGCTCTCTCTAGCAGTGTCGGATTTCCTCATTGGTGCCTTAGTGATGCCACCAGTGTTAATTTGGATGATCGAGTCATGCTGGATTTTTGATAAAGGTTATTGTATCCATTTTTTGATGATTGCTTATGTTCTTACAAGCCTTTTCATCTATAATGTTGCTCTGATCTCTGTGGATCGGTATTTGGCTCTTTCAAACCCTTTTCTCTACACAAACAAAATTTCTGGCAGGACTGTGTGCATTGTGGTTTTGGCTACCTGGTGTGCTTCTTTGCTGTATAACACAACACTCTGTTATTTTAATGGAAGCTTCTCAGGTTCTGTAATGTGTCCTGGAGAGTGTTATCTCTTTCCACATGAGGTTTGGTCTGTAATTGATCTTGTAGTAACTTTTATATTTCCACTTTCTGTAATAATCATATTGTATAGTCAGGTTTTTGTAATTGCTAAGAAACATGCCACCGCTATCAGAGAGCTTAATAATCACACACAGGCTAAATCACAAAAATTCAGCTCACACTCGATGAAATCTGAAAGAAAAGCAGCTAAAGTCCTCGGCATTTTAGTGTCTGCTTTTCTTTTGTGTTAACTTCCATATTTTATTTACAGTTTATTAGGCGATGTTATTGAACTACAGGCAGAAACATTCTTAAAACTCTTTATATTGCTTTATCTTAATTCCACTATTAATCCATTTATTTATGCTCTTTTTTACCCATGGTTTAGGAGGTGCATTAAATTAATTATAACTCTGCAAATATTCCAAAAAGACTCTGAATTAATTAATGTTCTTTCATGAATATGATTTGGACAATATGTATGTATGTACAGTCTGTATGAGTGTATATGTAAGAACTTTTAACACTCAGTGGAGCCAAAAAAAAAATCTGTGAAGTTTTATTTAAAAAGAAAAGACAGGTTCAATATCCAGTATTTATTGAGTCTGCACTATTTGCAGGTCAGTAGTGATATTGATCATGTAAACTTCAGATTTTCTTTGAATCTTATATTTTCCATTCAGATCTTTAGACATTCCAATGGATTAGTTAGTGAATGCAAGCCTCAGTGCACACTGTCATTAAAACAAAGGGGAGAAATGTTAATATTCTGTAAAAATTAATAACATTTAAAAAGGTACTAATGATAATATTATTTACAATAAAATGTTTGTGTAAACTAGAGAAGAATACATGATAGAAGCACTGTCACTAATAGTCTCCAACCTTTAGAAAATGGTCACATATAGCTATTTAGACTTCTTCAAAAAAAAATTATGGAGATGTTGCTAATGATCTGGTACCTTCTACTGATGCTGTAGCCATAAACATTCTTATACCTTTGGATGAATTGACATGAATCTCCTCAGGCCACTGGATCAGACTGTAGGGAGGCATCACTTTTTTTAACCTTAATGGATTATGCAGGTTATGCATTTGCCTGGTATGGTGAAATAGAATGGCAAAGGCATTTCTTGAGTGTGAATTGTTGTATGTCTGTGTTGCCCTGTGATGGTCAGGCAAGCTGTTCAGGGTATACCCCGCCATCGCCTGGATTTGGCTCAGATGGGCTCATGTCTTCTCATGACCCTAATAAAGGATAAATCGATTCAGAAGATGAAAATTAAGATTTTGCATTTTTCTTTTATTTTAGATCCAACTATTTGCAAATTATGCTTTCACTTAACACTATTCCCAACACAGATATTTCTCCAAATACAACCCGAATTCTGGAAAAATTGGAATGTTCTTTGAATTTGAATAAAATGAAAACTAATGGACTTTCAAATTTCATGAACCAATATTTTATTCACAAAAGAATTACTGAGCCAACAGAGACAGACAACCATTTACACACATTTATACCTAGGGGCAATCGAGAGAATCCAGTTAGCCTAATGTGCATGTCTTTGTACTGTGGGAGGGAATTGGAGTGTCCGAAGGAAACCCATAGAAGCAGAGGTAGAACTTGCAAACTCCATGCAAAAATGCCCTCGCCAGGCACGGGGCTTAAACCCAGGACCTTCTTTCTATGAGACTCAAGTGTAAACGCCTACGCCGCCGCACTGTCCCACACAGTTTTCACCTTGTCAGAATATAATATTTGTAGGTGCAAGGCATTTTATTGGCCTTCAGGTGATTTTAATAATATGTAAATGAAATAATCACTTTATAATATATGTATTTTTCTGTGATTAATGTCAACTTTTTTCCCCTTCATATTTATTAAGCTTACAGTCAAACTTGGGGGGTTAATTTCTAAATAATAAAACTATCTATGCTGCCTGACTTCTAATTCATTTTGACCACAATGCCATTTTAAAAATGCATGTAATCATGAATCTGCAGTTCTTCTAACAGTGTTTGGAAATCTGCTTGTCATCATCTCTGTTTTTCACTTCAAGCAGCTTCACACAACAAACACACTTGTGCTCTCTCTGCCGGTGTCAGATTTCCTCATTGGAGCCTTAGTAATGCTACCAGTGTTAATCTGTATGATCAAGTCATGTTGGATTTTTGATAAAAGTTACTGCATATGTTTTTTGATTACTGTTTATGTTCACACAAGCCTTTCCATCTATAATATTCCTCTGATCTCTGTGGATCGGTATTTGGCTCTCTCAAACCCTTTTCTCTACACAGACACAATCTCTAGCAGGGCTGCATGCATTGTTTTTTTTTTCCACACGGGGGAACTTCTCTGGTGTATAACATAGCACTCTGTTATTTCAGCGGAAGCTTCTCAGGTTCTGTACTGTGTCCTGGAGAGTGTTATCTCTTTCCACATGAGGTTTGGTCTATAATTGATCTTGTAATAATCTTTATATTTCCACTTTCTGTAATAATCATAATGTATTCTCAAGTTTTTGTGATTTCTAAGACACATGCCACTGCTATCAAAGAGCTTAATAATCACACTTGAAATAAAACACAAAAAATCACCTCATTCTCAATGAAATCTGAGAGAAGTCTTCAGAATTATAGTGTTTGTATTTCTGGTGTGTTTACTTCCATATGTTATTTACAGTTTATTAGGTGATGTTATTGAACCACAGATGGAAACTATTTATAAAGTCATGATTGTGGGTTATTTGAATTCCACTATTAATCCATTTATTTATGCTCTTTTTTACCCATGGTTTAGAAAGTGCTCTAAATTAATTATTACTCTGAAAAATATTTTAAATCTCGAATCTGGTTTGGACTATATGTATATATATATGTATGTATGTATGTATGTTTAAAAGCATATATAGGAGCAGTGAAGTTAAAGTATTTGAGACCACATTGAAGACCTAGTGGAATTATTTAAACTATAAATTATATAGAACAAAGAATACAAAGTCACTAGTGGTAGAGATCATGTTAACTTTATACTGAAATTCAGATTTTCCTTGAATTTTATCTTTTTCACACACATCTTCAGAAACTCCAAAGGAATTAATCTAATGTGGATAATCAGGTTTTACAAAAATTTTGGGAGAACTCTGAATGCAAATTTCAGTACACTGTGATTAAGATAAAATAATGGGTAAGAATATAAAGACTAATCAATTCTGATATTTGGTAAATATTTAGAAGATTCTACTTTTTTGTAGAAAAGCTTCTGATGATATAATAAATAGTAAAAATATTTGTTTGAATCAGGACAAAATACCAAAATACAGAATCATTTTTAGTAATCATCTCAGTCTTTTAAATGCTTCTTCAATAAAAACCAATTATGAAAATATTGCTAATGATCCGATCCCTTCTACTGTAAATTGTGCTGTCGATATAAATATTTTTACTTGTTCAAAAGAATCAGCATTAATTTCGTTTAGCCATTAGATAAGACTGCGCAAGGGTTTATTTTAAATAACTGTATAGGGTAAATCTGTGTTTAAATCTTAGTGGATTATACACTAAAACTCTGTATTCTTCTCAGTATTCTGCATTGATTTACAGTCCTTGCCCCTACATCAATATTTTTATTAATTATTTTTTGTACACTGTAAAAAAAATATTCTATGCTTATGTATTTTGTCAAATTTATCCAATATTATTCTTCCCTATATATTTTGGCAATTTGAGTATTGATTTAACAAAAATAACTCAATTAATTCATTTACATTTAAAGTATTTGGCAGATGCCCTTACCAAGAACGACATACATTTGATCTTATTTGTACATGTGAACAGTGAGGCTTGAACTCCTAACCCTCTGATCAAAATTTAGCTCAATCAAACTTTCAGTGAATGAAAGCCATGCCCTCCCAGATCTCAAGACAGCTCCCTAGCTCTCATGGATTCCAAAAGAAGTGCCCAGAACACTTACTGTATAACGCCAGTTGACCCCAGAAGGCGAAAAGTGGTCTACCATGGTCTACACTGAAGTCATTCTGGCTAAGTGAGACCTAAGATTAAATGCGCATTTTTAATTTTAAAATTTCACCGTCTATGGGCTTTTGGAGAATTTTGGCCCCTAACAAAAACCTTGACATGGAAAAACCTGTCAAGCAAGTCAAAGAGCTTTTTTGATGAGTTATTGTAGCAATGCATTAATGTTACATACATGTTGCCAACGTTTCAAATAAAGTGAAGGTTCTTTCCCTGAGACATAAGTTTTTCATTTTTACATTAAATTAATTGCAGTAAGGGCGGCACAGTGGAGTAGTCGTTAGCACGTCCACCTCACAGCAAGAAGGTCCTGGGTTTAAGTCCCTGGCTTGGTGAGGGCATATCTTTGTGTTGTTTGTATGTGACCCTTGTGTTTGCATGGGTTTCCTCCAGCTACTCCAGTGTACTACCACAGCCTAAACCAGACACACTAGGCTAACTGGCTGTTCTAAATTGCCCCTATTTGTGAGGGTAAACGGGTGTGTGTGTGTGTGTGTGTGTGTGTGTGTGTGTGTGTGTGTGTGTGTGTGTGTGTGTGTGTGTTGGCCCTGTGATGGACTGGCAAGCTCTTCAGGTTGTACTTGACCGTCACCCAGTGCTGGCTGAGATAAGCTCCTGCCTCTTCACAACCTTTTGAAGCGTTTCAGCAAATTGGTAAGTGGATGACTGTATTAAGTAAATTCTAGTCAATACACTAACAGATGTACATTTTTATTATTCAGATAGGTATCAATAAATTCATGAAATAAAAATGTTTTATTATTACTTACCTAATCAACCCAAATATCAAGTACTCGAATTAAGTGATTGATTACAAAGCTTCTCATTTAGTTAACATTAACCTAATACTGAGTATAGTAACATTTAATTATTAATTGTTTGTAATGTGCTCCCATAATTTTATTGTGTAGATTTAGTGTATCTTTCCATAAAGGTCTTTTTTATTATTTTTCTCCTGGTAGATGTGGTGAGAAAGGATAATAGGACTCATCAACAAGCTCGTACTACTTACATAAATATGGTGCAGGGCCTTGCTTGGGCTATCGATGCCCCTACTGCTCTAACCCTTTGCCCAGATTTTTAGGTCTAACACTACTGGTCTACTAGTGGTGCCTAATATCACAATAATATATTGAAACACATTCTAACCTAAATTACTAGATTTACTAAATTGCTGGCAAACCCTCGTCCTGGTGATCCAATTTATTACTAAAGTCATTAGTAGATCTTAGACTGATTTCATTTTCTAGACCTTGATTTTGATTTGATTTGTCAGATTAGCTTTTCATTGGCACTGGAGATCTTATTAAGCAAATGGGAGAAAATTACTCAAAAAATAATGATGAATACTATGTGTGCTTGAAATAAGGTAGTTTGGTTACCCTGGAGCCTTTCTGTAAAACCAAAAGCTATAATCAAAGGCTTAGCTGTAACCCTAGAAGTGTTAGTACAACTATACAATAGGTGTATCTTATAACAGCATGAGGAGGTCAGTAGGATAAAATATAAGATGGTTTATTGAAATACAGCCACAGCCACAGACACACACACACACACACACACACACACACACACACAACAATTTGCAACAGTCATATAAATAGCAAACAACATATATAGGATACATTCAAAGAACAAAAGGTCTTAACTTAGTGAGATGCATATATTGGTGCCGAAGTGATGTTGCGAAATTGTAACAAATTCCCATATTTTAAGAATGGGACAATGGCGTATTTACTGCTGCAAGAATAAATGACAGCTCATGCACATAAGAGGGAACACATCTTTAAAGTCTATGTAAATTTATTCACAAGGACCAACTTGTAAGTTGTTTTCAGCTACTGAAAGCTGTTCTCATGGAGCTGTGCAACACTTTAAACTGTATATACCCGACACTCCAGCCAGGTACTATCAGTTGTTCAGGTACTGAACAACTGTACTGATTGCCCTGGACTTTTTTGCTCACAGGAACATTTCAGAGGGAGCTTGGAGACAAAGTGGATATAATATCACAGGGATCAATCGGCCATGTTCTGAAGAATATAAATCTACTAAATATAAAAAAATAAATATAATAAATCTCTTAAATTTTTCTCTCCTGAACATCAATATTTTCAATGAAAGGATTTCATTCTGTTGCTGCTCTAACCAACTTTAAAGGCACAATAGACTATACACACTCTCCAGATCCATTCCCATATCCAAACCATAAACAGTACCACTCAATTAATGTCCAACTCACCTGCGAACCATCTGTTAAGTATGTTAAAGGAAATCAAGGATATGCACTAGATGTGTTCACATACAGTATCCCAATTTAATACAGTATGTATTTAATACCCGCATCCCTAATAGGAGTAAGCGGTTCAGAAAATGAATGATGAATGAATAATTGTATTTAATATATTCATTCATTCATCATTCATTTTCTGAACTGCTTAATCCCAATTAGGTTCGCGGGGAGGCTGGTGCACATCTCAGCCCAATCTGGGCGAGGGCAGAGTACACCCTGGACAGCCCGCCAGACCATTGCAGGGCAGAAACACGCTGTATTTAATACAGCATATAAAAATGCAGCCAGTTGTAAGCTGCTTTACACACCAGAGAAGGTAAGTATAAGACAGCATTCACGGTTGCCAGCATCATAACGCCTGTGTTTGGCGATTTTTTTTCTTAACTTCTGATTTTGGCTCAAACTACTTTTTTATTTCTATACTATTAATGTTACTGAATATATTATCTCATCTGAAATTTATATCCTCTTCAATTCCTGCGCTTTCGTCCAGACCACTATTTGCGTGTGCACATGTTCCAATGTCCTTTTATGGGGATTCAGGGGGAGTGCAAGCCATCCTGTTCCCCTCTGAAAGGAGCCCTGGAATGCAGGCTGCCCTGTCAGTCTCTGTCCAAATATGGTTTGAGATCAGATATTCATCAGCACATCAACATTTATTGCAAAAAAGCATTTACATAACTTATGACATTTTCTCTTCAGCTTCACTGCAGTATTTCTTAAAACAAGCTGTTTTGTGGCTTTCATGTCTTTTTGATTCCTTAGTCTCAGCTAATATTACCTTACTTGTAAATTGAAGAATGACAAAATAATAGGTGTATTTTTTTGTTCTCAATGCCTTCTGTGTCCTTTTGTTTCCCCAAGGCATGACATCATATTCATAAAGCTGTCAATTAAACCTAGGAAGGGGTGTCCTTAATTTCAAAAATATAAAAATATCAGAGCTGCCTGATTTCTAAATTATTTGGACTGTAATGCAGCAAACATTTGTGCATGCATTCATGAATCTGAGGCAGTTGAACCAGACTGATCACTGTCTGCATTTCTCCTGTCCAAAGAGATCTGTATCTCCTGCAGTTTATATCTCACTGTATGTGTGTGGAGCTGCTGTGGTTCTTCTAACAATACTTGGAAATCTGCTCATCATCATCTCTGTTGTTTACTTCAAGCAGCTTCACACACCAACAAACACACTCGTGCTCTCTCTGGCAGTGTCGGATTTCCTCATTGGTGCTTTAGTAATGTCACCAACCCTAATTTGGATGATCGAGTCATGCTGGATTTTTGATAAGGGTTACTGTATCTGTATTTTAATAATTTCTTGTGTTCTCCTAAGCCTTTCCATCTATAATGTTGCTCTGATCTCTGTGGATCGGTATTTGGCTCTCTCAAACCCTTTTCTCTACACAAACACAATCTCTAACAGGATTGTGTACATTGTGGTTTTTTTCACCTGGTGTGCTTCTCTGGTGTATAACATAGCACTCTGTTATTTCAGTGGACGTTTCTCAGTTTCTGTAATGTGTCCTGGAGAGTGTTATCTCTTTCTAGATGAGGTTTGGTCTGTAATTGATCTTGTAATAACATTTATATTTCCACTTTCTGTAATAATCATATTTTATAGTCAAGTTTTTGTGATTGCTAAGAAACATGTCACTGCTATCAGAGAGCTTAATAATCGCACACAGACTAAAACACAAAAAATCAGCTCACAGTCAATGAAATCTGAGAGGAAAGCAGCTAAAGTCCTCGGCATTTTAGTGTTTGTGTTTCTGGTGTGTTTACTTCCCTATTTTATTTACACTTTATTAAGCAATGCTATTAAACAACAAACAGAAACATTTCTGGCAGCCTTTTTTGTGCTTTGTATTAATTCCACCATTAATCCCATTATTTATGCTTTGTTTTACCCATGGTTTAGGAGATGCTTTACAATAATTATAACTCTAAAAATATTTCAAACAGATTCTGAATTGATCAATGTACTTTCTTGAATGTGTTGTGGATTATATGCATGTATATGCAGGTATAGAAATATATTTAGCCAGAACATTATTGCACTGAAAAAGTTTATGGTTAAATTTAGATATTTAGATTTAAATTAGGATCCCATGGTCAAGGGTTCAAGCCCCACTGTCACCAGGTTGTCACTGCTGTCCCCCTAGTGCAGCTTACTGGGTTATCAAAGGCCAGCCATGTCTCTCACTGTCTGTGGTGAAGGGCATGTAAAAGAACCATTGCTGTCATTCGTAAAGAGTAGATAATTGAGTTGTTTCTGCCCCGCAATGGCCTGGCGAGCTGTCCAGGGTGTGATCTGCCCTCGCCCAGAGTCGGCTGAGATGGGTGCAGGCCTCCACGTGACCCTAATTAGGATTAAGCGGTTCAGAAAATGAATGAATAAAGTTAGAATTTATCAAATATACACTGTTCGGCCAAAAAGAAAAAAGTTGCAAAAAGTACTTTTAAAGTTAACCTTTAAAGTGGAGAGCATGCCAAGACATTTGGAATCTATGAATAAAATTCCAGGGTTATTGCACCAAATTGATTTTTGAACTCATCAAAAAGTATAAACTTTATTATTGTGTTGTTTAAAATTTAATACGATTTTGATTACTATGTATTAGTCAAGGTCCGGTTCTCTGTCTCGCTCGCTCGCTCGCTCGCTCTCTCTCTCTCTCTCTCTCTCTCTCTCTCTCTCTCTCTCTCTCTATTTATTAATTTATTTATGACCAGTTGTCAGTAGTTCAAAGAATTAAACAGAACAGTGTGTTTATGTTCCTGAAAGACAAACCTGTAATTAGTAAAACCCAAGCAGCTGATCATTTTGCTGTGGTCTCTTATTTTTTTCTGTGGCTGGATATGCCACGCTGTGTGTGTGTGTGTGTGTGTGTGTATACATGTATTTTGATTGGCAGATTGTTTGTATTAGCTCTGTATAACTCTGGAAAGCTATGAATTTGGAGTAAACTCTACTCTGTATTGAGAAATACAAGGTAAATGAACATGTGCACAGTACATGTGCACTGGTTGACATGCATGTGTCTCACGGTCAGTGCTTGAGAAAGCCCAGTTAACAACTAATTACAGTTTCTGATATGGTGTCGTTTACTAACGCTCAAGCCTGAAATGAGCAGTATTTGCTCATTTCAGCCATGACATTTTGAAACATTGCATTGCTCACCATTGTGATTATCATGAAAAGAAGTGGATGATGACCATGTAAACCAGCAAAATGCCTCATTTCATGTCATTTTAATAACTGTTTCAACATTTTCTACAAAGATTTTTTATTTAAGGCCTTTTTTTATCAGTCATTACTACTGATCTGCACCACTTCTTATTCTTAGGAAAAGGAGTGAAAGTAGACAGTGCAGGTGGTCCGATGGCGCAGGTGTCTTATCAGTTACTATTCCGATTCAGCACTCTGTGAAGTTCATCTTTGAACTCATTCATGACTGCATGTTAGCTTGTTACTGTTAAGCATTGTCAGAAAATGTAAGTGAATAAAGGAAAAGAGGTCAAATGCATAAACAATTAATTTTACCACGTAGATTTCATGGTTGCCCTTTTAGAATAGATGTTCAGTGATCACCGATCACCTTTTAATTTAGTGATATGGCCCTCAGTGAAAATGAGTTTGACACCCCTGCCCTAGGGGATGTATTGCCTAACATTGATTCCCTTAAAAAGATTAAGGGAACACTTCATCTTGTATAGTTCAATTTCAGGCATATCACTATGTCCATTTAGGAAGCACAAGTGATTGTGAATCAATTTCATCTGTGTTGATGCAAATGAATCTGACCTCCATAAAAAGGAATAACTGTGAATGTGGTGGCTATCAACAATAGCTTTACTCTCATAGCTTTCCTTCCTTGTTTATTCTTCTCTGGTTTTGTGTTCTGCAAGTGTCCTCGTTACTACTGTGTCACTTTATAGTACTGTGTAGCTTTATAGTACTGTGTAGCTTTGTAGTACTGTGATGCTTGATTGACATTCTCCAGAAAACACCAGAACTGGCACCATTGGCACCTCATTCTCTTTACAGATGTAAGCAGGTTCACACTGAGCACATGTGACACCAGCCTGGAGATTATGCTGCCTTTATTAACCAGCATGACCAATTTGGCAGTAGTTCAGTGATGGTCTGGGGAGGCATATCCTAGGAGGAACAAAAAAGCTGTTTGGTACCACGATTAAATGCTCTGGGTACCACCACAGACTGTCCAGGAGCTCATTGATGCCCTGAGCCGGATCTGGGAGGACTGCCCCTGGACACTACCCACCAATTCATCCGGAGCATGCCCAGACATTGTTCAGGAGTGTATCCAGGCATCCAGGGGCAATATACAATACTAAGTCTCATTATGAGTTGCTGGGATAAAATTTATGCAAGTTGGATAAGCCTGCGATTTCAAATTTTCACTTATATTTTCAGGGTGATTTTAAATCCAGCCCACAGTTGGTAGATGACATTTGTTATGATATGATTTGTTCTCATAAATGTACACAATGCACACCAGCAAAGATTTTTTTTTTTAAAGATTTTTAATTTTTAAGAGTTTGAAAAACTAAAGGATCTAATGTGTGATTTAAGGATTCCATATTTTTTTCTTTTTTAATTAATTTATTTGTGTGTCTCTGTTGTTTGTTTGTTTTTGAGCTGTCTATGAGGACAGTTTATGTCTACTGATTTAGTTGCAATGTTTGAAATTAATTTATTATTTTTATTTTCAAAAATAAAGCAAACATAAATTAGCCTTTAGGGTCAAAAAAGCTATTAAGCTATTTGAGAGACAGAAGAGTGGGCTTAGTCTAATGATTAATTCAGTGTCTCACCGATTCCCCATCACAACTGTGATACATTTCAGTAAACATTCAGTTTAAAAATTTCGCCAGCAGATGGTAATGTTGTCAACATAATTTCACTGTTACAGGATTTCTATTTAGAGCTGCTGGGGGAAGAAACTTCTAATTTAATTTTTTTTATTTATTTGTTTATTATTATTTTATTTCTCTATTTATTTTTCTTTAGTGAACATCTTTATGTTTGACAGCCATTTCGTAGTGTCTGTGGTGGAGTTCCAATACCACCACATCTCATTTTACTTAATCAGATACTGATTAGGAAATTAACTGAGCTGCATCTTTTAAACAATCTGCACAGTGGTATAGGGTTTAGCACCTCAAACTCACAGCAAGGATGTCCCGAGCTGGAGTCCCCGGCTCCAGTGATTCTGTGTGGAGTTTGCATGTTCTCCCTGTGTTTGAGTTGGTTTTAACTGGGTGCTCTGATTACCTCCTGCAGTACTCAGCCATGCACATTAGGCTAATTGGCTGTTCCAGATTGCCCCTAGGTGTACATGTGAGTGTGAATGGTTGTATGTGCTGGCCCTGTGATGGTGCGGTAAGCTGTTCAAGGTGTACCCCGTCTTCGCCCAAAGTCTGCTTACGACCCTAGTAGGATTAAGCAGTTCAGCAAATGAGTGAGTAAGAGAGTAATATAAATTTAATTGTTAACACAGTTTAAGACGAAACAATTCTGAAGATAGTCTTGTATTCAAAACATTCTCCTCTTTTTTCTTTTTTACAAAACTATATATATTATAAAAGCTTTCATAATATGAATAAGTTAATTATGTTGTTTCAGAAATGATATGAAATTATATGAAAAAGTGAATATTAAATTAGCACAGATTTTAATTACTCACGTTTGGTCTTGAATTGACTTTAATTTTGAAAAAAGGTTTTGGTTGTCTACTCAACGTGTGACGGAGGCGGCATAAAACTATTGACCAATCGCAGTACAAGGGGCGGGGCGTCCAACATGCAGAAGTGGTGGTGTATCATGTGTCAAACTTTGAGCCTCAAGAAGAAACTTTGCAACGTTGAAGAATCCGGCAAGTTCTCGTTTGTGTTCGATCCACAGTTTCAGGACACTCAGTTTGTAGATTTATCATCTTCGTTTTCTTATGAACTTGTGGGATTTGTATAGATTTGATATATTTATGGAAAACGTTTGTAAAGAAAAGCTAGCGTATAGATGCCAATGAAAGCTCTCCTAACTAGCTGCCTAAGTCACAGTCTTTATCAAGGTTTAAAGTTCATAACTAGTCATGTTTAGCTTTTAAGGAGGAAGATGGGTGAAGGACAGTAGAATGATGTAAATGAGTGGAACAAATTGTTTGTGTTGAACTTTGTTGATTGAATAATTGACAGTTTCACCGAAGTCTGATCTGATCTGTATGCTGCATCTGACACTGAATTGGACGTCATGGGTGAGCAGAGGAATTCAGATGGAGAGGTACATGAGAAATGTTTCTCCAACAGTGAAACACCAGAACGCCAAGTTCAGTTTTTTTCGGAGCCCAGTGGGGAGTCTCGGGACCATATAGAGACTAGGTTGTACAAGAAGAGATGGCTGATTGTGTTTCTGTTCAGCTCATATTCACTTTGTAACTCATACCAGTGGATCCAGTATGGCATCATTAACAACATTTTTATGAAGTTCTACAACGTCGATTCTTTCACCATCGACTGGATGTCCATGATCTATATGCTTACCTACATCCCACTCATCTTCCCTGTCACGTGGCTTCTGGACAAAAAGGGGCTCCGCGTGGTGGCGCTCGCAGCCACGGCCCTCAACTGCGCCGGCACTTGGATCAAAGTGGCCAGCGCCAGGCCCAACCTTTTCCCTGTCACCTTTCTGGGTCAGCTGACATGCTCCGTGGCTCAGGTGTTCATCCTTGGGATGCCGTCACGCATTGCCTCGGTGTGGTTTGGATCCAATGAGGTTTCCACCGCATGTGCTATTGGGGTTTTCGGAAACCAGGTGTGTTCATTAAAAAATGCATTTATTGTTTAGTCTAATTAATAATCTGACTTGGTCCCCATGTCCTTGTGTTTATCTGTGATGCACCAGGTAAGTAAGGTACACCACCAACAATCCTCGCATAAAACACTCAGCAGGACCCGATCTAACCTGATCATTTTGGGATCATCATGTTGTGGCATGACAGACATGTTATACTTAAAGACAAGAGTTTTGTACACTTGGGGACAATAAGCACGACTTGCACCATTACTAGCTACCTCAAGCTATCTTTTTCGCTATTTACTTCTTCATGAGACTTGTACAAGTTCACCTAATTCAACCAACTTTTTAATAATTATTAATATGTTAGTTTTAAGTCTGTTTCTGTTTTTCCTTATCGCAACTTCTGACCATCATTGTTACCTTATTCCGAAACTTGATGACAGGATATTTAGCTTCAGAGCAAATCATTGCCTTTTATTTAATGTGTAAACAAGTGCATCATGGGAAATTTGGAATATTAGGACAAAGGCATATCTTAGAGTCCAGTCAGCCGTTTTTTATTGTAATTCATTACAACAGCGTTTTGTAGCATATTTTCTCACACTGTGAGGTGTGTCATGTTGTTTTTTTGTGGTGTGAGACATACCCATGACTTGTACAAATTTTGCATGATTAAAAGGCTTAAAAGCTGATTTACAAATATAGATAACATACCAACTATGACAGCTGGAACATTCACCCAGATGTATAGAAGTGAGAAAAGCTTCTGCCTGAAAGACTGAAGGAAAGCTGGTGTGATGTCCAATAGCAATATTGGGTCATTTCATGTCAACTCAACCAATAATCTTATAACCTCCATAGTGGCCATCTCAGAATTTGCTGGGGAAAATTGATAAATGGCTGAAATCTTGTAATGAAAAGTGAAAAATAGGCTTTTCTGACATATTGTACCATTTTCATAAATGAAGGTATTGCTGAGGAGTAAACTCATTTCAATCTTGCATCCTCCCTGTAAAAGATCATTAGGTCACATCCTAATTCCCAGGGGAATATTGTATCATTTCCCATAAACACCTGACACTTCTCTAGTATCACTTACTGACTGTGTTTATAACTTGAGGAAATTTATGGCAGTCAATATATCTTTTCTTAAATGAGGAGTGTCACAAGCAAACGCCGAATACTACTTTTAGCAAATTTAGCCCGTTTTTAAAAAATCTTTTTAAATAGAAGGAGTTAAGTTGAGGTGTTAAGATTTGCATTATATATAGCTAAGTTATGCATCATTATGTGGTGAAAATATATCTCTAAGAAACTATCTACATCTCATTCGAGTGGACTTATCTGAAGTATTACTTATACTATGAGTTTAGATAAATTCTTAACTTATTTTCACACAGACTGTAGGGTTTCCCTGTGCTCATGAATGCTGTAATCCACAGAGTATAACCTATATGATAAGAACCAAGTGAAATATTTCCCATCCATGCACCCATTTTATCATCCAAATATAGAAAGTCATTTTCCGCAATTGAAAATGTTCACTTTTTGAAGTACCATAACAATATATCTTCTTGACTGCAGATTCTAAAAGCTAGGGCCAAAATTAGCTGTGGTACCAAATTTCAGAGTTGTATGTTTTCTAGTTATGATCTATCAAAAACTGTTAAAAAAAGAATAAAAAAAAGAAGAAGAAGAAAGTCTAAATTTGAAAGGGCCATAACTTGGAATTTTCACCTTAAATTTAGGAATACAATTCTAAATCACACACATACACACACAAATACACTGTATGTTTAAATAGGAATTTTTCCACCAAATTCAGAAATGGTCAGTATGGGGCCATGACATAGAATTTATTTCTGCATTCACTTTCCTGTGTGAACTCAGGAGCTGTATTAGTGGTAGTAGTAGCAAGAAAGCTTAGAGTCCTGTATAAATATCTGTGGTGTTATTAAGCAGGTCTGGTTCTAGAGATGTTATCAGTACAGAAAAATGTGCTTCATCATTTGCTTTCAGTTTGGGCATAATGCTGGTGAGTTAAAAGCTTACTCACTTGTGGTGATTTTTATAATGAAGCTCTGTTTTGCAAGAGCTAAATATAATCACTTTACAGGATTTAAGCCTCCTTTAGTTTCATTAGGAAAACAGGTCACACTGGGTTAAAGTCCCCTTTCAGTGCTCATTAGCTGTTAGCATCGTTAGCATATTTTTTTTGAAGAGGAAAACATAGTCGGAACAGTGATGTATATTTACATAGTGAATGTTACTTGTTACTAACAAAAGAAGAACATTTGATTGTATGTTAAATGCGTCAACTCTTTCAATCCTGTGGATTTTAGCAGAAGCCACTGCTTACAAGGAAGGTTTTTAGTTAGGGAGATTTTGGATCATTATCCATATCATAAACAGGTCTGTTTTCAGCTTCAGTTTACTGACTGGTTTGCTAATATTTACTCTTCCATCTCCCTTATGTAGCAGCCACACAAACCAGAAGCACAACAGTGTTGTGTATGTCACTATATTGATAATGTTCTTTAGTGGATATGGCCAAAAAAAATTCTGTTTTTTTTGTAATCAGTCTGCTGCACATTTCCAAAAATGCATCTGATTTATCTAGATATAGGTCCAGGGCCTTTTTTGAATACTCTCCCGTGCAGCTCATGATTGTGCAAGTAACACTTTACCACCCCTTCTGTGAAAGGTCATTCTTCCTGTACTTTACATCCTTTACTGTCATGTCACAACCTTTAGATTTTGTAAAAAGGCAGTTTTATGTTCATGTGTGTTTTTAAATGACATTTCTATATGTGGAAATTGTGTGAACTGGAAGTGGGTTGACATCATTTTATAGGCTTCTGCTTCTTTGTAGGCATCACTCAGCTTAATTTTGAGATTCTCATTCACTCAGAGGAATGTATGGTTTAAAAACTCTGAATTACACTCTGAATTTATCTTTGTAATTTTTCATCTGTTTGGTCCTAATGAAGTAACTAAACTCTGAGACTTTACATCTGCAAGGGTGTCTAAACAATGACTCTTCATAATGTAAGTATGTAAATCCTACGTAACTGAATAAAATGCATTAGAATGTTTATAAATATAAATTTGCTGCAAAAATGGTCTTTTATTTTTCTTTATTGTAATGTAATTGTAACCTAATGTAATTCTTCCAGTGTGCCAAAACTTTCATGTCCAAATCCTTATATATATTAGATATAGAGGTATATTCAGTGTTTCTTTGATATTTTTAATCACTCTGCATCATGTCATGTCATTTTCTGAACCGCTTAATCCTAATTAGGGTCGCGGGGAGGCTGGCGCCCATCTCAGCCGACT
>JAQMYF010000022.1:15405344-15437339 GCA_030014195.1 Neosilurus mollespiculum
CATAAACACACATACAAAAATCAAATAAATGGCAAGAGATAATACAACAATTCACAACTTTTTGTGGTAACAGAACACTCCCCGCCTGGCGTGATTGAACGCCACTACTAAATATTAGGGAAAATTACATTGTGAAGGAACCAAAAATACAATCTCAGAAATAGGTCTAGTAAACACCTTTGTACCTTCTGATTTAGCTATTTTAATTTCTACTGTACGTATTTTTCCATCTTTACTTGGAAACACTTGGGTTATGAGTCCAAGAGGCCATTCGTTTCTTGGCGTTTGACTGTCTTTGAGCACAACAACACTTCCTATGCTCACGTTAGGCTGGGTGGTTTGCCACTTGCGACGTGGCTGGAGTGTAGGAAGGAACTCTTTCCTCCACCTGTCCCAGAAGGTGTTTGACAGGTGTTGAACCTGGCGCCACTGATGCTTGTAAAGATCCGACGTTGTGAAGTTACCAGCTGGAGCCTGAAGAGGGGTTACCTTTTGAGTCAGAAGAGTGGCTGGGGTCAAGATGAAAGGGTCACTTGGGTCTGAGGAAACCGGGACAAGAGGTCTAGAGTTTATAATAGCTGCCACCTCTGACATAAAGGTGACAAGAACTTCGTGGGTGAGTTTAGTGGTCTTGAGCTGGAAAAACATAGAATCTAATATTCTCCGGGCTAGTCCAATCATCCTTTCCCACGACCCGCCGAAGTGAGAAGCATGTGGTGGGTTAAATGTCCATGTACATCCTTGCTCCTTTAGGTAGGTCTGTAAAGGTGTGTTGTCCAAGTTTGAGGGGATTTTCAGTTCTTTACATGCACTGACAAAATTGGTACCTCGATCAGAGCGAACAGTTTTTACAGGTCCTCTTACGGCCAGAAACCGTCTGAATGCATTAATAAAGCTGGATGTGTCGAGTGAGTCTATGACCTCAATGTGAACTGCTCTAATACTCAAGCATGTGAATATGACAGCCCACCTTTTGTTTTGGACGACACTTCCTCTTGTGCGTCGAGAAGACACAAACCATGGGCCAAACACATCTAAGCCCACATTTGTGAATGGAGGGTCTGTTGTGAGACGGTCTGTAGGGAGGTTTGACATTTTTTGTGTGCTAAAAGGGGCACGGAGTCTTTTACAAGTTACACAATGATAAATGGCTGTACTCACTTTTCTCTTGCCACCCACTATCCACCATCCTGCAGAGCGAACAGCTCCTTCTGTAAAAAGGCGACCTTGGTGTTGAGTCTGCTCGTGGTAGTGCTTTATGAGAAGAGAAGCAACGTGGTGGTGGCCAGGAACTATGAGTGGGTTCTTTTCACTTTGGCTTAAATTTGAGTCACTGATGCGACCACCTACTCTAAGGAGTCCATTTTCATCCAGATAGGGGTCTAGGTTTTTGAGAGGACTAGTTTTAGGTAGTTTTTCAGATTTTTGAACACACTTGATTTCTTCAGCATACACATCCTGTTGTACTGTCTGAATGATAATGTTTTGAGCTTGACTGAACTCGTCCACAGTGAGTCCTGTCTCACAGAAGTGCCAACCACGGCAGTGATTGGTTTTGCTTGGTGGTGATTTAAAGTTGTGGATGACATGGAGTAGTCGCGAAAGAGCACGTGTGAGAGACTTCCAGGTGGAAAACTTTGTGAATCTGTCAGAGCCAAGTTGTTTGGATGAGGTTGTAGTTTTGAGTGTGGTGACCTGAGGTCTCACGTCTGAGTCTGTGCTAGGCTCTACAAGGTCATAAGAGTCTTTTGGGGGACTTTGGTCATGGAGTAAGAAGTCAGGGCCAGTAAACCAGTTACTGAGGGGCAGCTGATAAGCAGGGACAGAACGAGTGGCGTGATCTGCGGGGTTCTGACTGCTAGCAACGTAATGCCACTGGCTTGGCTGGGAGGATCTACGGATCCTGGTAACGCGGTTACTAACATAGACATAAAATCTTCTAGTCTCGTTGTAGATATAACCTAAGACTACTTTACTGTCTGTATAGAATGTAGTGTAGTCTAGTTGAATGTCTAGTTCGGCTGAAATCAAATCTGCAAGCTCTACGGCTAACACAGCGGCACTAAGCTCTAATCTTGGTATAGTCTGGTCTGGGCGTGGAGCTAGCTTTGCCTTACCCATAACAAAGCCTACTTGACAGTTTCCTGCTGCATCTGTTACTCTCAGATAGGCTACTGTAGCTATGGCCTTAGTAGACGCGTCTGAAAAAACACACAACTCCTTTTTTGTAGCTGTTGAAGGGGAGGTGGTTGTGTACACTCTGGGAATATTCAGGTTAGAGAGTTCTTTAAGTGAGTCCTTCCAGATAGTCCAGGACTCTTCCATTTCTGGGGGCAATGGAGCATCCCAGTCTCCATTCTCAACTGTGAGTTCACGCAGAATGGACTTTCCCTGTATAGTGACTGGTGCTACAAAGCCTAGCGGATCATAAAGGCTGTTTATTGTAGATAAAACGCCTCGTCTAGTAAAGGGCTTAGTCTCGTCTGATACTTTAAAGGTGAAGCAGTCCTTCCCTAGGTCCCAAAGAAGACCCAGGCTACGTTGCATGGGGACTGAATCTGCTTCAAAGTCTAAGTCCTTTAGATCTTTGGCATGATCTTGTGAAGGGAATGCCTCTAGCACTTCTTTTCTGTTTGACGCTATTTTATGCAGTCTTAGATTTGAGTTTGAGAGTGTGTCACGAGTTCTTTGGAGTAGTGACACGGCCATTTCAACAGTAGGGAGAGATTCGAGCCCGTCGTCCACGTAGAAGTCGCGTGTGACAAACTGCTTAACATCTGGATCGCAGTCCGGCTCGCTACGTAGGACAGACTGATGCAAGCCGTATATGGCCACTGCTGGTGATGGGCTATTCCCAAAGACATGGACTCTCATCCTATACTCTTCAATGTCTTTGGAAATGTCATTGTCACGAAACCACAAGAAACGCAAGTAGTTCCTGTCTTGCTCTTGAACACTGAAACAGTAAAACATCTGTTCGATGTCTGCTGTGAAGGCAACAGCTTCCTTTCTGAAGCGTATTAGGACGCCTAGCAGCGAGTTGTTAAGATCTGGGCCTGTTAACAACACATCGTTCAGTGATACACCCTCGTACTTAGCGCTACTGTCAAAGACGACCCTAATCTGTTTGGGCTTACGGGGGTGGTAAACACCGAATAGCGGTAAATACCAACATTCCTCTCCGTCTTTTAGTGGAGGGGCAATCTCGGCGTGTTTGTTTTTGAATATTTTGTCCATAAAAGTAATGAAATGTTCTTTCATTTCCTCTTTCCTTCCAAAGTTGCGAACTAGAGACATAAGGCGGTTCAGGGCCTGTGGTCTGTTGTTAGGGAGCTTTTGGCGTGGCGATTTGAAGGGTAATGGCGCTGTCCAGCTATTATCTGTGTCCTTTGTTAGCCCTTCCTCCATTATTTTTAAGAAAGCTTTGTCCTGAATGGAAGGTGAGATGTAATTGTCGTGTCTTGTTTGTTTGAACACATTACATCCTAAATGATCTGGTTCACAAGCGCTGTCCACTAGGTGTGTGCTGAAGTTGAACAGGACTTGTATTTCACAATGTCTCTCTTTTATGTTAAAAATGTTGGGGCAAGGTTCAAACATTGTGGGACGGCCTTTTTCAGTTGCATTTGTGAACAGAGTCTTTACTGCTAGAGTTTTGTGGACATCACCTAAACACACGTTTCCTACTATGACCCACCCCAGGTCCAATTTTTGTGCGTAGGGTGCGTTGTTAGGGCCACTTATCTGTTTACGGACTTTGTGAACTCTAATAACATCCCGTCCAAGAAGCATTAGTATAGGGGCATTAGAGTCCAAGTCAGGGATGAGGTGAGCTACGGACTTTAGGTGGCTGTGATACATAGCTGCACTGGGAGTAGGTATCTCATCTCTGTCATTTGGGATATTTTTGCATTCTATAAGGCTAGGCAGTGGGATGTGGACTGAACCATCTAAGGCTGCCACTACATAACCTGTAGCTCTCCTACCCATTGTCTCTTTAGTGCCTGCACATGTCCTAAGTGAGTAAGGAGAACTAGGGCCACAGTCATTAAACAGCTCAAAAAACTCAGGGCGTACTAATGATCTGTTACTTTGTTCATCATGGATGGCATAGAGCCTTACTGCTTGTTCTGAGTGGCCTACTGGGTACACTTTAACAAGACAGATTTTAGAGCATGATCTACCTGCTTCGTTCACACCACAAACCTGAGTGCATTTGGAAGTGATTTCTTCTGGCTCAGCGGAGTCTGGCTCCCCGCCATGCTCTGCTGCAGGTTCAGGTTCTTTTAGCCAGGGTGCTGGTCCTGGGTGGAGAGCGGTGCAGTGCTTCTCGTCGCTGCACTCGGAACACTGTACCTTGACTTTACAATTCTTTGCTATGTGTGTAGATGAGGCACAGCATTTGAAGCAGATATTATTGTCCTTTAAGAACGCTTTCCTATCCTCCAGTGTTTTCATTCGAAATGTCCTGCACTGTGTGAGAAGATGAGGTTTTTTGTGAATTGGGCAAAGCTTGTCATTGTCTGCAGCTTTGTTTTGATATCTATTTGTGTCTGAGCTAGAGCGGGAGACAACATCAGTTTTGTGCACTGAAATCTCCTTTTGTCTGTTAGCTCTCCAAGGTGGTTTGTCTGTTTTGGGTACATCAGGGGATGATGTAAAGTTAAAGCTAGGGTCATTTCTAGAGTTAGCTTCCTGAGTCACAAAGTCTACAAAAACATGAAATGGTGGAAAGGATACACCTTTTGCGCGTTTGTAGTTAGCTCCTACCGTAATCCACCGTTCTTGCAAGTTGAAGGGGAGTTTTTGGACAATTGGATTGACTCCTCTTGCTGTATCCAAAAACGCAAGACCAGGGAGGTCTCCTTCGGCCTTGGCACTCTGCATTTCCATAAGCAGGTCGCTAAACTTTCTTAGTTTTGTGTAGTCTTTGGATGTGATTTTGGGGAATGTGTCTATTCTTTTGAAAAGTGCATCCTCAATCACTTCAGCTGAGCCGTAACATTGTTCAAGTCTGTCCCAGATCATATTGAGACCATCGATTGGGTTGTTAATGTGTATAGCTCTGATTTGTTCTACATGCTCAGCGGATTCTTTGCCAAGCCACTTTAGCATCAAGTCCATCTCCTCACTTGCTGTTAGATCTAAACCACTTATTGCATTTTCAAATGAGCGTTTCCACGCTCGGAAATTTTGAGGCTTGTCATTAAACTGAAGCAGCCCTGTTGCTACTATTTCACGACGAGCAAAGTATCTAATGAAATCACTCACATTAGAGTCTCTGGGCTCTTGGTATGAAGGCCTGGTATCTATAAAGCTAGATGCTGGTACCTGATTCGACCAACTGACACTGTAGTTTTTATTGACGTGAGGAGAGGAGGTAATGACTGGGGGGTCCGGGGGACATTCATCAGCAGGGCTAACTGGAGTTTGTGGATCATTTTCCTTTATGGGGTGTAGTGTGGACTCAAGCTTACTTGGAGGAGCATTTCCACCTTGTGATGGCTGAGGAGCATCTTCTTTTTTGTCCTTGACAAATGTAGCTTGGCTGATGACATATTGTTTGGTGCGCTCAGCTGTTACAGAGGGACATGGGTTGCTACGTGCTTCCATCTGAGAGGCAACAGCTGCTTCTAATGCCTCTGCTTCAGCAATGGCTGAGACTGCATCTTTTTCTTGTTGTAGAAATTCAATAGATGCCTCAATTTGGGCTTTTTCAACTTTCAAATTCATCTCTTTTGCTGCAAAGCTAAGGCGGGCTTTGGCTGCCTCCGCTTTTGCTCTTGCCTTGGCTGCTGCAGAAGCAGTGGAGGAGGCACACGAAGCCTCTGACCGGGTGTGTAGAGATGATGCCTTGTTGGACATGGTGGAGTTGACTAGATGACCGCTGGATCACTGCTGTATGCCGTGCTGCGTTGAGGCGTAGTAGTGGTCAGCTTCACTCTAGCGTGCGATGACTGCGTGATCTTCGTCAGCGTGGATGCCGCCGTTTCACTGTGCCGTTATGGGTGCATGTCTGATGCAAGGGCTTTCTAACACCTTTCTTATATCAAGACTCTGGAGACCGATGGACGTTGTCAGCAGGTTTAATGACATTCAAAAGGGTGAAACTGAAATAAAAGTACACAATACAATCAAAATAAAGCTTTGTGCAACATAAATTACACTTACAGACTGTATTGTTACTGTTTACTACTTGAAATATGTCCAATTATATCAACTAGAACTACGGACGCCATTTTGGATAGTTGCGGGTAATTAGCATAACAAAGGAGTACTTTTTACTATGAAATAATGCCTTGGAAAACAACATTTCGCTCATACACAAAGTTACAAAGTCATAGCTTTGGTACATACCGGCGATGCAACCTTTAAACACAAGATGTATGCAGTATTTTGTTAAGATGTCACCATGAGAAGTACGTGCGTTCTGACTTAGCACCGTCACCTTCTTTTCCTGAATGGCGGGACTTCCGTTCAACAAAGTTTTATAAATAAATGGCTTATAGCCGCAATACCCGGACCGACCACTAGATGGCTCCATAAACACACATACAAAAATCAAATAAATGGCAAGAGATAATACAACAATTCACAACTTTTTGTGGTAACAGAACACTAATCATTCCTGCTACTAGCAGCCTTGCTTTGTGTGTGTGTGTGTGTAAACTCACGTCCTGCTTCCTCTCGTCACTCTTTATCACACTTCCTGCTTACAGAAGTCAGACTTCTTCTCTGAATGTTAGTTTCACTCAAGCTTCACTTATCATGCAGCTCCACTCTGTGCATTAATGTGTGGTGCTTCGTGTGCATTTCACCACTTTACCTCGCTCACTCCCCTTCACCCCTCAGACCCTCCTATTTACCTGTCCACCTGCACTCTATCATACCCCCCTCCACTCCCCCCTTCCCAGGCTGCAGTTGTGCTGGATTACGGTGCCACGACTCCGATTAACTTCTGATAAATCAATCAGCTCTCAGCACACGCATTGCAGGTATGCTAAATCATGCTGGCACTCCATCACGCTATCACACGTTAGCAACATCATGTCCTCATGCTGTGGGATTGATCATCTCCAATAGGATGTGTTCACACACATTTCATATCCGTAGGAGCTTATGATGAATGTGTGTATACCTGAAATCACTTGTGCTCTTGTGATGCACGTTACACTTTACAGCTATATATTTTAATTATACACTGACTGACATCTGTACTTCTGCACTTTCTGGATTCTGACTGGTTGGAAAGTGTTTATTATTCTGCGACCATATTTCATCTGCAAATCGTAGGGTTATATTAATGTGTTCATTCTAATAAGTTATCATTTCCATAGTAGCCACTGAGATGCTTCTGGTGATCAGAGCAGTTTGGTGTAGCAATAAACGGATAAAGGGTACAATGTGTTCTGTAGTGGGTGAAAAGTTTTACCTACTGGTGAAATATTGTGGGGTAAGTGGAATAAAACCCTCAGGGACGTGATGTAAAAGGATCCACACTGGTGTGTTAACTGTAACATTGTTTTCATGACTCTACCCTTTCACCCCATTCTTTCTGTAGTTTACGTTGATTATTTTGTAAGATGCAAGCAGTTTTTTGCCTTTGTCTGGAGGAACATGTCCTGTTTAAAGAAATCATGGCATCACGGCACTTAACAACCGGTCACACACAGATGACGCTTCCACTGAGCATAAATAAAACATTGCAAATTATTTATTTTATTACAAAACCTTTTTCTAAGTAAAAAAAAAATAAAAGTGGTCTGAAGAAAGTGTTCAGAATGAGGTGATGTTTTTCAACAGACAGATGATGATGATCAGAGTACTTGTACATTACTATAAAGGGTTAAAAGGAAATGATCCATTTGAAACTTCTTGCATTAACACTTTTGACATGCTGCACACCGTGTGTGTGTGTGTGTGTGTGTGTGTGTGTGTGTGTGTGTGTGTGTGTGTGTGTGGAAACTGGAGGCTGTTTTTATTTAATGCTTCAGCTATTCTGTGTGTGTGTGTGGTTTTCAGGAAAAGACAAATGGATCACATGTAAATGCTGCTGCTGTTGGGACTGCGACAAGGATGTAAAACACACACACACAAACAGTATGTGTATTTATAATTTAAATGATTATACTTATGTACAATCAGGTTCAAAACTCTACTGTAAATCCAGTGTGGGTGTGTCCCAAACTACAGAACCTGTTCACTTTATAGTCCACATACAGTAATGTGAAAAATCAGGACACAATAAAGATAATCTTGTCCTATATAAATTTAACCACAATGGTATTAAAAACCACAATAGATTCCATAGTGCCATTATTGATTTACCAAAAATGAAGCCAAGATTCAGCAACACATGGCTGGTAATTACCTTCTTAATTCCTGTGGTGGCACTAAGGATGTTTTTTACTCATGAGTCTTTTGCTGATTTTTTTGTTAAATATTGACACAGTGGAAATGTGTTGTGAGGGTTTTTTTGTTTGTTTGTTTGTTTTTGCACCTGAGGTTGTCATTACCCAATTTTAAAATCTGTTTAGGACCAGCTGATTTTTATTGTGTCTTGATACATAAAACCACAGAGCTGAAAGAGGCTTTATTTACTTTTTCAAATGACTGTAACAACATAAATGGTCCACTATGGGTGTGTCCCAATCCACACACCTTCAATTAATTTGGAATGAGAGCCGGGTCATGAAAACAATCCCAAATGGGGGGGGCAGAGGAAATATGGCCTGAAAAACGAGTAATCACATTAAAAGCAAAGTGAATTTATTGTATTTTGTAAATACATAATAACATTAGAACATTGTATTATATCAGTACATAGAGGCCCAAAGCATTTCTACATTCAAATGATAAAAACAAACACCACGCTGAGTAATCAGTCCAGGTGAGCCGTATTACAGACATTTAGAATTTACAACTAACAGAAAACATCCACTTCACACAACGGTCCCAACAAAACAACAGGAGTGTAGTATGGTATTAAATACAACTATAACAATATATCAGTGAATAGTAATATTATTTTTCAAAATAGTGAATAACAAGAAGAAGAAGAGAATTAAGTGAATATTAAGAATGAAAAGCAAGACTGAATTATAATAATACTAAGTGAAAGAGGAAAAAGGAAAAAAGACGCAGTGAACAATAAGACAGAAAGGTTCAGTTTTAAATATTTTAATAAGAAAAAGATGTGAATATCAACACACAGGCATAATACTTTAACTGCAATATTCAACCTCTTCATAAATCAATCCTAATTACTAGTTTGATGAACAGAACTGTTACTTAACTGATTTAGTCACTAACATTTCAATCTATTGAAGACAAATTATATTTTTTTAATTTTAGCACGAGCAGTGAAGTCAGGTGTGTATGTTGTCAGAGCAGTACAGACAGTGGTGCGGATGCGCAGAGTGAGAGAGGCACGATTATGAGTTTTAATGGCGTTCATGTGTAAACCAAAGCACTTGAACTGAAACTCTATGTGGAGTTTACATGTTTTCCCCATGTTTGCATGGGTTTCCTCCGGGTACTCTGATATCTTCCCACAGTTAAGAGACATGCACATTATACTAAATGGCTGTTCTAAATTGTCCCTAATTGTGAATGTGTGTGTGTGTTGGCCCTGCAATGTTCTGGTAAGCTGTTCAGGGTGTACCCCACCTTCACCCAGAATCAGCTGGGATGGGCTTTAATCTCCCCGCAACCTTAATGGAATAAAGCACTTCGGCAAATGAATGAATGTAATAACCTTTTTCCCTACTAAATTTCTTTATGGTTTTAAGCTTAAAGAGGAATTAAGATGTAACTGTATAAACATTGTCAGGTTCTGAGCGCCTCCATGTTTTTATTTAATCACTTACCTGATATTTAGTATAAACCCTCTGATTCCTTTTAGCACTAATGTAAGTCTCAAACAGTGTGCTTTGACTGAGAACTGTAGGAACAGTAAACATTTCAAAATTCAGTTGGGTTTATGTAACACTGTGTTAATTTTCAATTCAAAACTGAAGTAAAGCAGATATTAAGATTTAGATATTAATTGTAATTTCGTAAAGATGTAGGATTTGTTTATGGTAACTGATGAAATATATAAAAGCAGCTCTTCATCATGCACTCAGATTTGTTGCATAACTCAGGAACACAGAGGCTTTTGTTTTTGTTGTTGAAATCTAAACAATTTTAAAAGTATTTGTGCCATGAAGTGATTTACATAACTGGATTAAATGTGATTGTTTTTATAACATAAAATCACTGAATATTTTCTGTAATGTTTCTGCTTGAAGTTCTGGGAAACAATTATGTGATGATAATGTGATTAAATAAATAATACTTTTTTTAAATGATTTCTTCTAGAAACTTTTTTTTAATCTAAGTACTGATCGTGTATGTGTATGTATACATATATATTCACACTCATATATTTTTTAAATTATATTATTAGACTATTATATTATTTATATAGTATTTGTTCAAACTGTTCTTTCTTGAACCTTTTTGTTGAAAGCTGTAGTCAAAATACAAACTTTTTTCCATTTACATCTTTTATGGGTTTTATTTAAAAAAAAAAAAAATTACAGCATTGTGATATAAGCATTTAATCTATAAAAAAGCACATCTTATCCACTTATAAATAACCATAAAAATCATTTGTTCTACAAACATTTAAAAAAAAGAAAGAAAAGACATCAAATGAACAAATTTTAAGAAGAAAATAAAAACAGGTTTTACACAACACTGTCTACAATTTCTTTAAAAGAGTGCACTTCAAAGGGCATTAAAAGGTGAAAATGTAGCCATAGTTCAAAACAAAAAGCTAAATTCCCGCCATGGAGTGAAACTGATGCACCGTAAATGCTTTAATCTTCAGGATTTACTTCAGAATCTGAGAATCAGTTTTCTGAGTATCTACTGGTGTCTGGAGCTCAGACTTTTTTTTGTTGTTGTTGTTGTTTTTTTTAGTAATCCTTGTTGCTGTTGATGAGAATCAGTTTTATCATGATTGGCTGAAGTAATATGATGTAGGCTCCCTAAGTAGGGAAAGTGAATAGTGGCCTGTGTAAGCGTACAGTTTTTAATAAAAGACAGAAATACCAAAACATGTATGAATTTTTTTTTTTTTAAATGAAAGTATGATACAGTGATAAAATGTCAGGCAAGTATAGTGATATAAAAATATAACATTGGCACATGACAAATGCATCACATCAGTCATGACTGTAATCTCTCCCCCCCACACAGCAGTGCGATCAAACAGGCAATTGTGTATAAAGCAGACATCAACAACTGATAGCAAAGATTAGCAACGGAGCTGGTGTGTGTTCGGCCCTAAGGCACGTTTGGGATTCTGATTGTCAGATAAAAGTCACTGTTTAATAGTGAAACAAAATCAAAAATGAAAACAATGGCTATGTCATGTAACAGTGTTTACAAACATCTAGAGTGAAGTAAAATTAATTCAATGTGGCTGCGATGTACAAATGTTTCTATTTCAGTAATGAGTTTTGCCTCCATACACAGACCTCCGAGATGTATGATAAAATATATAAATAAATTAAAGGATCAACTTGTTTGATAGCTAAAACGTAGAATCCATTAGTGGCAGTGAACATGTGGGAGAAAGAAGGTGAAACAGAAACTCAGCTTGAGGCCGATGATGATGATGATGATGATATTGTGCATTGAATATTGTGATGTATCGCAGGAACATTTTAATGGCACATATCGATCATACAGAAATATCAGATCATATTTGTTTGTTGTGATTGGCAGAATCACATCCTATCAGTAAATAATTCATTTAAAGATTGAATAAATCAATTTCCTTTTTCTTAACATTTATCAGAATTATGAATAAATTGATAAACTGTTCACATTCCATTAATTATACAAACTTGTATAAAATAAAAAATAAAGACTATTATAAATAGACTATTCATTATCATTATTATTATTTACGGACTCCATTTATACCAACATACATCATTTTAATAAAAATTACCATTCTTTAAAAGAAACAAAGAAAGAAATAGAAAAAAGAAAACACATATTAGGTCCAATTTAATGAGTTGTTCATGTGATAGAATCAAGCCTACTCGTTGGACGCTGATAAAATCTTTCAGGAAGTTTCGGTCCCCACAGGCCATTTATTTTGTCACATTCTAAAAAAAATCTTTAATGAGTTAATATACTGGCCCTTATTTATCAAACTTAAAATTAAAAACAAGTGTAATTATCAGCCTGTAAATGTTGTATTGCTGGAAAAAAATAATAAGCTTAGTCATTTAAATAAATTTAATGTATAGAACTTAAGCTAGTTTAGATTTTGATTAGATTGGATTAGATTAAATATAACATTGGTTAATAGACTCAGTTGAGGCGTTTTGGGGCTTGTTTTCATTGAATTAAAAAAAAACATGAGAAAAAACCATTTAATGTTATTTGAATAAATGTAAAATGTTTTAGAAATTATGGAAAATCTGAGTAAAAGTGTTAAAATCAGCGCAGCTTTGATGAATAAGGGCCTTTATAAAGTTTTAGGAAGAGTGTAAAAAAAATATACACTGAAATTCTTTCATTAATGCTTTTAGAGAAACTTAACCAAAATATGAAACGCAGTTTCTTCATTTTATACTCTCAGTTTTTATATTTCGTATATTTCTTTTTTAAATCTTTTAGTAAATAAAAAAACTATCGAAAGTTTTTTATAACCCGTTCGAAAATGTTTTTACACATAAATGCAGATCCTCAAACTTTCACCAAGTTTATCATTGGAACTGCAGGAATTTGATAATCAGAGGAAATTAAAACAGATTTTAAATTCATCTCAAATTGTTGATTGGACATGCGACTGGACTTACTCTTACAGCAAGGCATTAATTCCAAATTTATAATAAAAATAAATAATAATAACAATAATAATAACAATAATAATGTACATGTATTATTTGAATTCTGTGTTTTGGGGGAAAACTGAAGAGATTTTCAGCTTCATATAAAAACAGGGTTTTTTTTTAATATTTTTTTAATAATAACTTTTATTATAAAAATGATTGCGTATAAACTTTTATAGTAAAATTAGACTTTTAACCTGATGTAAACATAATTAGTATCAGTTCACAGAGTTCTTTTGTTTTTTCTCAAAATTTTAAAAGGAAAATTTGATTCTGAAAAATGTTAACCTTTATGTTTTTTTTTTTATTTTATTTATAACTTAAATGGTCAGTAAATTTGTTATATGTTGCACTACACTTTTTGTTTACTACTTAGGGACTAGTTTTAAAAATCGTAATAATTTTTTATTTAAAAAATGTCATTTATATTTCATGAAGAAAATGTAAACGTTGTAAATAAGTCGCATTTAAAAGTCCTCGAGCTCAGACTAAGAAAAAGTTCTGAGACAAAGCGTCTGAGGAAAGCGCACATAAGCCTTCAGGATAATTATGAGAGTGAAAATGTCTCTTGGCCCTGAGGATCTTAAAGGCTCAGGTTAAAGGCTCAGATGTTAAAGATTTATTTTAAGGCGACAAACGTGCATTGATGTTTTCGTTCTAAAAGACATTTCCATAAAAAAAAAAAAACCTGTTCAATAAAACTTGTGCTGAGATCAGCAAAAACTGTCTCACAAACATTACAGAAAAAAAGCAATTTAATCAGTAAGAAACAATAATAAAAAAACAGTTTGTTGAGTTTTCTGAGGCTGCTCCTTCACGTTTTAATTTCTGGAACTTACCGGAAGTACTACAGTCTCTCAAGCACCTTAACTCAATCCATCATAAGGCATTCACTAACAGGCAAAATTAAATAAGCCACCAAAAAAGAGATTTAAAAAAAAAAGAAAAAAACTAGCTCCATTTTAAAGATGGCTTCTTCATGAGCAGTGGCGTGGACACTGTCTCCGTCCAGCGGCGACTCACACGTTTTTACTCCCTGTCCGTTTTTCAAGTTCACCTCGAAAGGACTGCTTTAGGGCACAAGTAATCCGAGGGCAGGCGCCAGGACCAGGAGATGGAGGATGAATTCCTTGACCTTTGACCTCCTCAGTGTTCAATCAACTCCCTCGGAAATAGAAAGTTGTAAAGCGTTGTTGCTAAACGCCACCAAATTGGCTGACGATTTCTCTGATAATGCAAGAACTGTATGGAAGAGTGAGAGAAGATGTAAATAAAATTGAACAAATTCATTAAAAAAAAGACATCATCAGTGACATCTGCATACAACTATCAAAGACATTGCGGGGTTTTTTTTTATTAGTTATACTTTTTAATTCAAAGCTTTTTTCAGAACCTAAATCTTTTAAATAAAATGCATAATGTTTATTCAGCTATTCTCATTTTATCTGAATTCATTAGGCTTTAATTACTTTTTAATAATCAAAGATTTTTATCAGAATAATTCAGAATGATTTAAACTGGATTCGTAAAAGGATCTGTTCAAGTTGTTTGTATGTAAATTAATAACTTGGCAGTGATGTGTTAATTAAATGCTTCTTCATTAAAATAAAATAATGAACAGACTTATGAGGCACTACAAGGAACGGCCACTAGACGGTGCTGCTGCTTTTTTTTCCTTTCCTCATTCCCCCATTTTTTTTTTTTTTTTTTTTTTTTAATCTGGCTTTTGTTCATCAACACTCAATCATCGTTCAGGGATTCAGGGGCGGGGACATAAGGTTTAAAACTGTCCAATCAGTAAAAGGGTTGAGGAGGGTTTCTGAGAGTGGAGTGGTGTGATGGTGAATTGAGGAGGAGGGGCCAAGTGTTGCAGTGTGTTGCATAAGCCATGTCACATGAGCATGCGCGCACGTTCGCGCGCGCCACTTTCATATACAACATATTTTTTTTCACTACTAGAAATTATTTTGGTGTTTGATATATATATAAGTTCATGTAACTCTGAACTGTGGTGATTAAAAATGTATTGTCATTATCATTTTACTTTGATCTTCAGAGGAACTTCCTGTTCACATGCACCCAGAGTTACATTAGCCTACAGCGGTCACGTGACTGGTGATGTCATGCGTTACTCATCGTTCTAAATTTAGCCTGCAGTATAAAACACTCACAGACACAACCTGCTGTATTGATGTGAGACCTTCACATCAACCCAGACACACTGTCAATTCAATATATTATTATTATTATTATTATTATTATTATTAAGGAGAAGAACCATGGGGCTGGGTTCATTGTAAAATGTATAGTAATATTAATATACAAGAAAAATATACAATTTCTTAATATAAATAAGACACGTGCAATCAAATATAACTAATTATGATATATAACCAGTATTTGTCAGAGGTGAGCTGAGTATCACTAGACAGAGACTGAGGACCAACATCTTGAATTGATGACGAGAAATTCGAACCAGTCCATAAAGTCTTGTCCAGCACGTGCCAAGGACTTAGTAGGGTTAAGGTCAGGACTCTGTGGTGCCATTACATGTGTGAAAATGATTCCTGAGTTTATTGCAAATGATTTATTATTAATTCTGCAGTCTGAAAATGAAGAATACTAAAATGGTGCTGTAGGCTACTTAAAAAGCAAAGATAAATTATAAGAGAAAACAATTATGTAAAAAGGAATAAAATGACAACAAATATACAGGTTAAAACTCCACATTTTCCTCACCAGCTGCATGTGCTCCTGCTGAAAATGATCTCCGATCTCACGCAGCTTCCGTCCAATCTGCACTTCTACGCTTGTCCTGTCCTCATCTCTCTCTTCTGCCGTCCCTTCATCCTGCTGCTCTTCTCCCGATTCCTCCAATGTAGATGGAATGAGAGCGAAACTAGAGTCTCCTCTTGGGAAGAAGATTAAATCTACACACGAGGTAAAATAATCAGGAATGTGTTTACTTGATGTAGATGACATCACATCAAAATCAACACAATATAATTCAGAAATTTTTGGGAGTACATGTATATATAATTTGTTAATTTTTTTAGATGAGTAAAAAAATAAACAAGGGGCGAAGCTTAAGGTTACTCTGCTCTCATTCGTTCGTTCACCAAACTGCTTAATCCTACTATGGGCACGGGGAGACTAATGGCTATCTCAGCCAACATGGGGCAAAGGCAGGGTGCACCCTGAACAGCTCACCAGACCACTGCAGGGCAACACACACAACCATTCACACTCACACCTATGGTCATTTTGGAACGCCAATTAGCATAATGTGTATGTCTTTTGACTGTAGGAGGAAACCGGAGTACGCAGAGGGACCCACACACATGGGAAGAAAAAGCAACCTTCTCACAGAAATGCCCGAGCTCAGGACTCGAACCCAGGACCTTCTTGCTGTGAGGTTGACGTGCTATCCACAACCCCACCGTGCCTCCCCGAAACCCTGAACTGTCAATCTCAAACCATTAGATTTTCTGTCCTTCTTTTTCTTACATGGTGATTAGCAATGCTTAGTTTAAATGGCTAAACCAATCAGCTAGCTCAACACATCAAGCTAATACAAGGTGACCCGTAAACCCGCCCACATTTCTCAGGTAAATGGAAAAAAAAGGAAAACTTAATTCAATACAGTTCTTATTCATTATTATTTGTACACATGAAACATAGTGAGGTGGGAGAGGCGGTGCTAAGGTCTGTTGGTAACCCAATCTCAACCATCCTCAGTCACCAACATGGCATGGCTAGGAGCACACCCGGCGTTCACTGTCAAAGCACTCTTCGCAAACAGCTACTCCATGATCACCGCACAAAGGGCCTTTCGGAGATGTTTCAGTATTCCACAAAACCAAAACACTGAGAAACCATCTGGTAAGTAATGACGACTGAGAATTTCACGGCAACAGACTCAGTTTTGAAAAGAAATCTGGTTTCAGTAAGATGGAGCTACTGCATACACAGCTCACAGCAGGGAAATGTTTTCGGATCAGATGATCTTGGTCATGGTGATGTTGGGTGACTGGCCCGTTCCCCTGACCTCACCCCTTGTGATTTCTTTCTGTGGGGCTGCCTTAAGTCTCGAGTGTAATCTCATCGATCCCAAACTCTTGAAGGCCTTAAGAATGTTATTCATGCAGCAGCTGCTGTTCCAATTAACTTGACCCGTCGAGCCATGGCCGCCTTCAGAAATCACCTCCAAGCGTGTACAGACAATGACTGCCACCATTTGGAGGATGTCATCTTAAAAACATGACGTATACAATGTTTTTTCATTTACCTTTGAGATGAGGGACGTTTTTTTCTTGGGGTCACCATGTAACTTGTAAACTAGTTTGCTAAGACAACATTAATGTGTGTGGCTTACCATGAAAAAGTGCTTGTGAATCATCTACGGATCCTGAAGGTGTTGCCAGGAACCCCAAACCCACAGCTCCATGGAGGGAACGGTGGAGCGGACTGAATGCGTTTGGGACGGAGCTCGAGTTTAGGAAGCCTGGCGTGGTTTGAATCAGCGGCATGTTCCCTCGTGTGCTGTCTGCAATCTCAACCTGATTGGCTGTAATCGGTAAAGGTGTGTCCTCCTCGTCATCCTCCATCAGCGGAAATCACCCTGAACAAGAAGGGGGGAAAAAAGAATGCATATACAATTCCTTACATATACCAAAAGTGTTGGCACCCTCCATAAAAACATTATTGCACAGCATCAGTCAGAATATTCGTTATATTTTCTTCGTGTGTGCATTTTTGTATATATATATTTTATACTTTTTTTTAATTTTACTTATTTCCATAATTTAAAGCACTGTAGTTTGTGTCAAGTATAAATGTAGATTCATGAACACTTGATTTAGCCTAAATAATTATCGTTTACCATTCGCATGCTTACTTGAAATCGTGACATGCGACCTAGATAGCTAATCCCAACTAGTGAGTTACAAGAAACATGACAAAGTGATGATAAAAAAACAGTATAAATTATAACAATATTATCGTACTGATAGCGAACTACAAGACAACTCAGTAAAGAAATGTCTTGCCCTAAAATAAGTCTTATTTCAATCATAAATCTACCCAAAGTGTATCTGAGGTTCAGATCATATTGTATTAAAACTGGTAGCAATTAGCTACGGTTCTCTCCTCGAGTTTGCATGTAATTTATAAAGCGTTTATATTATAATAAACATTAACAGTAAAATGTTAAACCTTTACTTCACTGCAGCAATGTAAACAGAACAGTAAACAAACATTTACTGGAAGAAGTTATATGTTGGGGTTGTACAGATCAAACTTAGCTTTGTGATAAAAATCTCTGTATACGTTTTGACAGACAGCGTTTTGTTAGCGCTGCTCTGACATCAGCGAAACTGTAAACGCACAACAGTCAAATGAGGGAAAGTTCCAGTGTTTCGAGGAGAACAAAGCAGCTGATTCAAATTTGCTCTATTCTTAAAAGTCTGAACCAAGCGGTTGAAACAAAGAAGACACTCAACACCAACAAGCTCAACACTAAACACTTTAAAAACAAAAACCTCAACACCAATAAACTCAACACCTACAAACACTACAACTAATAATTTAACACTGTCAGCTGACAATTCTACAGTTTCTACAGGCCAAAACCTAAAACATTTAATACCAACCTGTTTACATGAAACACCTCAAAACCAACAAATACTAAACACCTCAACACTAAACATCTCAATACCAATCAAATCAACACTGAATGCCTTAATACCAACAAACTATACACCAAATGCCCAAAACCTAACAAACTTAATACCAAACACCTAAAGACCACAAACTCTACACTAAAGCACCTCAACACCAACAAACTACACCAAACAACTCAACACCAAACTACACCAAACAGCTCATCACCAACAAAGTCAATACCAAACACCTCATTCAACACCAAACACCCCAAACCCAATAAACTCAACACCAAACACCTAAAGAACACAAACTCTACACCAACAAACTCAACACCAAACACAACAAACCCAATAATGTCAATACCAAACACCTAAAGGACACAAACTCTACACCAACAAACTCAACACCAAACACCCCAAATCCAATAAACTCAATACCAAACACCTAAAGGACACAAAATATACACCAACCAACTCAACACCAAACACCTCAAATCCAATAAACTCAATACCAAACACCTAAAGAACACAAAATCTACACCAACAAACTCAACACCAAACACCCCAAATCGAATAAACTCGATACAGAACGCCTAAAGGACACAAACTCTACAGTAAACTCAACACCAACAAACTACACCAAAGAACTGAACACTAACAAAGCCAACATTACACACCCAAAGACCAACCAACTCAACACCTAACATCTCAACACCAACAAACTATACACCAAACACCGCAAATTCAATACCAAACACCTAAAGATTACATTAGCGGGTCATTTAAAAGCAGCTCCGTGCATGGGCTGTGCATGTGTGTGTGTGTGTGTGTGTGTGTGTGTGTGTGTGTGTGTGTGTGTGTGATAGAAACAGAGAGCAAGTGTTAACTGAGATGAGTATGGAATCTAGATGTGTTGTGGTGACAGAGCAAGTTATAATTTACCCATAGGGTGATTAGTATCAGTAAATAAATCCTCATAAAGGAATTAACCCTGAAGTTGTAGATAATTTCAGCCCTGAGGCTGTATAATGTGAAGTTTTCACTGTAATCTCCGACTACAGTCAGAAACATAACTAGAAACCTTAACACTCTTATGGCAACTACATTTTAATGTTACTTCATTGGGTATAACATGAACTTATAATACTGAATGCAATTTTTGATCACCAGTGACCTCGTGATTTTTTTCTCCAATTCAGCCATTAATTTACCTTTGAGCAAGCACGTGTGTGTACACACACACACACACACACACACACACACACACACACATACATACATACATACATATAGATAGATAGATAGACAGATATAAAAACTTGACAATTGTCTATTTGAATAGTTTGCATCTTCTCCCCATGAATGGTGGTGTGTATGTTGGCCCTGCGATTGACTGGTTAGCAGTTCAGGGTGTAACCCAGTCAGCCTCCTCATGATCCTAGTAGGATTAATCAGCTTGGCAAATGAATGTATTGCTTTAATGTATGACAACCTGTCATACATTAAAACATATATAAACAAAACAAGGCATGTGATGATCATAGTCTTAAGGATATTTTAGCACAGGGTCCCCAAATGAAGGATTGCCGGGTTTGGCAGAGGTTTGCGCTCCCCAAGTGTTTTTATTACAGTCTGTAACACAGTCATTACCATCTATAACACGCACTTGTTGTGGTCAGTAACAAACTCGCTGTGGTCTTTCACAAACAATTTCACAAGCTGCAATTTTTTTTGTTGTGCATATTTAGCGAAGATACAACAGAATTGGAGCACTGACGAAGGTTTGGATAAGGTAGCCTTGAAAACCGTGTATATTTATGTGAACGCCTGTCTTGGGAAAAATAGCTCATGACTGTAAGTCAAACTGTACAATGTTCATACAAAAGTGATACAACTTTCATATTCCTGTGATGCTTGGCTGATATACAACCCACATACATGTTACAAGATGTAAATACACTCAACCTAGATGAAAAAATTTCATATGATACAGGTGGGTATGTATTTCCATTGGTTAAACGTACAGAAATCATAGGACTATTAAAATAAACTATTAAAAGAAAATGGTAGGATTCAAAGTGCCGTCAGGCATTGCACAACAGACCTAGGAAATGGACAAACTTGGAGAAATACCTATGAGACAAAAAAGATTTTGAACATGTTCAAAACTCCACAACAAGGGTATGCATTTGGCATTTTTTCATCACACAAATGGCAAGTTTCATATGGCACACACCCATAACTGTCCAAAGAATTTGGCCAGTTTTGTGTCATGGACATGCTGTATACCTGTTGTTCGACGTATGTTACAGAGGCATAACACATCATTACAGTCTGTAATACACACTCATAATAGTCTATAATGCAAACGCACTACAGTCAATAGCACAATCATTAGAGTCTATAACACATACTTGGTACAATCTATAACTCTTTACAGTTTATAACACACTCATTACAGTCTATAGCACACATTCATCGCTGTCCATAACATACACTTTACAGTCTATAACATACACTTTACAGTCTGTAGCAAACTCACTACAGTCCATAGCCCACTCATGAGTCTAACACACACTTTACAGTCTATAGCACACTTATTATAGTCTATAACACATTCATTACAGTCTATAACATGCACATTAGTCTATAACACACACTTTACAGTCTACAACACACTTATTATAGTCTATAACACAGTCATTACAGTCTATAACATACTCCTTACAGTCTACAACATGCACTTTATAGTCTGTAACACTCTTATTCCACACCGCAGCTGGAGCAGGTGTGTGCTGGAGCAGGGAAATCACCAAACTGTACCAATTCCACATGACAGCCACAGAGGCGCAAAATCCCACCACCACTGTCAGAGTCTCTCACACACCTGACTTCAACTTCATCTACAGATCACACTCTGTGTGTGTGTGTGTGTGTGTGTGTGTGTGTGTGTAGACTGACAGCAGACTGCTCACACTTCAGTCAGTCTGCATCCAAAACAAACCATTATTATTATTATTATTATTATTATTATTATGAGTCAATTATCGTTTTCAACATCAAGCAGTGGCATATCGCCAGACATCAACATCATGATTGTTATTATTATTATTATTATTATTATTATTATTATTATTGGTGTTGTTGCTGAGGTTATTAAAATAACATTGACATGTGCAATTATTTGCATTTGTAATCATCGACAATTTTGTCCAAACCCTCCCTAAATATTAAACTCCATCTACATGATCATGTGATCACGATCAATCTGTCCGGTTTTGATGTAAACAAATGACAAACTGTAAATACAACACGACAGGAAGCCTGACTTACCGCCACTGTCTTCTTTCTCTTCTGTTTTATCTGGTATAAAACGCCTGTGGTGGATAAAGGGAGAGCTGATATGTCCACTTGAAGTGTAAATCCGAATGCACTTCACTCTCAGACTTCTTTCTTTCTTCTCTTCTTCTTCTCGCCGCTGCTGTTCACGTTGTTTGTAAGGCAGAGCTTTATAAACAAGCTCGTGTTTTGCCTGGACACGAGTTCGGCTAAAGACACGCCCACCACGCGCGTCAGGGGTACGCTAATATCATTTACAAGAGTTGCTGTGTTTTTGTTGTTGTTTTTTTTTTTTTTTTTTGCGCGAATACAACGACGCGTTTCTTTTCACGTAGCTACTGTATATAGTCATAAAATTACAATTTAAAAAAATATATATTTTTTAATACTACTCGTAAATTTCCTACTTCCGGGTCAGAATTGACACGTGTTCAGGAGCACGGAGGCGGATGTTAACAACTCAATCAGGTAGTAGAACATACAGCTACAGTGATCATTGTAAGAGTGGTCGAGAACCAGTGTCTACTACCTCACATTTTCAAAGTTTTTTAAGGAAATGTAGTTTGTAATTTCTCTAAATTCAGAGGTTAACCTGACATGAATTTTTTTAATCCAAAATATCACTCATTAAGCTAGAAATTAAACCACTAGCAGATAAATATTCCATCACTGCCAATGGGTTTTATGATGAAATTTTTTAAATAGTAAACTCTGGCACCAAATTATCAGTGTTTTTTTAATTTTGTTTGTTTTTTTCTAACTTGCAATAGAGATTATGAGTCAGATCTTAAAATATTATTACCTTTTCTTAAGAATGATTATGAATAAGAATGAAAGCGGCCTTCACGCTATATCGAATTGGCCCAGCGTATGGACAATTTTTGGCATTCGCTGCCATGCTCTGAAGTTGGTTTTGATTTTGTTGTTATTCATATTAATAAGTTCCCATACGTTGTTGTTCGTGCCATTCATTCATATGCCTGCAAGCAGCCCGTGCACAGCGAGAAAGCTCTGTATGCACCATGGGAATGTCTTGTTCATCTGAAGTAAGATTATGGCTAGTTGCCTTTATGGCCTTATTCGTCCTCCCCAAGCAAGACTTCTTACTCATCCACACTGCTCATCATCCACACTCCTGAGCTTGAATTTTTTCTTCATGGCCCTGGACTTCTTGGGCTTCCCTACTGGTACTGTTAAGCATGTGGAGGCAGTTGAAAGACTGGATGGACTAGGAGAGATGTCTCTGTCGGAAACTGTTGAAAATTTGGGACTGCGAGACCTGGATCTTATGGCTTCTTAGGATATATCTGCTTCTTCAGGTGAAGGTATAGGTGGTGGAAATGTACCCTTGCATGTTTGCTTAAGGGATGGCTGCTTCTTCTTGAGCATCTGTGCGTATTTGTTCGTATTCTGACTTTTGCAAGTCGTTCATGGTAGTTTCTGCAATTCTTTATACTTAAACTGTAATGAAAACATACCAGCAACCTACTGAAAATCTTTATTTATATCAAGTTGCCATGAGTCAGCAGCATTAGAATTTTTTCCGAAAATAAACATTTATGAATAACACTATTAAACAGCAAAACCTATATAAAACTATGAAACTCTTGTCTTTATGAAAATAAACAGTTACAAACCGTAACCTGTAACTCAAAGTAAATTGTTCATATTTAATTCCAATTATATCAGTGAAAGCTTGTGGGTCAGTTTGGCAGTAATTGCAGTTACACAGGTAGGGTCTGGCATGTAAAAGTAGACAATGACACAATACCCCTGACATACCTACATACCCCTGACATACTTAATCCTAATTAGGGTTGCAGTGAGGCTGGCGCCAATCTCAGCGGACTCTGGGTGAGGGCGGGGTACACCCTGAATAGCTTGCCAGGCCCTCGCAGGGCCAGCACACACACACACACACACACACACACACACACACAACCATTCACACTCACACCTAGGGGTGATTTGGAACAACCAATTAGACTACTGTGCATGTTTCTGGACCATGGAAGGAAACCAGAGTACCCGGAGGAAACCCACACAAGTATGGGGAGAACATGCAAACTCCACACAGAATCACCCCGAGCTCAGGCCTTCTTGCTGTGAGGCGGACATGCTAACCACTGCACCACTGTGCCAACCCTACAATAAAATTATTTTATTTTATTTATTTATAAGTATATTTAAATTATAAGCTGCTTTTCTTACTTACTACAGGACTGAAGGGAAACATTACTTTGCTGTGGGTTTATTCTGTTCTTTGTCTATAATTCAGTAGTTCAGATTCCAATTACATTCATACAGAAGTAATATATGACAACTGCGGAAATTATTTTCAGCATGTGATACAGCCAGAGCAGGAAATTTATCTTAAAAGCATTTTTTCTTATCCATCCTATCTGTTTACATCCTGGCAGCAGTGGTCTCATTTCATCATCTGAGTGAAATGATTGGATGGCCTGTCTACCTGTCCACCTGTCTAACTGTACACAATCTGCCTGTGTACTTATCGCATGTGACCACAGTTTTCCACAAGGCTAGGTAATTGAAATATTACAGACATATTGCTAAAGCTAGCAAGTTATTCGACACCTGAGAGTATTACCAATAGCCATGTTTGTTGTTTATATTCATATTCATGCCCAGTAATTAAAATTAGACATTGGCCATTCAGGCCAATTAAGTAGAATGTGACATTAAAAGGACTGGTGTCTGACACTGCAGGTAGAGTCTGCATACACTATACTCTATTTACCAGACCGTGGTTTTGTGGCACTGCGTGGTAGTTTGGGCTATAGGATCTACAGAGTTATATTATTTTACACTTATCCTGCTGAATAAATCAGTGACATGCTAAAATAATTACTTCCTGCTTCCACCTGAGGTATAGTGTTCAATAACTGTCAGTATTTGATTCACCTTGTTTCATTGGAGAGTCATTCTCAAAGACAACAGTTGGACAAATATCTTTCATTCTCAAATGATTCCGAATTTTTTAACAAATCACTAAATTCATTATTCTCAGTCATTGCAATTGCATTTAATTCATTTACTCATTAGACCCCAAGACAGACATTTACATGAAATCAGTGAATAACTATGAAGGGTTTGTTTCGGTGTATCTGCTCGCATGAAACTCTGACAAAATGACAGAACCAGATTTTGAGATATTTCACTGTTTTCTTGCCAGTAATCACAATTGTACACCCTACAAGGTTATAAGACTTATGCTGTAACACAGGTATGATTGTATTATGCTAAAAACCTCTACAATTTCTACAGAATATTCCCACACTAGGCATGTTTTGGGTTCAGATCACTGAGATCTACATACAACTCTCTGCTTCAGCTGGAGAGCCAAGCACTAGAGCTTTGAGTGTGCAAGGCTAAATTCATGTACTTATTACGCATAGGCCCAAAAAAACATAACTGTATGTTTCTTCCTTTGGAGTGTGATTTATTTTCGACTCCGATAAAGTGTTCATCACTATTTTGACTCATGAGCAGTTAGCTATAGAGTAACAATAAATCTTTTTTCTGGTTACAAAAGTTGATGATGTGAACAGAAATGTTTAATGAGGTGACCACTATGTGTAACGTTCAAGTGCATCGTAGGGTCACTAAAGAAAATATAACAAATTAAGCCTCAAAATCTGTCTATATCTGTCTATAAGACTTGCACAGAGTCAGCTCTGAGATCTCATCCTTTTATTTCTGTTTACGATGTTATGAGAAGTATGAGAAGAGGGGTTTTCTTTTCTGGTGTAGTCTGTAGTAATGCAAAGTTACAAAGTCTTGTAGATAAGAAATTAAAGCTTAGAACAGCCAAGGTAGCAGGTGGCTCAAGGAAATGTGCATGCTCCCTGCTGTTGGCCATTTCCTGCAGGAGGTGTTCACTAGGGTGTGTCCAATGAGCATGTCCCAGAGTGTCATGTGAGCTAAACCGATTGCGAGAAAGAGCTTAGAAATAATGTAATTACTAGTCCCTCTATATACTGGTCCCAGGTTAAGTTGCAAATAAAAGCAATTCAATTTATGAAGATGGAGCTTCATGCTTATAGTTTCAACTTTGGGATTATGGTTAGTTTCCTCACATAAACTGCTCACACGACATTTCTACTGATTTACGATCAGGAATCAGACTTGGTCATACCAAATTTAGAGCAACTTTTAGTTCTTCAGGGTCATTGTCTTGCTGCATGACCCTTTTTCTCTTGAGATTCATTTCACAGACAGATATCCTGACATTTTTCTCTAGGATTTGCTGGTATAATTCAGAATTCAGAATTTCATCAATGATGACAGTCTGTCCTGGCCCAGATTCAGCAAAACAGGCCATTGTTGTTCAGTGTTCTCCAGATGATAAACTCATGAACATAGTTCGATTATAAGTTCATAGACTATTACACACCTTTCTCTCCTTTCTCTTGGAGTGTTCTTTGTTGATTGACTCCTGTAGAGGGTAACAATGGTCTTGAATAATCTCCTCCATCAATCAGACTGTAGATTGGTGGAATCCAAACTCTTCATAGATAATACTGTAAACTTTTCCAGTCTGTTGAGCATCACAAATCTTTTTTTTTTTTTTGAGGTCCATACAAATCTCCTTTGCTTGTGCCATGATATACTTTCACAAACTTTATCTCTATTCATTAAAGAAAATATGGCATAGGCTCAACATTGGCTGATTTTCCTTCCACTGACTGAAAATACACTAATTTTCTAATTTCACCTTCATTTAAATGCTAATCCTTGAGGAGCACATACTTTTGCCACTCATAAATATATAATATTGGATCATTTTCCACAATAAATCCATGAACAAGTATAATATTTTGTCTCCTTTTTTTAACTGGGTTCTCTTTATCTACTTTTATGACTTGAAATGGAAAATGATGCCCTCAGTCATGATTCATCTTGTTTTTCTTCTGAAATTTAATAAACGATAAGGACAACAGGCCCTAACGTCTAAGTGACTTTGTTGCTTAGATTTAAGCTAGCTGTAGCTGATAGCGAAGTGCACTGTAAATGAAACACAAGCATACACACAGGTGTCTATATATTCGGGTAGGAGGGTGGAGGGTAATTGTGTTGTCATTTCCACACATCACAGCCAAATCCTCTGTGGAAATCAGCTCTCTGCCAGTGTATTTCTTCACACTTGAATGGCTTTTAATTATAATTACAACACATTTGGGCACAGTGTGTAAATCCAAATGTGATTTTGTCGGAGGAATAAAGAAATGCTGGCACGCTCACGTTCTAATCCTCCTCATCACTGCTGAGCAAAGCGACCATGAAGAAATCAAAACAAACAGGGGTCTATTCCTGTTTTTTTTGTTTGTTTGTTTTTGTTTGTTTCTGAGTATTCTCACACACTCTTCTTTGTTCACATACATTTCTCATCTTTCCAGCACCATTTCTGATGACATCACTTTTTGTGATTGGCAGAAATCCTATACTCCCTACCTCACTTGTAGTTTGTCGTTCAAAGTCACACCAGAATAAACTAGCGGAACGATGCAATTCGATTTTCTGATACTTTAGGTTGTGAAGTGATGGTAAAGTGTATGTCTCTGGAGGATTGGTATTCACTCCATTTACCCGAAAAAAATCCTTGCTCATTATTCCAACTCTCTCCGATGACATCATCTTTTCTTAGTCGTTTCTGATGCTGGTAGTCACTAATGGATATTGTCAGCCCAGATAAATATAAGATTTTCATGCATATTTTAGACAGGTATACTGTAACTCGAGTGCACTTGTGGAGGATTGATATATAACTTATGCACCATATATTTCAGCATCTCAGACTGCATTTGAAAAAATAGAGCTCTGACTGTTGATCTGCAACCTGCAGTAAGTTAACTAGGAGGAAAAAGGATGTAGGCCAGAACCATCATTCTGAATTAAAGTGTAGTGTTGTGATGATTTCAGCACAGAACGCACACACAGAGAGAAGGGCCGAAGTAAGAAGATAGATTGAAATAGACTTGGTAGTGACTCTGTTTCTAGGGTAAATGAGGATGGGTAGGAACAAGGGGTGAGACAAGAGGCAAAAGCAAACTCTGGCGCTGGTTCCATGGCAACAGCCTTATCATTGGCTCCTCAAAGGAAGTGAAAAAAAGAAGGACAACAAAACCAGTAGCCCAGGAGATGCCACCTCCCCATCAACACCACCATCACCATCACTACACCCTGTGGGTTGCATCAGAGAGGTCGAACAAGAGCCAAAATTGCACTCTCACACACACATACTTACACCCTACTACTATCATCATCCACTTCACTCCTTCCCCTTTTTTCAGACCTCTCTCTCTCTCTCTCTCTCTCTCTCCTGTCTGTCAGGGTTATTGTTAATGTATTACTTATAACATTAGCATGTTTTATTCTTTATTTCATTTAGATCATTATTGCATTTAAGTCATAATTAGTTCTATTAATCATTTCAAAGGACGTCATGACAACAAACACCAATAAATCGCACCTTTCCCAACATAATGAACAGAAAATAATAATATAATAATAGAGCCTGCCTAGATACCGCTCCCACTTTCTGCTTCTGCCTCACCCTGATTGGACCAGCCCCTTAGCAACGACTAGTTCCTGCTCAGCCAATGAAGCTTGACGCGTTCGTCACTCTTGACCAATCACGGCCTGCTCAGTCCAAACGAGGCAGAAAACAGTGACCCAGTAACTCGTGGGTGCATACTGATTGGCTAACAGCAGTTCTCTCTTCTAATTGGCTACTCATTACTATCTCCTGGTCATTCATATATTTTGCCGCTCTTCTCTCTGAGGAGAAATGCTGTTTAGCTGGAGGGGAAAAAACAGTACAATTCCTCAGTAACAGACAGTGCCCCTATTCATCATCTTAAACCATAACAATAAAGTTATTAATTTATGTATAAGTAAGTAAACTAAAAATAAATCACTGCCTAAAGCACTGTTTTAGATTATACTGATGGCCTCATTGGGTTTTTTATCAATTGTTTACTTAGCTTGTTGTGTATATGATGGACATTCATTTCCATATATAGTTGTGTCCATATAAATACTGTGATTATGTGTGTCTATATGAGCAAAAATAAACAATGTACATTTACTATTCATGTCATAATAACTAACATGTAATTAGGCTCTTTGGATCGAATAGTCATCAGCGACATCCACCAAACCTGAGGTGCATAACTGTTTTAGTATATATTACATTTACATTTATGGCATTTGGCAGACACCCTTATCCAGGGTGACTTACATTCATCATTTTTATACAACTGAGCAATTGAGGGTTAAGGGCCTCGCTCAAGTACCCAACAGTGGCAGCATGGTGGTACTATACTACTATACACTATACTACACTACTATACACTACACAGGAACAGACAAGTAAAAAAGCACACTAAAATTAGATTTCTATGATATATTTATTTGTTTGTTTGTTTTACTTTTTTATCTCGACAGACGCAGGTGAACTTGAGTGCACACTGGAACAGGTGTCTCTTTGAATGTCTTTATTGTGTCTTTCAGATTTTCAATATATGCAATGCGGAAACAATTAAAAGCAAACAAAAAGGAGATTTCTATAGTTCATATTTGCATATTTTAAACATGACACTGAGGCAGTGTAATTTATTGTATAATACACAAATATGAAAGTAAACTGTGCTCCATAATGGTGTGTTATAAACTCATTCACAGTTTTAGTATAAAGTATGAATCCCCAGATAGTGGACCAATCCTACCGCATGGTTCCCTTAGTAATTTTTTGAAATCAACCAATTACAACTGTAAATGGTTTCCATATTCTTGGCTACAAGCCAATTTATCCATCCAGTTTATCCAGTTGGCATATGCTACTGTCCCTCCTCATAGATATCATATTAGATAGATAGGCTACACCTTATGGTAGATGGCGCTGGCTGATGAACATCTTGGTTAGTTAGCTAATACAATTTACAGCGAAACACTACGGCCCTGAGCTGTCACACTTCACTGTGCTGTTGTTAGCCAGAGAGTGAATAGCAACAACCAAGATGGCACCACAAAGTTGCTCCACCTGACAGTGCTGTCAGCATGGTGTAGCAGGGTGTAGCCTATCTGTCTATTAAGATTTACAATATTTGGCACATGCCCTTATCCAGAGTGACTTACATTTGTAATTTTTTATACAACTGAGTAATTGAGGGTTAAGGACCTTGCTCAAATGCCCAACAGTGGTGGTACTGGGTCTTGAACCCCCGACCTTCATATCAGTAACCCAGAAGCTTAGCCACTGCCCAGCTTTCACTCTTTATGTTTCTCCTCTCATCATCCTCGCAGTGAGAACTAGCAAGAAAATGGCTGCCTGCCTTTAAGACTAAAAGCATGCTGCTCACACCAAGCCAATAAAATCACATTTATTCTCATTAAAATAATGTAAACCTTAAATAATCCCCTCACTGAGTAAGTGCTTACTCCGCCTTGCAAACTCGGGATAATGTTTGAATCAAAATAACCAGCAAAAATTCCATAAAAATCTTATTTTAGTTTTTGTTCCCATGTAGTATATACTAAAACGGTCATTTCCCTCTGACTCCGTGGATATCAGTGAACAGAACTGTGATATCTACCTCGCCCTCAATAATTATGTAACTGATTCCAGAAGTAATTTAGAGTTGTCAGTTGTGTCTACAAAGGACTACAGAAGCTTGTGAAAAAAACTGTACAGCCAGAAACCAATTTCAGTTAGCTAGCAATAACCTGCACACAAACTCTATCATTGCCCCACCCCCCTTTTTTCCAAGGATCATGCGGTGCAGTTCCTGACACAGGGCAATCCTGATACCATTAAATCACAACATTAAACATTAAAGACTGATTCTGATTTAATTCCTTATGTAGGCTGTAAGAGAGATATAATATCAAACTCCTTTCTGCTATATTCCCCAAAAGCACACGCACACACACACACACACACACACACACAGTATTCAGTTATGTAGTTGCGTCAGTTAGTGAAAGAATGCCTCCAGAGATTCACAACATAAATATTATAAATACAACAACACTGAAATGTCAGGAGACAGAGATTACATCATGCCTAGAGACTGCATGATATCACCCTTCTGTGAATTTGCATGTCACTAGAAACCACACATCAAACAGACACCACCGCATCACAGAACAAATAATAGACTTAAATTCCATCAAGAAAAAACAACACTAATCAGATATTACTCAGTTACACTTAAGTAGACAGAAGTCCTTTTTAAACAGCAGTAGGCGGCTAACTGTAATGTTGGTAGTAATATGTTGGTGTTATTTATTTTAATTGTTGTAATAATAAAAATGTGACTACAGAGTTCTCTGGTAGCTAAGAGGCAACCCTGCTCTGCTGTGGATTCTCTGCTACTTTGTCTCATATAAGAGATTTTGTTGTACATAAGCTAGTTAGTGGTCTGTTAACTAAATGCATGTTAGCATATGAGATTGGTCTTAATATTATTATATCATATTAAAGTTATAGTATTAATAAACCAATTATTACACTGAACAGAGACTGTGTTTTCATGCATTTAAAAAAAACAAAAACATTTGTCATCTACACATTCTATAGTAGTTGGTCCACACCTGTCCCACTGTCAAATCTCAGCATTTCCAGGACCAGTTGTCAGAGTAACCACTTAACCTGGCTCAGGTTGGAATATGAATAACAGGAAGAGGTGAAAACCTGAATAAACATCCCAGAATTAGATCAGTGACTCCAAAAAAAGCCCCTTCCCACCCACAACCTCAGCCTCATATGCACCTGTGCCATGCCACACAGCAAGAAGAAAGGAAAAAAGAAATGATGAAAAAGTAAAGGAAAAGACATAATGGATGATCTTCTCATGTATATAAAAGGACAAGCCTGTTGTGGGTAAGGTGTTTGTTTGTTTGTTTGTTTGTTTGTTTGTTGTATTTTTTCAATCACTAAAATTTTTTAATTAAAAAAAGGCTCTAATACAATAAGTTGACTGCTCACATCGTATGAAGTCAAGTCAAGTCAAGTCAGTTTATTTGTATAGCGCTTTTTACAATTGACATTGTCACAAAGCAGCTTTACATAG
>JAQMYF010000022.1:15446789-15460246 GCA_030014195.1 Neosilurus mollespiculum
CGGGAATGTTCGGAAAACACTGAAGTTTCTCAGCTGGCTTTAATAACCACAGTGTGTATTGGTCAAAAAAAGCCGTGAATGTATTTATATACGCCAACCAAACAATTTACATGATTTTGCATTGTTAATTAAGACATGTTCTTTAATAATCCCACTCAAAAGAAGCACTCAGTATTGTAGAAAAGTAAAATTATGCACATGTATTAGTGCTGTTAACATCAAAACATGAACATGTATTTACTCAGTCAAATGCTAACATGAATAATCAATGAATACTTAAATATTGTGTAAATTATGACCTGGAGCTAAAACTAGAAAGCTCATTCGATGCAGTTTTATTTGAGGACAATATTTAGGCATATAGATTTTAGTTCGCCAGGCAAAATTACAAGCATACACAAATTTAATGTAGTTTAGGTCTCAGAAACTTGAAGTTAAAAAAGAAGTTATTCAATATGTTAAAAATAACTATTAAGTATGGCTTCTATGACGAAGGCAAACATATTATTTACTTACCAGGGACAAAATTTGTATTACAAACCTGAGTATACACAGTGATAGATTCTTTTCTACATAGGAAATATTTGTTAGCCACCACACTCTACTTTTCTTACTCAGTTCTTCTGTCTGAGAACTCTGGGCCCTTATATAACTGCAGGTAAGCAGTACAAAGATTTTCCCGAGTGTTTTTCTAGCAGCTGCACAGTATGGTATTATCACATGGACTCTCATTGGGTCGCTTGTGTAACAGGTCTCAGGATGAGTACCCATCAACAGATAAGAATCTTATACAAACAGGGAAAGAATGAGACAGACGACAGTGCTTGTGATCACTGCAGCTTCGCTCAGCAGAATTTATTTACCAATACACAATACACTTCTGTGTATTTTCTTCAATAGACTCAAATATCATCTTACAAATACCGATTTCCACAAAACAAAAACAAAAGAAGATACAGAGGCTAGTTGCAGCACCATTACCTTTGGCTTTCATATAGAACACACATTTTGCCATTCAGCCTAATCCTGAGTTCAGTGCATCACAGCATGAATACATCCTCATTCATTCTAATAACCAAACTAGTACTTAATCTACTACTACTCAAAAGAAAATAATATCATGAAATACAGCAGCTACAGGTACTCGCATATCCTCTTTTTTTAACTTCATAGTGCAAATGAAAAGAAAACCTAGCACTTTGCTAGTAATGACTGTCATTTCAATATCAATGCATGAGCTGAAGATTTGCAAACATTTCCAAAGTGCTTACAATATAATATTACAAAAACATACACCTCAACCAAAAAGATATCTCTACATACTGAACTGATTTATTAAGAGGATAGTTATTAACCCAAAATGAAATGTACTGGAGCTCAAAACTATGCTTCACTTAAAAATCGTAACAGGAACGTTACAGCCGGCGCCATTTTTTGTCACTTGCAATGCAAAGGAGGACCATTCATCATTCATGCATCAATGCTTCCTTCGCAGTGTGGCAGGTCTCTCCCTTAGAGATAGGGTGAGAAGTTCTGTCATCTGGTCCAACTCCTTCACGTTGAGAGGAGCCAGTTGAGGTGGATCGGGCATCTGATTAGAATGCCTCCCGAACGCCTCCCTGGTGTGGTGTTTTGGCCATGTCGTACCGGGAACAGACCCCGGGGCCGACCCAGATCATGCTGGAGGGACTACGTCTCTTGGCTGATCTGGGAAGGCGTCCCCCCGGAAGAGCTGGAGGAAGTGGCTGGGGAGAGGGACGTCTGGACCCCACTGCTTAGGCTGCTGCCCCCACAACCTGACTTTAAACTTGTTCACCCAACCATTTAGATACATCACATACCCCTCACATACCAGTCTAATGTTACATTTAACTGTTCAGCAACAACTCTATGCAGTTTTACAAACTTTTAGAGTATGTAAAACTGCATAGTTCTGCAGTTCAGGGAAAGAATGAGACAGGCGACAGTGTTTGTGATCAGTGCAGCTTCGCTCAGTAGAATGAGGAAGTAAACGAAAGTCCGTTCTAAAAAAAGAGTCCAGAGCGGAAGTGGAGCGCCACATTACCTCCTGCTGGCAACAGTGGAAGAAGTGCAAGAAGGCTTGTCATATCTCATTGAGAGGTAACCATTGACTATTACAGTTCAAACTAACATGTATCTCACAGAGATAATTCTTTCGAAATAAAACAAACATTACTTAAATGTGACAATACATTTAGTGTGTCACACTTGTATTTGTTTGTCAGACTGACCATTCAAGATGTCACACAAAAGCCCCTCATTCAGAGTCATACATTTCAATACAGATTTCAGCACTTGATTTAATCCTGTTCAAAATAAATAAGACACCTCAGTTTCAGACTCACCCTCCCCACAAAGTAGCAGTACGCCATATCAAATGTGGGACACAGTAATAATCACAGGTTTTTTAATAAACAACATCAAACACAAATCAAGAATCATAAACACAGCTAAAGAGCTTGAGCATTGTAGCATAACATACAACACACTACGTACAACAATGGGATGATGCGCAACAACAAAAAATGCAAAGCTAAATAGTGAAAACTAAGAAATTGTGGATCCAGTGAAGAGAAACAAAAAAAGTGGAAGGGATTAACAGGGCATGCCGTGAGGTCAAGTGATCTGATGAGTTGACGGAAAACATGGCACAGGTCAGTCACAAGAAGACACCAGTGCTGATGAGACATGAGATGAAATTATCTCTATAACATAGAAATATTATTAATTTTTGCATTTAGTCAGAAAGAATAATGTTCTTATATTTTAAAGGTGTGAAGAATTGTTATGATACGATTTGTAAAAAAGCATGTCAAAGTAAGTATATTATTTTTATTAATATTCTAAATAATATTTATAAAAGGGTTTTTTTTTAAGGTTAGGCATGTTTTACATTTGTTTACAGAACTGTCATCACCTGAACATCATTATCTGAGGGGTATTTATAAATATATGATCTTTTATTACAATCTCTCTTTTTCACTTTCAACTATGTACACTGCAGACTTTACAATTCATACTCAAAACATAATGTTTAATATACATTTACAGTACTCTTTGAATGCAACCTTCCAAACCACAGTCAAGGTATGCAAGAGTTTATTAAAGTTACTGCTCCAATATTCAAATTTTATTTGTCACATACAAATTATACACAGTACAATATGTAGTGAAATGCTTAGTACGACTGTCCAAAATGTAAAGAATAAACTATCTAAGCAACAAGAAGTGTAATAATAATAATTGGTGGAGCAGTGGTTAGCACGTTCGCCTTACAGCAAAAAGGTCTTGGTTCGATTCCCGGACTCAGGTTCTTCTGGTCAGTTTGCATGTTCTCTCCATGCTTTTGTGGGTTTCCTCAAGGTACTCCGGTTGCCTCCCACAGCCCATACACATGCACAGTTAGCTAATAAGCCATTTTTGCATCTCGGCTGGAGCATTATGGGATCGGGGCTACCAGCGGACCTGTGTAAATGGGAGACTGTAATATGAACATTAGAAACCGGTGCAGTTTAAATGACTTTAAAGGGTAGAAAGTCCTGGAATTTAAAGTATTTTGTAAACACCAAGGTTTTGGTGTTATTGGGAAATGACTACAAGGAAGGAACGTCTTGTCATTGTTTATAAAAGTGTTCTGTTCATGTTATTAAAAATTGACAATCAGCTGTAACGTTTACATATTTACTTTACTTGGTTAAGTTCATTTCATTAACTAATAAATAACAAAATATGTCATTACCTGTATTGCTTTAGAACAATTATAACAGCTGACAACTTATTGTTTACACTAACTGAAGTTAAACATGCTGTAGTGTAGTGGGTGATAATGGGGCCTCTGAGGTATTAGTCTACTTAACTCACCTACTTCCTTATTTAAAATCTAAGTCTGTCTACATATTAGCAATAATCAAATTGTAAACATACAATTCAGCCACTTACTAGTTTAATCCATCTCTTGTGAGCTTCGGGGTTTTTCTTCTCTGTGGGTAAATTGTGCAGAAGAAACCGTGGTTTGCATGTACATTCTGGCTCTTTGTACTCTCACTTATGAAAATCACACTAACTTTTACTCCACCTTTCAAGTCTATAATGACCATCAGCACGTCTACTATTAAAATCCTGTTTATTATTTCACTTCAGTTTACATTGAACTGTTCAATTGATGGACCAGCACTGTGGCATAGTGGTAAGCATGTCCACCATACAGCAAGAAGGTCCTGAGTTCAAGTCCCAGACTGGGCATTTCTGTGTGGAGTTTGCACATTCTTCCTGTGCTTGTATGGGTTTCTTCCTGGTACCCTGGTTTCCTCCCACAGTCCAAAGACAATCACATTATGCTAATTGGCTGTTCCAAATTGACCCTAGGTGAAAGTGTGAAAGGTGCTGAGATGGGCACCAGCCTCCCCATGACCCTAATAGGATTAAGTGGTTCAGCAAATGAGTGTTCAAGGAGTTTACATTTTTGTACTCATGTAATTAGCCGCATTTGTAATGTAGTATCTCCTTTATAGGAGCTTGTTCACCATTTGCACTGCATGGCTCCTGTAAGAGAATTTTGCTGTTTGATGGAGGATTTACTGGACAAATACAAACCAATTGGAGTAAGTTGTATTAGTTTGTACTAACATTTAAAATATATGAATTCATTTGTTTAAAGGTTTTTTTTTTAAGTTGTCTCTTTTAATATTGCCATATGGTACAGTCAGAAGTTTACACACACTTATCATGGACATTAATATTAGGGCAGTATCAGGGTTTCAGTGATTTCTTTGAAATGTTCTTTTTCTGGAGCAAAATGGTTGTACGACACACATATTCAATAGACCAAATTAAGCATTTGGTGCACAAGTTTTACTCTACATGTTTCCAAATTCATCAAGATCTAATTTGCAGTACTACGATTCCCACATTCAATCACGGCTGGCATTTAATCATAATAATCATGGCAAAAATTTTTAAGCTCAAAAGTTTTGTCACGATCATCATGAATCCACCAAGTTCCCTCACAGTACAGCAGGAAAGTCCAAGAAGCTCAATTACAGATCTGAAAAAGAAGATCGTAGATATCAGGAATGTCTAATGGTGCCATTGTTTAACAACTTCAGACTCCAATATCATCAGTGCAAATAAATGTACATAAGATCATGTTATTGAGAGGAGATCTGGAAGAAAACCCACAAAGTCACCTTCAGCTGAGAGCAAACTGCTTAGGAAAGTCAGAAACAACCCAGGAACCACCAAGACGCAAACCTGCCATGAACTGGAAGCTGCTGGAAAACCTACATCACTGTCTACAGTTAAATAAGTTTTATATCATCATGGACTGAGAGATGGCTCTCCAAGAACAAGGTCCCTGTTACAGAATCATCACGGTCAGTTTCCACTACAGTCTGCAGCTGATCACATGTCCATCTGGGGGAAAATATTGTCCACAATGACTGTTAAACATGGTGGTAGTAGCACCACACCTGGTGGCTGTATTACTGCAATGGAACTGGTGCATTGTGCAAAGTGGATGGAATCATGTAGCAGAAGAGCCTCAGAATTCTTCAGCAAAAACCTCAAACCTTCAGAAACTTTGACACAGTTGGGTTCCAACAGGACACTGTCCCCAAACCCACATCAGAGCTGGGTATGGAATGGATAAAACAGCTAATTAGAAAAAAAAAAAAAAAAGCTAACTTTGTCTAATGATCTTCTCAAAATCCTAACCTCACATCTACTGAAAATATTTGCACTGTGCTTAAATGTCAGAAATCAATACATTTTAACAGAAATGTGTGCTGTACATATAATTTCAGAAAACCTCAAATAAATTAAAACTTGTGCACCAAACTTGACTTTGTTTTCAAGTAAAGATGGATTTTATACCATCATTCTGCTTCAGAAAAGAACAGTTTAATGAAATTACTGAAAACCCAATATTACCCTGATATTCATGCCCATGATTAGGGGGTGTAAACAAATCTGGTTGTTGACTGGTTTGTTTTTTGTTTTTTTGTAGCTTGCACTAATGAAAACTCAAGCCGTCTCAATAGTAAGAATACTTTTCAATATTTAGCACTCATTACTAGAATCATGTTTATATTTCAATTTTATTTAAAGCTACCAGCTGTAGGACTTATTTTATTTCTGCAGGATCTTTATCACTGAACGGATCAAGCTGCATTTTATCATTTGACATGAGGTCGGAGGAGATGACAAAGAAAAGTAAGCATAATAAAGAAAGAAAGAAAGAAAAGGGGGCTACATACATTGCTACATTCACACTGCCATCAGAAGTTTCCCAAATTATTACTTTTTCCCTCATATAAGACTGAGATCTGTTTCTTATCTGATTATGTATACTGAATTAATGTGAATTGTCCATAACTCTAGGTCAACATTCAGCACTGACAGGAATCACCATTTAAGTAAACCATTCACATCATGCTTCCACAAACTCCACATTCACACACACTACTGAACAGAAGTAGCAGCCATTGCTCCAAAATACAATAATGAAATATCTGTACACCCTTATTATCATCTGCAATGACTTTCGATACCTTCCACTGTACATCAGCTAATATATGAAACCTTAATTGCTGATTTCAGTGACCTCCATGCTGAATTCTATACAACAGCATGCAGCATGTGATGCCTTTATTGTTTTTGCATGCGAAGCTTTTCAGGACTGCATGTAGTTCACACGTATTTTTAGAACTAAAATGAACAACCAAACCATAAAAAAGGCAATAAATAAAAATTAAGCACTAAGGCCTGCAGTGTAAACACAGCCCTACATACATAAATACATATAGTGCTGTGTGAAAGTTTTTACCCTTTCCTAATTTCTTCTACTTTGGGATATTTTTACTAATAACTTTTTCTGGTTTTAGGTAAACACAAGACAGTTTTTAAATAAGTACTTCATTTATTGATGCAAACATTTCCACTGGCCCCTGTATATAATGTTCATTGTTTTCTTAGTTAATCACTCAACCAATTACATTATAAATACCTCAGAGGATGTTTCCACTGACATCATAGCATAGTGGGTGCGCATCACCTTGCAGTCATACACACGGTCACACAATCTAACATGCACACTATGCACCATCACACACGGTCACACAATCTAACACACACTATACGCCATCAGACACGGTCACACAATATAACACACACGATGCACCATCACACTTGGTCACAAAATCTAACGTACACGATGCACCATCACACACGGTCACACAATCTAACACTCACTATACACCATTACACACGGTCACACAATCTAACACACACGATGCACCATCACACGGTCACACAATCTAACTCACACAATCTAACACACACGATGCACCATCACACACGGTCACACAATCTAACACACACGATGCACCATTACACACGGTCACACAATCTAACACACACACTATACACCATCACACACGGTCACACAATCTAACACACACACTATGCACCATCACACATGGTCACACAATCTAACACACACTATACACCATCACACACGGTCACACAATCTAACACACACGATGCACCATCACATACGGTCACACAATCTTACACACACTATACACCATCATACACACTGTAACACAATCGAACACACATTGTACACTATTTCACACACACTGTAACACAATGTGTCATGCACTATACACCATCATACTCACTGTAACACAATCTTACACACTATACACTATCACACACTGTAATACAATCTAACACACGTTGTACACTATCTCACACAGACTGTAACACAATGTATCATGCATTATACACCATCTTACTCACTATAACACAATCTTACACACTATACACCACACACATTGTAACACAATGTAACATACACTATACACCATCACACACACTGTACACTATCCCACACTGTAAACACAATTTAACAATCACTATACACCATCACACACACTGTAACAAAATCTAACATACACTGTACACTATCACACACACTGTAACACAATCAAACATACACTATACACCATCACACACACTGTACACTATCAAACACACTTACACAATCTAACATACACTATACACCATCACACATACTGTACACTATCACACACACTGTAACACAATCAAACATACACTATACACCATCACACATACTGTACACTATCACACACACTGTAACACAATCTAATTTCTTTTATTTATGCAGGATCATCACCACTGAATGTACTAACCTGTATTTTATCATTTGAAACTGGGTCAGATAACATGACAAAATAAGTGTGATACAAAAAGCATGGTGACGAAAGAAAGAAAGAAAGAAAGGGGCTACACACATAGGCTAAACACAATCGACAGTTTTTCAAGTACTTCATTTATTGAAAAAAACATTTTAACTGGCCCCTGTATAAAATGCTCATTGTGTTTATTGTGTTAATTATAAATAACTCAGAGGACTGACATCATAACATAGTGAGCAGCCATCACCTCGCAGCTCGAGGATTCCCTTGCTGGATTCTCAGCTAAGGAGAGTGTAGACTGTGATTTCTTTTATTGCATGAATTCTCAGCAAAATTGAATGGACATTAAGTGTTCTTTTCCTTGTGGCTTTCAGGCTACAGATTCTCAGACCTTGGTGTATGGTTATTAAACACTACTAATGGCTATCAAATCAATATCACCAGAGATAATGATCTTAAACCCACAGTAAACATCTGCTTTGTGAGAGGAACTCAGAACTGCAGAAACACAACTGGTAAAGTAGTTCTCAAATATTTGAGTGTGAAAGATGTGTACAATTAAGCATGGCACAGATTAAATATTAAAATTTTATGCATTTTTATATATTACAAGAAGCTGTAAATGATAATAATGATTTCAGTTCTTAAAAATTAAGAATTTTATTATAGTGGTAATGCTGTTAATAATATAAACAGTAATAAGGATCTCTAACTAAGAATGTCTCCTATATAAAAACTGGTAGAGTATATCCAAATCTAGGTACAAAGAAGGGTAGTGTGCTACAGAGTGTGTGTGAGATGGCATTTAGTGTGCGTTAGATTGTGTTAGAGTGTGTGTGATGTTGTATAGTGTTTTAGATTGTGTTATAATGAGTATGATGGTGTATTGTGTGTGTGTGTGTGTGTCACATTGTGTTACAGTGTGTGTGGTGTATAGTGTGTGTAACAGTGTGTGTGATGGTATAGTGTGTGTTTGATTGTGTTAAAGTGAGTATGATGGTGTATAGTATGTGTTCCATTATACATTATGATGTATAGTGTGTGTTGCACTGTGTTACAGTGTGTGTGATGGCATATAGTGTCTGTGTTACAGTGTGTATGGTGTATAGTGTGTGTTACAGTTTGTGTGTTAGATTGTGTTATAGTGTGTGTGGTGTGTAGGGTGTGTTAGATTGTGTTATAGTGTGTGTAGGGTGTGTTAGATTGTGTTACAGTGTATGTGATGTCCCGTGTGTGTTACAGTGTGTGTGATGGTGTATGATGTCTGTGTTACATTGTGTTACAGTGTGTGTGGTGTATAGTGTGTGATTTACAGTGTGTTACAATGTTTGATGTTGTGTAGTGTGTGTGTCTGTGTTAGATTGTGTTACAGTGTGTGTGGTGTGTAGGGTGTTAGGTTGTGTTATAGTGTGTGTGGTGTGTAGGGTGTGTTAGGTTGTGTTACAGTGCCTGTGATGGTGTTTTTTTGTGTGTTACAATGTGTTACAGTGTGTGTGATGTACAGTGTGTGTTACAGTGTATGTGATGGTGTATGGTGTCTGTGATACATTGTGTTACAGTGTGTGTGGTGTATAGTGTGTGTGGTTTACAGTGTGTTACAATTTGTGTGTGTGTGTAGGGTGTGTTAGATTGTGTTATAGTGGGTGGTGTGTAGGGTGTGTTAGGTTGTGTTACAGTGTCTGTGATGGTGTTTTTTGTGTGTTACAATGTTTTACAGAGTGTGTGACGTACAATGTGTGTTACAGTGTGTGATGGTGTATAGTGTGTGTGTTATATTGTGTCATAGTGTGTGTGGTGTGTAGGGTGTGTTAGATTGTGTTACAGTGTGTGTGATGTACAGTGTGTGATGGTGTATAGTGTGTGTGTGTTAGCTTGTGTTACAGTGTGTGTGATGTACAGTGTGTTACAGTGTGTGTGATGGTGTATGGTGTCTGTGTTACATGTGGATGGTGTATGGTGTCTGTGTTACAATGATGTTGTGTCATTGTGTTCTTTACAGAAATACTGGCAGACTGCAATCAACCTGATGGTACACAAAAGTCATTTTTTATTATTGTATCATTCTTATTATATTACATTTGTAGTATAAATACTGACAATTTTTAAGAATGTATGACTTTTAAATGGTTATTTAAATATTTAATTTAGGGGAAAGTAAATGGCAGTGTGGGAATATGACCTGTGTGGATCATCAAGCATTTTGTAAAAATGCTAGTTACAACCAGTCCTATGGTGAGGATAATTTTACTCTACTGTATTTAATTAAATTTATTTATTGGGGTTTTTGTTCTGTAACATCCAGGTCTTTGTAACATCCAGGTTTTCTGTAACATCCAGGTCTCATTGAATATGTAAGCCGCTATTCTGTCTACAAGGAGTAAATGCAGCTAATGTAATGCAGTCATTACACTGCAATCCCAAACATCAAAGAGCATTTTATTTAGTCATTATTTACTTTTTTTTAATAAAATGATTTCATTAAAACACTGTATCATTATAATGTACACTGGTATGCAGTTTAATAACTTTTTCTTTTGATTGCAGGTAACTCTTCAAATGATAATATCATATTAATAGGATCAAATGTGACATGTGTCAAGTCTGGAAATGCTTTTAAGAAGACTGATGGAGAAGTTGAAATGGTCTCTCCGTTTACTGGAAATGGCAGTAATGATAACTTTTCGTAAGAAAATGTATACTGTAGCATTGTGTTGTGAAATCTTTAACTCTGACAAAAACATTATTCAACTTCCCAACACTTTTATGATCACATTAAAATGAATCATGCACACAACTTTAGTACACTGAAACACAAAACTATGGAGCCATTAAAGGTCCATGGTAAGATTTTACTTTTAAAATTTTGCTTACTTTAGGGTTCCCTTGCAATAGTTTTTTCACTCCCTCACAATAGTCTTTCCATTACCTTGCAAAAACTTGCGTTTCCTCACAATACTTTTTCATCATCATCATCCTTATCCGCTTGTTCCTGGGTCGGGTCGCGGGGGCAGCAGCCTAAGCAGTGAGGTCCAGACGTCCCTCTCCCCCCAGCCACTTCCTCCAGCTCTTCTGGGGGGACGCCAAGGCTTGTTCCAGCTTGTTCTGGGTCAGCCCCGAGGTCTCTTCCCAGTTGGACATGCCCAAAACACCACACCAGGAAGGCATTCGCGAGGCATTCTAATTAGATGCCCGAGCCACCTCAACTGGCTCCTCTCAACACGAAGGAGCAGCAGTTCTACTCTGAGCTCCTCCAGGATGACAGAACTTCTCACCCTTTCCCTAAGGGAGAGCCCTGCCACCCTGCGAAGGAAACTCATTTCAGCCGCTTGTATTCACGACCTTGTTCTTTCGGTCACTACCCAAAGCTTGTGACCATAGGTGAGGGTAGGAACGTAAATCCACTGGTAAATTGAGAGCTTTGCCTTCCGGCTCAGCTCTCTCTTCACTATGACAGACCAGTACAAGCTCTGCTTTACAGCTGTCCACCTGTCAATCTCTCACTCCATCCTTCCCTCTCTCGTGAACAAGACCCCCAGATACTTGAACTCCTCCACTTGGGGCAGGACCTCATTCCAGACCCAGAAGGTGCATTCCACCCTTTTCCAACTGAGAACCATGGCCTCGGACTTGGAGGTGCTGATTCTCATCCCAGTCATCTCACACTCATCTGCGAATCGCTCCAGCGAGAGCTGAAGGTCCTGGCTCGATGAAGCCAAAAGGACAACGTCAGCTGCAAAAAGCAGAGACGAGACCAAACCAGAACCCCTCAACACCTTGGCTGCGCCTAGAAATCCTGTCCATAAAAATTATGAACAGAACCTGTGACAGGGCAGCCTTGGCGGAGTCCAACCCCCACTGGAAACGAATTCGACATGTTGTTACCAACAATACTTTTTCCCTTCCCCCACAATAATTTTGCGTTCCCTCACAATACTTTAACAATACCCCACAATACTTTTTTGATACGTCGCAATACTTTTTCAGTCCCTCACAATACTTTTGTGTTCCCTCGCTATACTTTTGCACTATCTCACAATGCTTTGCGTTTCCTCGCAATAGTTTTGTGTTCCCTCACAATAGTTTTTCAGTCTTATGGAATACCACACATGCATCAACTTATTGAGTGTTTCTTTGATCTTGGTATCAAAAATATTAAAATACAGTTTTACTGCTTAATGAAAAATATGGACACATAATCAGTGAAAACAACCTTAAACAAATTGTTAGATTGAGTGAGTTCTCTAAAAGAAAACAGTTACCGAATTTTATTAGGCATATTGACTCTTATGGTAAAGTCAAGCATTTGTGTTAATGGCTGCATTGATGGCAAGTTGAATGAGCCTTTTAGTGTAGAGTGTCATGAAGCCTATGTATGTGTTGTGAATCAGTGTGAAACTTTGAGAGGTAACACAGACATACCGCAAGGGAACACAAAACTAAAAGTACCTGCCGAAAAAATCTTACCTTGACCATTCAGGGGCTCTGTACAAAACAATCCTAATTCTAAAACATTGTTCTGGCAGTAAATGTTAAAATTATAGAACTTACCCCACATAAGCATTGTTCATTTTTTTTCACTTAAGTTGCTTGGTCCAAGTAACCTTCGCATTACATTTGACCAATTTCTCAAAAAAACCACCAAAAATACCAAAGTGCTAATTGTTTTGCGGGGGGCAGCCGTAGCCGTGGTTAGACAAGCAGCTTTGGGACCGAAAGGTCTCTGGTTCGCTTCTCGAGCCGGCAGGAAAAATGTGCGGCAGGGGGGAGTGAGCTGTACCTTCCCTTCCTCCACCTTCATGGCTGAAGTGTCACTAAGCAAGGCACCTAACCCCCAACTGCTCTCTGGGCACTCCAATGTGTGTGGCAGCCCACTGCTCTGAGTGTGTGTTGGTGCTTACTGTGGATGGGTTAAATGCAGAGGCAATAATTTCCCTTGCGGGATTAATACAGTATGGAGCCCCTAAAGGGACATGGGTAAAAAAAAAAATAAAGGTTAGGTTTCTCGTGCGCATGAGAAAAGGGACATGGTAAAAAAAAAAAAGGAAAGGTTTCTCGTGCGCACGAGAAAGTATCGTGAGCGCACGAGAACGTTTCGCATGCACACGAGAAACTATGTGTGTGCTGCTGACTACTGAGTTTGGAAACCATTTGTGACCCAGTCTGGCAAAATGAGTCACAGTGACCAAAAATTCAAAATTGAGTTAGCCATACCATTTA
>JAQMYF010000022.1:15475559-15489447 GCA_030014195.1 Neosilurus mollespiculum
TTTGTGTGTGTGTGTTTGTGTATATATATATATATATATATATATATATATATATATATATATATATATGTATGTGTATATATATATAGTTGTTTATATGCATGTTTATCCAGTGTCTATTATGTATTATAAAACAGCTTCCATTTATAGAGCCCTTTATATATACACTGCATGTGTGTGTGTGTATATATAGCTACACATAATGGACAAAAGTTTATGGACACTTTACCATCACTCCCATATGAATCTTCACCAAGTTGAAAGCACACTACACTTTCCCTTCACTAGAACACACTCATTTGCTGAACCATTTAATCCTTGGTGCTTGGCTGCGCCTATCTTGGCCAACTCCGAGCAAAGGTGGGGTGCACCCTGAGCAGCTTGTCAGACCATCGCAGTGCAACACACAACCAATTTTTGCTTGCATCTACACCGAGGGGCAATTTAGAACAGCCTGTTAGCCTAATGTCCGTGTCTTCTTTGGACTGAGGGAGAAAACCAGATGAGCATGGGGAGTACCTGCAAAGTCCACACATAAACGCCTGAGCCTGAAACCCAGGACATGCTAACTGCTATGCCACTGTGCCACCCTTCACTAGAACTAAGAGTCTCAAACCTGTTTTAGCATGACCGTCTCCCCTGCATACCCAGTGAGCTCTGTAAAGACATGCTTTACCGAGATTGGAGGGGAAGAACGTGAGTCGCTTGCTCAAAGCACTGACTTCAACCCCACTGAATGGGTTTGGGATGCGCTAAAATGCCACTTGCCCCAATTTTTGTGGTTAAATTATCACACACTCTAAAATCTAGTGGGCAGCCTTCCCAGAAGAGAGAAATTTTATTATAACAGCAAAGAGGAACAGAACCTGAAGTCCAACCATCAATAAACACGAGTGTTGTGATCAAGTGTCCCTTAATTTTTGTCCGTAAAGTGTGTACAAGGTAGAGAGTCAGATTTGTAGTAAGTGGATATGTGAATGTAAAATGTATTTCATAGTAGTGAAAATGGCAATGAGTGTGAGTCGAGTGGAGGTCGAGGCCAATGTTGAAGAGGAGGAGAGTTTTGGCCCCCAACCGCTGAACCGTCTGGAGGTATGAGAACATTATGTACATGTTACAGCGCACACACACACACACACACACACACACACACACACACAGTTCTGATGTCAGTATGTGTGTATATGTTGCAGCAGTGTGGTATCAGTGCGAGTGATCTGAAGAAGCTGGAAGATGCAGGATTCCACACCATTGAAGCTATAGCATATGCTCCCAAAAAAGAGCTGCTGAATATTAAGGGCATCAGTGAAGCCAAAGCTGACAAGATCCTGGTGAGGAGCAAAAAATAAACACACCCCAAAATTGTCTCTCGCTGTCCTCACAACGATTTCTGTCTCTCACTGAACCCATCTCTCTTTCTGCCTGTCCGTCTCTTTCTCCACCTATCGTCTGGCATCGTCTTCCCTCCCTTTCTTTCTCTGTCTGGCTCTCTGTTTTTGTTCTTATAGCAGTGGTGTTTGTCAAGTTTGGGTGTACTGTTACCATTTCATATCTGTGTGTATGTGCACATGCAGAGCGAGGCAGCTAAACTGGTTCCGATGGGATTCACGACAGCGACAGAGTTTCACCAGCGCAGAGCAGAGATCATCCAGATCTCCACCGGCTCCAAAGAGCTTGACAAACTGCTGCAAGGTAAGCAGAGAAACACACACTTGATGTGGTTCATGCACTGTGCACACACCTTTTTTATGCACTGTGCGTGTATGTGCGTGTAGGTGGTATAGAGACGGGTTCCATCACGGAGATGTTCGGTGAGTTCCGTACAGGAAAGACTCAGCTGTGCCACACACTAGCAGTGACGTGTCAGCTCCCCATCGATCAGGGGGGAGGAGAGGGGAAGGCCATGTACATCGACACTGAGGGCACTTTCAGACCTGAGCGACTGCTCGCTGTGGCAGAGAGGTTTCCAACACGTGCACATTTCTCCATGATACACTGCTCTCTCTTTACAAGAAAAAGCTCAATCAGTCTGATTGGTGTATCTGTGAATGTGCTGTTTCAGGTATGGACTTGTTGGCAGTGATGTTTTGGATAATGTAGCTTATGCTCGAGCCTTCAATACGGATCATCAAACTCAGCTCCTCTATCAGGCTTCTGCTATGATGGCAGAGTCCAGGTAGCACACTAACTTGCTCACACATTAAACCATAACCACATGGATGGTTGTCCCATGTCTGTTCCACAGGAAACTTGATAAGGCTGCTCTGTTGCTGAGTTGATGCTGATTTGCATGAGGACTGGGCAGTGTTTTAAAAAAGATTTATTTGTAATGAGAGTCAAACAAAAAAACAGCTCATACACCACCACTCAGACTCGCACAGAATTAAAAAAAAAAACACACAGTGATATCTCAGGAAGGCACAAACCTTTGTCAAGCAAAACAACACAAAACATTGACATGATTGTGAAACATGCATTTGATAAATGGATGATTACACTAACAAGACTGGTGATACAAATGAATGCAGAAATCAGCAAGGGAAAGGTGGTGAAATGAAAACTCAGTGTTGACCTTTCCTGCTTTTGCTCCAGACCATAGCTGGAAAACGCTGGGGAGACTTGTTTGTTTGTTCTCCTGGGCTGAAATTCATTTCTGAAAAAGAGCCACGCTACTCTTAAAACTACAGCCTCGGGTACATAGCTATAAATATAAAACTGTCAGGAGCTCTGTCTTTAGGCTGTGCATAAAAACCTATAACAGATACACGAGTACACATCAATGCTATACACTTACAGTCCTCTCCTTTCCCTTTCCTTCCCTCTTTTTGTTCTCTCTTTGTCTCCCTCTCCCTACTCCCCCCCAAAGGTATGCTCTGTTGATAGTTGACAGTGCCACTGCGCTCTACAGGACAGATTATTCCGGGAGAGGTGAACTGTCAGCTCGTCAGTGTCATTTGGGACGCTTCCTCCGCATGCTGCTGCGTCTTGCTGACGAGGTGGTTTACATATTCGTAATTCTAAAACTAAAATAGTTTTTCATAACATGTTAAATATTGTAGATATTTACTGTGTGTTTGTTACTGATGTTCTGTTGTAGTTTGGCGTTGCTGTCGTTATCACCAATCAGGTCGTAGCACAAGTGGATGGGGCGGCCATGTTTTCTGCAGATCCTAAAAAGCCGATTGGTGGAAATATCTTAGCACACGCCTCCACTACCAGGTATGAAACATCGGTCTTCTGTGGGCGTGTCCTGTTCTACATACTGTATACTGTACTATGTATATCTCACACAGTGTGTATTTTGTTCCTCAGGTTGTATTTGAGGAAGGGCCGAGGTGAAACTCGGATCTGTAAAATTTACGACTCTCCCTGCTTACCTGAAGCAGAGGCCATGTTCGCCATCAACACAGACGGAGTAGGAGACGCTAAAGACTGAGAACCAAACGCTGTGTTTTCATAAGAGACTGACACTAACGAAAACATGACGATGGATGCAACCGTGTATACACACACGGTTGATGTTGATGCTACCACCAAGTGTGTATGTAGTAAGCAGGCGGAACAGTGCCACCTGAAGGCGCAGATTGCATTAAACAGGTGTGTTTCAGGTTACTTTCTGATAAAGGATAAGATACATTTAAGTTCTTTCTGTTTATATCTTTGAGTTTTCTTTGTACTGTACTTATTCTTTCTGTACATAAATGTATTAAATGTTTTATTGCTGCTAATCATGATTGTCCTTATTTTTTATGAGACCATGTGTGTATAAATGTACCACATCATCTGAAGTGTAAAAAATATATCTTAAACAGTCTGAGCTGAATATGATACATTTCAGAGTGGGTAACACATCCTTCCCTGGGACTGACTACATGCCATGCCTCCTTCTCCAGGACTGAAAGAGGCCACACCTCCTGCACTAGATATATTATTATATAATACTTGTATAGTCTAGTAAAGCAGTGTATAGAACCATCAGGTTTCACTTTTATTTTATTTATTTCATTATTTGCACATCAACACAACATTTGGAATGTTTCCTATTATAAAACACAACTCTCCAACTCACCAGTATGATATTACCAGTAAAATAAGTAGTTTATTATTTTCTGAATAAAAAGCAGCCAGAGTAAACAGTGTTAAATAATGAAATATAAATAACACTCTAATAAATTATCTTCTCATTATGTGCGCATGTCAGTGATCACAATCTCATACGTCACACCATTTCCTCTTAAAACTAGGCTGCCTATGTAGGCCATACATTAGGACAACTGACTTGAGGGCCCTTATTCTGGTCACAGATTAAGTTAAAACACTCGACTGGATATTATGTGAAAGCTGTGGAATGATCCATTATGCTGTTCTGATGAGGGTTGAGTTAGCATTGAAAAGTAAGTTATCACTCTGGCCAACAGCCTTACAGCTGATCAGCTGGGCTGTCAATCAATGTCTGTAGCTCCGCTTCCAATCCAGAGATTTCAGGCTCCTGTGAATCAGTTCAGTGATGTACATGAAACGGTCGGAGTCATAAATAAAGAAATAGAGAAACAATGAAAAACTGAGTCATCACCTGGTGGGTGTTAGTGGGTGTGGTCAACGCTAGGTGTGCCCAGTTTCTCGCCTCAGAGTCATTCCCCAAATCCTTATGACACTGAAAATCACAAAAGAAAAACATTTAAAGGGGATGGAGTAGAAAGTGCTAGAATTTGAAGAAGAAATGAATAAGAGGCAGAAAAGAATCTGAAAAAACAAAAGCAAAATGCAGTGTGGGGCAGAGTTTGACATGAGAGAAATGTTAACCTTAGCGATGTAGAGTCTCACTGCCCTGGAGAATCCTGGATTCAGTTCTTCAGCCTTCACACACAGGACATTTTCTATTCTGAGCCATGTTTATGTTTACAGTTCAACAGAGATTGTTTCCTTGGTTACAGTTCTCTAGTTACATTTATTGATTTCGTTGTTGATATGCAAAGCTCTGTGTGTGTGTGTGTGTGTGTGTGTGTGTGTGTGTGTGTGAGACCTTAAGGAAGTTCTTCAGAGCATATTGTAGAGAAGAATTTGGAGGTGTTTCATACAGAGCAGCTGCTGCCTTCTGCTCCAAACATGACAACCTGCTCATCTACAGAGAACAAAACAGAGGCAGAAATGGAAGAAATGGAACAAGAGAGACAAACAGGAGGGATAGAGAGAGTGAAAGCCTATGTGAGAGAGTTAACCTCTTGAGACCCCAATGTCCTCCTATGAGGATATCATATTTTTTCCCAACAATATTATATGTAGGTCCTGTAAGATCCTCATATGAGAGCCATTGGGTATTACTCTTTTCTCAAACTTCTTGTTTGAAGACATTGATCAAGTTCAATAGTTATTGGGTGGTGAGGGGCAGAAGCAGTGTGAAGAAATGAGAAGATTCACATTAATTTTTGGGTCTCAGGAGGATATGAAGGCTTGTCTGAGAGCTGTGTCAGCTCTGCCCCTTTAATGCTTCCCTTTAATTGTAAGAGGGTGGAACGAACAGTTCATAGGCTGACCATGATACAGTGGTTGAATTTGTCCATATGTGGTTTATTTTTCAACGTAGTCTCTCCTGCACAGAAGCACTCATCCTGATGGTCAAAAAGGTTACTCCCTCTTAGTCAGCCTATGAACTTTTCAGCCCACCCTCATACAGTGTGTGCGTGTGTTTTTACTTGAAGTGATACCCTGCATTAGAGTGTAATACACACTTCATAGCACCAGCGACCCAGCAGGTAGAAACACAGCGGGTCATCGTCTCTGAGAACGAGAGCACGGTCCAGGTGTTCCTGAACACACACACACAGGTTTATTTAGTAAACATAACTTTAGAAATTACCACATTATAATATTAATACTGACAGACTCTGAAGAACGTAGCCCTGCCCACTGCACCAACTAGCCCCACCTCCTGTCTGTACACAGACTGTACTCACTCATGCATATTCATACACATGCTCACCTTCATGATGTGGCTGCTCTTCAGTTTACTGTGCATAGTGTCACACTGCAACATCTGACTAGACAACACAGCAAACCTTACACACACACACAAAAAAATCTGTGGATAACATTCATCATTTCACGTGTGTGTGTGTGTGTATGTGAGTGTATTACCATTTATGACAATCAGCATTTAGTCCATTCCTCTGAAGCACTGACTCCGCCTCATCACGACCTACAGGGTCAAAAGGTCAAATATCAACTGACCAACAAGTACAAGACTGTACAAGTCATGAAAACCATACATCATTTTATTTTAAATTTTGGTAATTACTGATTTGAAAATGTGTGTGTGTTCACCTTGCTCTGCGTAACTCCGTCTCTCTTCTTCGTCCTCTACATGCTCACACATATCATTGTAAGCTCGAGCCAGTCGCCAGAGAAACTCAACATTATCACTGTACTGAACACACACATCAGGGTTCTGTTATCAAACCTGTAAAAAACTATTATTATTATTATTATTATTATTATTACAATTATTTAATCACCAGTGGTTTGTTCTCCCACAACAGATTAAATCCGTCAGTTTTTTTCACAGCATCTCCAGCGTGTAGGAGGTCACTCTCGTTCAGCAGTAGAGTGAGTTCAGGACTCATCATCACCACTTCATCAGCATCCACATCATCTTCCTCAGACTGCAGATCATCCGGCTGGAGAGTCAGAACTGTAGCACAGCTACGCTCCTCGTCCTCCTCCTCCTCATCTGTCAGCACATTATAAACTAATGTTACGCCAACTATACCCTTAATATTACACTAACCTTACTCTGAAATCCCACCACTATGCTCACATTACTATCATGTTTCACTTACTCGTAACCTTACTCTTAACATTATGCCAACATCCCACTATTACTCGAATAGTGTCACATTAGTGCTACTGTAATATTATATTTGGACGGCATAATGGTTAGCACATCAGCCTCACAGCAAGAAAGTCCTGGGTTTGAGTCCCAGGCTCGGCGAGGGCTTTTCTGTGTTGGATTCCGTCCTGCTGTATAGTGACTTCACATTAACATGATCCTAACACTAATGTTACTGAAATACTACTTTAATGACAGTGACATTCCACTTTAATATTATTCTAACTTTGGTCTTTAACTCTACTGTACTTTTTAACACTCTAACGTTATTTTAAGAGTACTAACGCTCCCATGTTGTTCCAACACTTACTGTAACATTTTAACATTACTCTAATGTTTCTCTAACATCACACAAACACTAACACTACTCTAACTTTATTCTGACTCCAATATAACATTCTATCGTTACTCTTACGCCACTCTAATCCTTACTTAAACACTCTTGCAAATCACCACACTGTAAAATACACTCGATATTACAGTTGTTTAAACACAACAAACTTCTTCCCTATGACTGGAACTGTACTAAAGACAGACACATAGGGCGTGTCACCTTCATCATCCTCATCACGGTCCTCGTCTCTGTCAGTCTCTCTGTCTGTGTAGTCAGACTCTGCAGTTGAATAAGCAGTCGTGTATCTATGAGCAGAACACACACACACACACACACACACACACACAGCAGCTAGTTAAGCAGATAAATTCCTCTCCAGTTAAAATATATCAGTGAACTCATTAATTATTCTTTTAACACTGTAGGGGGTGTGCGGCGTTGCATACCCAGCCTCGCTCTGACTGCTCATTCCATTACTAGCAGTGAAGTAGATGGAGCTGGAACTCATCGAGTCAGAACGCTCCCTCTGCATAAAGTGACGCCGCCGTCGTGCCTTCTGTCCCTCCTCCACTCCCTTCCTACAGAGGGGGATAAACAAAGCAGTACCAAGACATGTAGTATAGTAGCATACTAGCACACACATACTAGTACATACTACAATACCAATTAACACTGTAAAATACACAATAACATACTAACCTAGACTTTATTACACACTTACATACCAGTGGAGTCTTTATTGCACATTAGAACACTACAGTGGGGGCACCATTGATAAGGAAAAAGTGTCTAAGCATAAAGTTGCTTTTGGGACGTCAAGAAAAAAACTATAGCATACATCCGTCTGTCCCTCCTGCATGTGTGTACGTACACATGGGAACCCTGTGTTATTCTCTCTAAGAAATTTCTCTAAGAAAATCTCGAAAAAGGAAAAACGTAAGAAGGAGAGTAAAATAGGCAACAAGAGGCGTATAATGTGACAAGTTATGTGACGTCATCGTTAATGACGTGAAACAATTAAACAAGTAAATATATTCTTGTGTTACTGAAATGCTCTCTAAACGTAGAGTGTCTAAAGTGTACTTTACATATCAAGAATAAGACTGTGTGTTTGGTTACCTCATTTTTATTACCTTCTATAAATAAATTATTAAAATGAATTAATCTTGATATATGTAAGATACGTGTATGGGGTTTAGGAGTCCCCATGAAAAACGCATACTAACATACTAGTACATTCTACAGTACACATTAGCTTCCCTCCCACTTTAGTAAACACACTAATAAACTAGTATAATAACACTAAAACACACACTGATGCGCACTGACTTGACGTCCTCGATTATGGTATTGGCGATGTCTCTCAGTCCGCTCCTTAACTCAGCCACTTCACCACGCAGAGTGGACACGCTTATCATCACCTCGTCCAGGGTCTTCTTTAGGTCAGCATGCTGTTCCGGGGTTAACCCGCTCAGCGGTGACACTAACACCACTAAACACACACACAGTGTCAATAGCAACATTGTGATAATTATTGTATTGGTATTGTACTATTGTAATGAAATCACCCATCCTTACTCCTCACCTCCATGGTCCTGCCCCAGGTTTATCCTCCCATCCACAGCCGCACTGCTGCCTGTAAACCCCGCACTGCTGTGGGACACCACCAGGTGGCGCGCTCTCCTCCTCCTTATTATCTCTTTAATGATCAGGAACGCGATCATACCCGTACTGGCGGTGACCCCAATACCGAGACCAATCAGACCGTTCCGACCCAAAGAACTCATTTTTAAGCCAAACTATTAGTACACGGGAATAAAAGTAACAGCCCTAATGATTATAATAATCACACAACACTCCTCTACAGCACGCGGCTGACATGGGGTCCGCGCGCTTCGTAACCTAGCAACAAATTAATCTATATTTTCTCAATATGTGTTATTTTAACACGTCCCATTTGTCTCGAAATGTAATAAAAATAGCAAATTATTTAATAAATTATGAATCAAACACACTAAACGTCTTCTTCACCTCGTTGTTTCACGTGATGTCATCATGAGCTCGTGCGCCCGATTGTGATAACGATACCGTGCCTGCACGCGCACCTCTTTTGTGAGCTCCGCAGTGATACTTCCGAATACAAAACCCTGTAGCTAAAAAGAAAACAATTCAAATTTAGGCGAGATTAGCGAATACTTTCGGTCTTGTAAATGGAAAGTACCGTCCCGTTTTAAGAGCGAGATGGGTAACGTTTTTTTAAAAACGTGTAAACAAACCACGACACACCAGTGCCACCTACCGTCCTGGAGAATCGAGAGTAAATGTACGCGCATGCGCAGTGTTTCTAAAAGCTGCTTCGTGTTTGCTCATGCGCAAAGTTGATATATTAGAGAACTCGAGTTTAAAAAAACACTTTAGTTTTGTTATTAATAGTTTATTCATGTGGTAATTTTTAGGTCTCGTACGACATCTGAGACATTAAAAGATGGAAATCGGGACGGAGATCAGCAAGAAAATACGGGTAATTTAATCATTCAGATAACCCACTGCGTTAGCTTAGCTTAGCTTAGCTTAAATTCGCTAGCTAGGTCAGCTATGTTATGTTATGATTAGCTTTAATGTAACATCATTTCGCAAATAACGTCATATTTACTTTGTTAATGTTGTTTATAGTTTCTGAATATGTAATCAGATTGAATGCGGGGCCGATTTGGCGTTCATATTTTTACTGTAGCTAAATAATGTTGAGCTAGTTCATTGAAAGGCTAGCTCTGTTAGTCATGCTGAGTGTATTGTAGTGTTGTAGTTCTAAACACATGTGACGTCTCTATAATTCTGCAACACATTCCTCACAATGTGTGTGAGATAAAGCAGAAGACAGGTAATAATGTTCATATGACTCCGCTATAAGATGTTTTAGATTTAAGCAAAAACAAACAATGAAGGTAACTAGTAAATTCTAGTCTATGTGTAGCGTATTAATGTTTTCTTTAATGGTTCTTTAATGTTTATTTACACTGATTAATATTCACTGTATGCTCATTAATACTTACTGTACACATTAGTATTCACTGTATGCTCAATGTTTACTGTACACTAATATTCATTGTATGTTCATGATTATTCACTCTACACACATTATTATTCGCTGTACATTCATATTCACTGTATGCTCATTAATATTCCCCGAGTGCTTATTAATATTGATTAGACTTCTAAAAATCCCCTGTACTATTGTTAAATGAATTTGACAGTTTGTCATTATTGTTTCACTGGAATAAGGAATAATAATTTGTGTGTGTGTGTGTTTCAGGGAGCCATTAAAGGGAAGCTGCAGGAGTTGGGTGCGTATGTAGGTAAGCTCTTTTTGCAAACACTGCAGAGACCCCCACCTCCCAACAGCGATAAGCGCCACCCTTTACTTTTCTCCAGCATCCCACACAGCGATTCTCTCACTAGTAGCGCTGTATATTACTAGCCCGAATGCATCTACTTCATCCCAGACAATCCTGTTTGTAGAGGTTGTTTGCATTCAGTTGTGTGTGTCCTACTGCATGCATAATCCATCACAGACACTTATCCAACTGGGTTTTCAGCTTTGGGAAAAGTATAAAACAAGCTTTTTTGCAGCCTTCAGTATATCTTTCGTCAGAATTGCCCAAACGCATCTAAGAACCTTTTAAGCAGTAGCAGTCAACAGCTTTCTTATGAGAGATACATACCAGCCTGATCTGCTTGTGGGGAAGTGTGGAGTCACTTAGTAGGCAAAAAAATAAGGCGTTTTGATTGGTGAAGATTTTACACATGATTGACAGCAATGAAAGGTCTATTTATATGTTTGTTTGTGTATGTGCGCCTTAAACCATGTGTGTTTTATTCCAGATGAGGAGCTTCCTGATTACATCATGGTGATGGTAGCCAATAAAAAGAACGCTCAGCAAATGGCTGATGATCTTTCACTGTTTCTGGGAAACAACACCATCAAATTCACTGTGTGGTAGGACAACACATACACCTATACAGCTACACAACAACGCACAACTACACCACTAATTAGCTCCTGCCGTCACTGAAGGTGAGCAGAGCGGGGGCTATGGAAATAGTTTTTTTCTGTCCATCTGTACAAACTGAGTGCAATAACGTTGGAAGGGAATGACATAGGATCACCTAACTTGGTGTATGGTTCCCTTTCGGGGGTGAATAGGTTGGTACTGTATATGGATTGTATCAAGTTCAATAGTCAAGTAAGTAATTTTTATATATTGAGCTTCTCAGGGCTTATCCGTGCAATAACTTTGCCACAAACAAGCCTTGAGAAATTTACAAAAAAGCCTTCACCAAGTTAGTGAATTTTTCTATCTTAGGCTTATCAAGGTTTGTTAGTGTTATAACACTTAAAAAAAATAACACAGGATCACCACATTTGTTGCATGCACTGCCCTCAGAAAGGTCTTGGATGGGATTGTATACGGGTCACCGTGACCTTGTTTCAAGGTCAGACCAGTCAACTTATTACATTTTTTTTAGCTTCCGCTGCTGAATGGGAGCTATAGAAATGGGTTCGTACAACTTATTAGTGTAATAACTTTCGAAGGAAATGACATAGGATCACCAAATTTGGTATATGGGTCACAAGGTCAATTTTTATATATTAGACTTGTCAAACTAGACCCCTGTGGTCTTTTTTTGTATCCTTTTCTGTGTTGGGGATGAATCCTTCAAGACAGAATTCAGAGTACATCAGAACACTGATTAGTTCTCCAGGAGTGACAAGTGAGTACAGAAAGATGTTTTTATGTTACAGGTTACATGGGGTGCTGGATAAACTCAGATCAGCTGCAGTGGGTATGACACACACACACACACACATGTTACATTTATATATATATATATATTAAAATATTTTTGTACATATATATTCACACATGCACACAAAGCTAATTCTTACTCTGAGTTAAATTCTCTTTGTTTTGTTCTGTGTTTAGAGCCCACTTCTGTCCGCAGTAAGCACCTCCCTTCTGATGCCGCCACATCCGGTCGGGATGAACGTAAAGCTGAGGAGTCTCGGGTTCTCACTGTGTCCAGCTCACGCTCTGATAGGTTAGAAGGGCGGGTGTCTAGCTCTGCCCATGAACACCATGGCAGGTATTTATAAATGACTGCGTTCTGGTCAGGCTTTAATTTGTGTACACACACACACACACACACACACACACACACACATACATACGCGCGTGCGCACACACACACACACACATAACACATATAAACAAAAGGGCAAAGGACAGGATATAGCTAAGGAAATGAACTGTGTTCTGTGAGCGTGTGTGTTTTGTATGTGTTTCAGGAGAACGTCCTCTGAACGCTCCTCCAGACAGACCTCCGCAGTGAAGCCTCTACTTGAGCACTCAGCTGAAGTCATCATTGACATCAAACCTGACCTGGAGGATGATGACCTCATCACCAATGACCCCAGGGTCTTGATCTCTGGGAAGCCCAACCCCATAACCAGACGCTTGCCCAGCCGGGGTTCAGAAAGAGCTGAGGAGAGTTACAGGTCATCTGAGACTATGAGAGGTCAGGAAAGGTCAAGCTCTCTTTATGGGCGGAGCTACAGGGAGGGAACCAGTAAGGTGAGGAGTTCCACCTGAGTTTTTATTAAATATTACTTAAAAACAGAAATGATGGTTTAAGCAAAGAAAAACAAAAAGATAAGGTCTTGTGGTTTATTTTTTTATTTTTGTTTTGTAAAAGTTGTGCTTAACTTTTCTGCCAATCTTTTAGCAGGAGGAATTCTCACGGAAAAGGAAAGCTCCTGTGGCCAGCTCAGTGGTTCGGATTCAGAGAGGTCACGAACGACTTTATGAGAGCGAGGAAGACGAGGAGGACGAGCAAGATTACAGCATGCAGAGTCGAGTTTCTCTCCCACCAAAACCAGAGCGCAAGTCTGTTTCAACTTTTTTTTATATTATATAATAATAATAATAATAATAATAATAATAATAACAATAAAGCCATAATTAGTAGTTTCATTGAGTGATTAGTCATAAGTATTAGAATGTACTCCAGTAGAGGATAGGTTTTTCACAAGCATAGACTAAAGACGTTTGTTAGTGTGTGAGTGTGCATGCATGCATGCAAAATGGTAAATAATGGTGTGTGTGCTGTTGTGTTTCTACAGACCATCTCTGCCTCCAGCAAAACAGGCCAATAAGAATTTAATCCTAAAGGCTATTTCTGAGGCGCAGGACTCTATCAGCAAAACCACAGCTGCATACACCAGTGAGTTTTATACACACACACACAATCACATTCTCACATGGTTAACCATAACAAGCACTTTGTCAATTATTGTATAGGTCCAACTTGTATCTCTAAAATGGCTCTTTTGGGCACATGATCTCTGAGGCAGTGCAGTTGTATCTGGCACTAAGCAGTTCATAGAGCATTCTTTGCCTCCTGCAATTTAAGGGTGGGGCCAAGGTTTGGAATTGCTTGGCCAGCAGATCCCACAGATAGGGAATTTGGAGGCCAATATTCTTCAATCCATTCCTGAACAGTTTTTGCAGGTGCATTATCCTGTTGAAAGAGTGTGTGTGTGTGTGTGTGTGTGTGTGTGTGTGTGTGTGTGTGTGTGTGTGTGTGTGTCGCGGGTGTGTCGAGTGTGT
>JAQMYF010000022.1:15489457-15500609 GCA_030014195.1 Neosilurus mollespiculum
CACACACACACACACACACACACACACACAAGGGAAAGGAAAATAATACATGATTTTTAACATTTTTCACAAATGAAAAATTCTGAGTGGCAGAGCATTTTGTGGAGTGCATTTCTATAGAGGCACCATTTCTGCAGCTTCTCCAGAGTTATCATGGGCTTCTAAGCTGCTTCTCTGGTCAATGCTCTCCTTACCTGGCCTCTCAGTTTAGGTGGACGGCCATGTCCTGTTAGGTTTGCAGTTGTGCCATACTCTTTCCATTTTCAGATGATGGAATAAACAGTTTTAAAACCTTACCCTGCTTTAAACTTAACCACTGTCTGGTGTATTCCTTGGGCTTCGCGATGCCGTTTGTTCACTCATGTTCCCTAACAAACCTAACAAACCAGCTGCATTTATACTGAGATTAGATTACACAATGGTGGACTCTATTTACTAATTTGGTGACTTCTGAAGGCAGTTGGTTGGACTGGATTTTATTTAGGGGTATCAGAGAAAAGAAGGGTGGAATACAAATGCATGTCACACTTTTCAGATTTGTATTTGTAAAAATTTTGAAAACCATGTGTCTTAACTTCCAATTCACAATTATGCAGCACTTTATGATGGTCTTTCACATAAAAATATCAAATACACTTACGTTACTGGTTGTAACATAAAATGTGGAAAAGTTCAAAAGCTATGAATACTTTCGCATGCCACTGTATATTCACATGCACAGTCAAGTTTGTGGGTTTTTTTCCAGCATTATCACTGCTTTCATTGTGATGTAATTTTAATATCTCACTGCTGTTTGTGTGTTTAATTTTGTTTGTATGCCTCTCCCATGGCAACTGCAGTCCCCCAGCGACAAATGCTTCCTGTGGCACCACGAACACGCTCAACGAATGAAGACCTGAACAGAGCAGCCATCCAGCTAGTCCAAGAGCACCTGCTTGAAATCCTTCCACCGGAAGCACAACACACCCACTCAAATGGTGAGACTCCGCTTTTTAAAGGGACAGCACACCAAATCAGTAAGAAATAAAGAGGTTCTCTCTCTTCCTCTCTCTAGCCCCCTCTCGCACTCTGGCTGCAAGACTGCAGCAGGATCATCGGGATGATGAGATCAGAGGGCAACAGTTTGGTAAGTTTTAAGACAATCACTAAATGGCTTCTTAAACATGTTTTGATGTGTGTATGATGACCAGGGTGTGTCTGTAATGACACCACTTCCTGTTTTTGGTCTGTGTTCAGAGCTGCAGCTGCTTGAGACGGCCAGACTGAAGGCTCTGGACACTCGCTCCTTCATCATGAGGAAACCAGAGCTGGAACAGAATCCACCAGTCCGGAGCAGGCTAGATACTGTCAATCAGGAGGAGGCCCTGGCCACCACTCCACGCACTGTGCAGGCAAGGTGAGTATTCATTCATTCTCCATTACCTGTATAACACACTGGAAGGTGGTGGTGGTGATATTTCGTATGTCCCTCCTCAGAGAAAAACCTGAGTGCAGTCCGAAGTTCATCGTGACGTTAGATGGGGTACCAAGTCCTCTTGCCAGTTTAACCGAACACGACATGGACACTGACCACGCCCCCAACACCATGACCTTCAACCCTTCAGCTGAGCACAGGACTAAACCAGTGCACCCGAGAATGACCTCTGACCTTTCGTATGATGGTGAGGACACACACTGACACTTAAACCACACTGGCTGATAATCGACTCAGCTAATACTCGTTAGTTTTTCTGTTATTTCTCTCATCACGGTCTCTCAATTTCTCTCAGATAAAGAGATGGTAATGGAGGAAGAGGGAGAAGAACAGATGGAGGAGGAACCAGTGCAGGTGAAAAGACCGAAGGTTCTAGAGCGTTGCAGGTTCTGGCCAGCGTGTAAGAGTGGAGATGAGTGTGTTTACCACCATCCCACAACACAGTGCAGGTGTGTACATGCACACACACAGCTTTTGATTTTTGTATGGTCTTTGTATATAACCCTTGTGTGTGTGTGTGTGTAGGACGTTTCCCAGCTGTGTGTATGGAGAAAAATGTCTGTTCATCCATCCTAACTGTAAATACGATGGCAAATGTTCTAAACCCGACTGTCCGTACACACACGTCAGTCCCAGAGCTATGGTGCAGCCTCCCAAACCAGGTGTGTGTGTTGTATACTTACCCTGCTAGTGTTATCTAATCATATATTTACACTAAAGTATATCAGTGGAGTGTCTATTGTCAGTCTAGTCTATTTTAATTCTTTGTGATGTAAATGTTGCACATGCACACACAAACACAGCTTGTGATTTTCTGTCAGGTATTTGTATATAACCAATGTGTGTTTGTGTGTGTAGCCCCTTCGCAGTCCAGCAGTGTGTGTCGTTTCTTCCCGGAGTGTAAGAGGACAGACTGTACCTTCTACCATCCCAAAGTAAGTTCATGCTGTGTGTTATCAGGGTATTTGGTGTTTGTGAATGATGTACCCTTAATATTGATGTGTGTGTGTGTTGTAGCCGTGTCGCTTTGCGGCACACTGTAACCGTGCAGGTTGCACCTTCTACCACCCCCCAGCCTCAGTACCACCCAGACACGCGCTGAAGTGGACTAAAGCACAGGCCAGGTACCACACACACACACACATTTCCAGGTTTCTTCCAGCAGTGTGGACCAACTGAGAAAATTTTGTTTTGTCTCGTAGCTGAGAGGTTCCCTGGGATCTGTCCCTCCTTCCTGTTGAGCCTGAACATCACTGAACCTCAGGATCCTTCTGTCTCTCTCTCTCTTTTTTTAAATTGTGGTATTCAGCTCTATTTTTAAATGTGTTTAGCCAATTTTTGTAGGCAGCCTGATCACCGTATTAAAGCTGAACTTCATTCAACTCTTTGGTTTGTGCTGCTGTGTACATATCTTCAAATAACCCCTTTTAGCTGTAGAGTATAACTTCAATGAAAACACACATGGAAAGAGAGACAGAGAGTCAGCATTCTTGTGCATGATGTTTATTTAGAGCTCGTGGTCCTCAGGGTGGTAAAGCTCGCTCATCAAACGATAGATGTAGGACGGGGCGTTTCCCCCGATGTTGGAGATGAACAGTGTTATGAGCTCCGGAGGTACATAATCAAATACAGGGCAGTGAGCGTTCACCTTCGACAGGATCTCACCTGAGGTCAGAGCACAAAAGACACACAATGAGGTGTTACGAGTTAGTAGTTTTTTAAAGTGTATGTATGGAGTGTAAACACAAAGAGATTAAATAGACTGGGAAGTTGAGTGGGATATTAAATAGATGGTAAAGGTGTCGTCATCATTCCCCCCAAAAAGATTTTATTAGTATGAAAAGCAGGTAAGTGCTGTACATTCGCAGATGAATCCATACAGCAAGGTTTTTAATTTTTGCCATAAGTAATTATAAATATATACACACACTATGTAAAGGAAGTAAAATCAACAGGTCCTAATAAAAGGATGGAGGAATGAAAAGGAAAAGATGAGTTGAGAAAAAGTCATGCTGTATTTATGTAAAGTATAAAAACTCAACATTTCCCAACATGTGTGGTCCTGACTTTTAATCTCTAGGAGCAGTTAGATCTTAAAGCTGAACTGGTTCCAAAGTATGTAAAAAAATAAAATTAAAAAAAAAGTAAGGTAGGTGTGATAAAAAGTAAGTGCTTGGTAGTAGTGTCCAGAATAGTATAGATGCATGACTAGTATATTAGAAGGAGAAAAAACTGACTAGTTTGAAAACTGGGGGTATAGAGTGAAATAACCATTAAAAATGGAGAGCATGTTATTTAAAAGATCTACACAACAAAGTACACGGCCCGGTCAATAGAAAAAAAGTCGCATACACGAATATTTTCTTGGAGAGCCTTGATTGCAGCGTGTAATCTCCATGGCATTGTTTCAACAAACTTAAACAACCTAACATTTATTTCCATCCAGTGTTGGATTAATTTGTTTTACCGACGTCTTGAGTTGATGAGGGGAAAAACTGAACCACTCCATAAAGTCTTCTCCAGGACATCCCGAAAACTTTCATTAGGGTTAAGGTCAGGACTCTGGTGTGCCAATACATGTGAGAAAATGTTTTCTCGTGCTCCCTGAACCACTCTTTCATTTTTCGAGTCCCATTGATGTGATAACCTGCTCATTCAGATCACCAGCTGACTTCATTTTTTAGCCACATTAATGCCATGGGGATTACATGCTGTGATCAAGGCTAAAGGCACTCCATGAAACTATTAGTGTGTTACTTCTTTTTTTTTTTTTGGCCCGGCAGTGTATAATAATAATAATAAAATTCTATGTTAAGTGATGAGAAGCAGCAGAATGTTAAGGAGAAGAGTAATGTTGATTTGAAAGTGCTATAATAATATTAATAAAGTGATGATAAAAGGCTTGATCCAGAGCAAATCTATAAAAATACCTGAGGGGAAAGATCAAGCAGTCAAATTCTCAATAATACAAATGTGAAGGTCAAAAGTCTGGATGATGCAAATCTGTACCAGTTTTCTCTCATTTCAGTTTTGTCTTTTTTTCCTATTTGTGCATTTTATCATTGGCCCTCAAATGTTTAATTTTAGCAGCAACCCGACTCATTCATCATGGTGTAAGTGATGGATGTGTTATGTTTGAGTTGTTTGTACCTTCGGTGAAAGGTAGAACCTCGTGTGGAGAGACAAACTTGTGGAACGTGTCCTCTTCATTTGGAAACTGAGGAGTGGAAAAGAAAAACAAGGTAAATGTGCGAGTGTGACTGCGAGAGGTTTTAAGATGCCATGATCTCGTCATCATGGTTACCTGAGGTGAGAGCTTGAACATGGCTGCACACACGATGAGCGGTGTGGAGTGGTGTTTAGCTGCAAGAGCAAGTGTGTGGGTTCCGTTCACCGCTCGCAGTCCTCCGTTAGCTAGAATAGTCTGTGTGCCAATAATTACCTGAAACACACACACCGATACACAGAAAAGGAGAGAAAGTACATTTTAAAATGTAATACTGTAGGGTAATAAATACAAACATCCCCCCTCCCTCTCACACTCTCACCTTGTTGACTCGAGACATGACGGCGAAAATGGCAGCGTCTGGAATAACTGTGGTCTCGATGCCATCTCTTGACAGACTGGTAGCCATCTCATGACCCTGGGAACAACATACATGCAGTATTTAGCACTGCAGTACTATGCTCACTGCAGCAGGGGATTGTGGGTAATGTTACCTGACAGAAAGGTGCACACTCAGCGACGATGACGTGGAACTTGCGTTTGCGAGCTGCGTCCTTCAGAAAAGCCTCGATGGTGCGCGAGCGTCCGATCGTCATAATGACCTCGTTAGAGTGAATGTGCTCCAGAGCCTGCATCGCTATGTTATCTGTAGTGCCCTCTACACACACACACACACACACACACACACACACTATTGAAAAAAGAATGACTGTTTATAGCTGTTAATGCATTAACTCACTTGCACTCTCCACACTTGCATACACAGTTCTAACACAGTGCTCGGTTCTCAGATCTGGATTGTGATAAGAAAAAACTGTCATCTTGACCTCCCTGACGTAAAAACTCTCTGACTTTCACCAAATTCTCACAGTATGTTAAGGATATCACGACTAACACCGGGGGTGTGATTAGTTTTGTCCCATCGTGCTCCAGAGCCATGATTTTGTATAGTGACTATAGTATGTTACAGTCCCTCAGATCTCAGTGCTGAAGTGTGAGAGAACGAAACTAATTACACCTGTTATTTCTGTCCTCCCTGACGTACAGTGTAATTTTGGAGCTTTTCAGTGAAAGAACACAACAGAACACCACTAACTATTTTTTTTCTGGTGAAAAATTCACCGTTCTCCAATTTCCCCCAAATTTACACTGTATGTTACAGAGGTCGAGACTTCCACGAGACTGTGATTAATTTTGTCCTCTCCAATCCAGAGGATTCAGATTCTGTACATCTGAGCAGGTGAGTGTGTCCGAACTGAGTATAGTGTTTATAAAGACGAGGTTAATTTTGTTATCCCAGCTGTAATGTCATTCCCTGTCCAGCGTCCCTTTATTCTCTCCAAGATTATAATAGAAAAATAAGGAAAACATCACCATATCGCATCATCAGAAAATCACAATAATATTAATTCCTCCAGTAACTAAACCTAACACAGTCTGCTGCAATGTCATCACCAAACCTAAACACAGACCAGATTAAATATACTATATATATTATTATATATAATGATAACTCTCCAGTCTGAAAGTGTGTGTGTACCAAGCTCAGTCAGCAGTTCATTGATGGCTTCGATGACGTTTGCTTTTAGGGAGCTGAAGTGAGTTCTGAAGTTTTCTTCACTCGAGCCGCCAGACGTCAGCAACTTGTGCAGGGACTCCTGCTGATCGGCTTCTTCACTGCTACCACGAGACCTACACATGTAACATGCATCTGTTTATTCATCTGATACTAACACTAGTCTCATAGCTTCAGAGTAAAACCGAAGTAACAGATGCATACAGGCTGATGTAGGGAACAACACACAGCAAGGACATCATGTGACAGTATGTGTGTCTCTGTGTGTGTGTACCTGGCGTATTCCTCTCGGATGATCTTGAGCACTCTGCGAATCATGTTACCGACTGTAGTCTCTGAGGGCTGAGCTGCAGTCATTCTCCTCCCCTCCTTACGTATGATCTCCATCAGGTCACCTACACACATATATGACAAGAAACACAATAACGTATGCCAGTAACAAGAGCACAGTATAAAGTCTTGTAAAAAAAATAAATAATTTAGTTAGAGGAAGATATATTAAGTTTAATCCTAATATGCAGTGGGTATATAGCATACTTAATATATGTGGTTGACATTGATTTATTTTAAAAAAGTTACAAATTAAAAATGCCAAAATCCATCAAAATGGATGCCCACGACTTCCCACTGCAAATCACATTGAAGATAAATGCCTATAAAAGTAATAATAATTTAAATTAATTCTTTTTTCATCTACTCTTTAAACAACTAATTAATCTGACAATTTAATTACTGAAATTTAATGAACAGTGATCAGACTGCTGTATAAAAGTGCACAAAGTTGAGCTTAAGTTATGCAAGCATGCCTCGCACTCCAGGAGCTCAAGAATTGTCTGATTTTCAGAGAGGTCGAATTGTGGGTCAGTCATAGGGCGGCATCAGCCAGCGACAAATAGCCGACAATTTGAATATTCCTCCGTCAACGGCAAAAAGATCAACAGAGAAGGGGAGACCACCACAGATCCACGAGCAGGTCGACCTGGACCATAAGAGAGATGCCTTCACTCCGTGAAGAGAGCAGTGAAGAAAAAGTGATGTTTATTCTTCCCCACATAATGCTTTTATATTTACTGTTACAGACACGTCCCTCTGCTGGTTAAAGTTAATTCGAGCTCAGGCATTACACGTGTATTGTACTGGAGCTGCACAATAACAGTCACTGTACCTGTAACAGTAACCGTGCATGTACTGCAGGTGTAAATCATATCCATCAGTACTATATTTACATCTGTGTGTAATATACTGGAAACGAGCTACTGAGATCTCAACTCTGGGGTGTGACAGGACAAAACTCATGACACCCCTGTGTAAGTCTTCTCCTCCCTAACATACAGTGTGAATTTGGGGGAAATCTGAGAAGATCAGGGGTTTATTTTTTGAGAAAAATTCATTGTTCTCCAATTTTGGGTGACGCTCTTGGGGGATGCCACAGTGCACCTGACTGAAGTGGTCATCCACAGACCTTAAGACAGATCCTGTATTTGATTCTGCCAGGATGTCCAGACACACCCTGTTCACATGAGGGCAGCCTAGTGGGGTAACCAGTTAGTCACTGGAGCATGACAGGGACAAAACTAATCACACTCCTCCTTTAGTCTTGATCTTTCCGGTAACTTAACCCCCCCCCCCGTGAGCACTGGGCTTACTGTACCGTTCCTCAGATTTCAGTCCATAGATTGTTAGCGTTCACCACCCGAACATGCACTCCTTGTATAAGTTTTATGGGTAAAAAAAACCTGACTTCCTCTAATTTCCTCCCAGTTCATACAGTGCATTAAGGAGGTGAAGACTAACACATGGGTGTGATTATTTTCACCCTGTCGCACTCCAGGGCTGAGATCTGAATACTTTAGTACATCATGAAGGGGAAGTTAACTGTGTTACCTTCACTATAAACAGTCCTTCCCTTACCAGTGTCACTTTATTCTCTCTTCAAGTTAATAAGAGCAAAAAGACAAGAAATAAAAACTAGTGTAACCTCATCTGTCCTGAAGTTACAGCTTTATGTCTGACCCTGGAGACTCCTTTTGTAACTGTAAAACAAACTTCTCCTTACTTTAAGAAAACCATCACATCAAGGGTTACTTTTAAACCATTCTGTCACAGGGTGCTGTGAGCAATCGGTTACTATAGCAACAATGAAATATTAAAACGAGGGCACTGATATAAACCTGCAGTGCTCTCGGAGCTGCTGGAGGACATTAAACATCTGACGGATCACAGCAGAGGGTGAGTGAGCGACTGGGTGATTAAAGCACAGAAGAGTAAAAGAGTAAACAAACCGGCGCTGCTCCATCGGGCCTGAGCGGTGATCCTCCGGAGTAAAGCCGCGGTGTCTCTCGCTGTCTCCGCCGAACCGCGCAGTGATCCAGAGCCGCTGCCGCTGCGCTTTAACTCCGCCAGAAAAGCCTCAATGCGTTCCGACAGATCCGTTTCCTTATCCGCTCCCGGCATTCTCCCTGATCTCCCTCACATACACACACACAAACGGCCCAGATTAGAACTCACACAGAGTGATGACAGTACGGTCACACACCTGTGCACAGAAACGCGTCTTCTTCTTCTTCTTCTTCTTCTTCGTTTTTTTCTTCTTCTTCTTCGCGTTTATTAGCGGTTGGCAAACAATGAATTGGTGCATTACCGCCACCAACTGGTGCACGGAAACAGTGTTCGGTTAGCCTGTATTTACTTCCGGTGACCGCATGACAGTTATTTCAAATTAAAAGTCCCGTTGGATAAAACATTGGAATAAAAAGGTAAGTAAATGCAGTTAACAGCTTCTCCCTTTTTACTGAACACAATTAATTCGCTTTGGATTTTTTAATAACCTCAATATATATTAAATATTATAAAGAGAAAACCTCTATAGCAATGCGTAAAATTAGCCTCACTAACTGACCTCATTCACTTCCAACCAGTTTATAATAGATATTTCAAATTAAAAGTTCGGGACATTACGGTTATTAATATGAAAAGCAGCTATTTTATTCACTCAACACGTTTAATCGGAGTGAATAAATAAATAGATTATTAAAGAAATTGATTAGTGTTCCTAAAAATAAAAAAAACCCAGGAATGGATACGGAACTTGATCAGTGACCTGCATACATAAATAATGTGAAGTTAGACAAGTCATAGTACATTAGACATGTAAGCGTAATATAATAAATATAATTATGAATATTAAAATACAAGAATGTTTATCATCTACACAGCACACATTAAAAACACATAAGAATAGAATTTTAATAAAAATAAAGGAATCGTGTTTGTGTTCATTTTATTGTGCATGTGGAATCCACAGAACTAGCATGATTTTGTTGCTAGCATTAAAAAGCTGTTAAAAAAAATAAAAAATAAAAAGAATATGATCACACTACACGCCGAGTATTACTCATGGGGTGTTAAAATTAAGTGTCCATGTTTATTTAACATGCCTGTTATGCCTGTTATGTCACTACTCCTTTAAAGTATTATCATTGCTGTAGTTCAGTCATTCAGCATGACAAATTCTTCACCCTAAAAATACTCACACATTTCAAAAGGATGTAAAAAAAAAACAAAAAAACAAACAAACAAAAAAACATGAGGCAGAAGAGGAGGTGCTGAGGTCTGTTGGTAGCCCATCCCAACTTGAACACTGTGATCTTGAAGAACTCAGTGTGTGGTTTCTGCAAGATGGAGTTATGGCTCACAGCTTGAGGATCATTGAAATTTCCAGGTGACCAGCCAAATTTTGGGTTTCCCCTGACCTCTCCCTGTGTAAATTTTCGTGGGGCTACATTAAATTATGAGTGTACACTGACTCTACCAAACTCATGAAGCCCTTAAGGTTGTTATTTAGTAGCAGATAGCTGCTGTTCCACCCAACATCACCCATCGAGCCATGGCAGCCTTAAGAAATCGCCTCCAGGGGTGTATAGACAATGACGGCCAACATCTGGAGGATGATCATCTTTAAAACACGATGAATAAAACTGTACTAAATGAAGTTTCAAGTATGCAAATAATAATTTACCCACTTTTTCCATTTTTTTTTGGAATGTGGGAGGTTTTATAAGTTCACCCTGTATGAGGGGCTGTACCTGATACTGTTAATAAATTAAAACTACCTGTACTGGAGATGACATTTACTTAATATTCTTTATAGCTGGTTTCATGTTAATGAATGAACAGATTTTAATGCAGTGATAACGCCACACGCAATAATTCTTAAAAACATCACTGTCACTGCCAGGGTACATGAACAGTGTGTTCAAGTGCATGTATTATCACTGTACATTACTGTCACATTAATAAGATTAATAATATATACACCAAGTAATGACTTCCTGAGGAGCATAAAACACCACAAATTGAAAATACAGCAGAGATCAAAAATGTGGCTATATAAACAAATTTTTACTTAATAAAACCTAAATAACCTAATAAAGAATTAAAAGAACTATATATAAAATATTCCAAAGAAAAGTCCAAAGTATAAAAAACGAAAGTAATGAAAGAAAAAAGTAATATCAAATAAATACGTAAAGAAAAACAAATGTCTACTAGAAGTTATGTAAAAATAAAGAAATTATCTATAGAAATATTAATATAATCAAGAGTAAAGTTTTTAGTTTATTATATATCAGATTTCTTCTTATAATAAATAACATGAATTTGTTTGTGAATAAAAAAAACAAATAAATTGACTAGTGTTTAAAGTAACAAAGTTTATTCAATAACAACCAGCTTTAATCATGAAAACCCCCGGAGAACAATCAGCTTCTGACTGAACAATAATATTAATATTCAACCATCCATCCATCACCCTGTAACGAGCTCGACCACAAGCACCAAAAAAAAAAAAAAAGTGAGTTGGGGGGGGGGGGGGGGG
>JAQMYF010000022.1:15510063-15538677 GCA_030014195.1 Neosilurus mollespiculum
TGAGATGGGCACCAGCCTCCCCGTGACCCTAATTAGGATTAAGCGGTTCAGAGAATGAATGAATGAATGAATGAATGTTTTGCATGCTGATGATTTCAGTTACGTTTCCAGATGGAATCTTAAATCTTTAAATTTAAATAATGCCCCAGATTGACAGTGAGAGTGTTAGAATATGTTTATGACACTACAATACCGTATGATGCGAAACTTGTGGCTCTGTTACACGATTATTGGGAAGAAGCTAAATCTGCTTATTTCCTTGGCGAGACGGAACTTGTCTCCTCCTCCTCTGAGCTGCAGGAAGCGACGCAGGTTTGTCGTCACACAGCGCTAATTTTACTGTTGCTGATGCTGAAGCTGCTGTTAAACCGAGCACCTACTATTTCTGCACACCGCTGCATCTCCCCCGGGGTCCACCAGGGGTATTAATAGTGGAGCCACTCTGTACGTCATGACTCGCTCAGCAGGTCTGCTGCCTCCTGTGTGTGTGTGTGTGTGTGTGTGTGTGTGTGTGTGTGTGTGTGTGTGTTTCATTCTTGCATTTGTTTCTTTTCCTCTTTTCTCCAGTAGCAGTTTTATTTTCGTCCTCCAGCAGCACTCCAGTTTTCTCATTCTGCACTGTTACACATCTCATGACACCTGAATCACCTCAATAATCAGCTTTCTGTTTCTTTTTTACCTCATCAGAAACTAAACCTTTCTCTTTCTTTTCTCCTTCACACACCACCCTGGACCCTGCTGACACATCATAAAAAATGAAACAGAATAATAATAATAACAGAATGATCTGAGTTTGAAGTTTCAAAAGTCATGACACCCTGAATAGATTACTTTTTTTAATTTTGGAGACTTTGTCCTCATTAAGATGATATTTATAATGCTTTCGAGTTGTACCATAGTAGCTATAACACTGTAATAGCATTATACTAAACATACCAATCACAATCTAAAATTAAGGCTAGTTAGAATAGCTAAAATATTACGACAACTAGGATTATAGCAAAGCTGCTGAGTGAAGCACAAAAGTCATGGAACATGGCTTCGATGGTTGTCCCGTGTCCTGTCCAGTGTCCATGCGTGCCCACCACAGGAAACCCAATAAGGCTGTCACGTATTTGAGTTGATGCTTATTTGGCTGTTATGTATCACTTACTTGCATGATGATGGGCAGCAATAAGAAAAAAATAAGATAGAAAAAATAACAGATTTATTTATAATGAAACCAAAGCACAAAAAATAGTGGCTCATACATCACTGCTCAGACTCGTACAGAATAAAAAACACACAATCTAACTCAAATAGACAAACTTTTAGCAAATAACAAAATCAAAAGTTTCACAGAACATGTGGTCCTTACACAGATAAACTAACAAGACAGGTGATAAAAATGAACACAGAAATCATAAAAAAAGTAAAAAGCAAACCCAGGCTTGGACACCTATCCAGAGATATCTTTCGGGAGCTCCACTTTTTGGCAGTGCCTAAATCTATATATTAGTAACACCAGTAGTAAGAATAACTAGCATGGAAGAACTGTAGCTTTATTATTGTTAGCATTTTAGCTGTAACTTCAACATTCTAGTAAATATGCTAACTGTAATAGTAATAACCTACTAGTTAACATGCTAATTGTGATAGCAATGACGTTATAGTAACATGCTACCTGGCTATAACCTAATAACAAACAGCATTACAGTATTATCATGACTAGCATTAAACATGCTGTTATTGCTGTATTATACTAAACTTGCTAACTTTAACAGCTACATTACACTAAACATGCTAACTAGGGTGCTTGTAACTCTGTAATAGCTATCATTATAGCATTTAGTCTGCATTAACTAGCAACTAGCATTAAGACATGATAGAGTTACTGTGACTAGCGTTATAGTTAAAGTGCTAAATACAAGCTAGCATTAATATTAAGTACTAAATTAATTTAATTTAAAAGTACCACATTAATAATTATTAAAGAATAAAATTCTACAATGCACACACAGCAACACACACACACACACACACACACACACACACACACATAGTGTATGCTAGCTTTCTCTCTCTCTCTCTCTGTCTATGTTCTTATCAGCACTCTTTTCCTCATTAGGGTGATATGAGCGATGCTGTGATTGGTGAATTGGATGTGGTGTTTTCAAAATCAATAAACACATTCCTCTGTGTATTCAGAGGAAGGAAGTGAGTGACACGTGATGGATGCTCATCATTTTGTTGTTGCGTCACTGTGCTGTAAATTGCGCACACGACCAAACCATTTCTCTTTCTGGTTTATTGTATAATCTATACTAACTGGAAGACTAATAACTCCAGTGTTTAACCACTCAGCAAAATACCAGCTAAATTATGACTAACATTCAGATTCTTCTAAAACTGAATGAGGTTTATCCAGCTGGTTGGACTGAGAGCTAGTTTACATGCTAACTTTTTTATGCTAAAATATCACCTATTCTATTCTATTCTATTCTATTCTATTTATTTATTTTCTTTCTTTCTTTCTTTCTTTCTGAAAAAATTCACAACTGAATTCCACCCATTAGCTAAATATCCTCTATCATGCACTGCCTGAGCGTCGGAAGGCTAATGTATACATTCTCTAAGCCTTCTGTTTAAAACTGTAAACTTTACTAGTGTGGAAATTGTGTTTTTACTTGTCTGCATTAATGTTAGCTAAATTGTTAGTTAAGTACTGTGTAATATTTTAGATTCTATTTGTTTCCTTTCTTATAAAAATGCTCCTGATATAAAGACACATCCAGATAAATTTTTTGTAAAGTTCTTTTTAGTGTCTTTTCCTTCCACTGAAGATGGGAGCTGTTGAAAAGGTGAGTACTGAGTGGAAAGAAAAAGAGAAATTCCAGACTGAGAGGTGAGAAATCAACACCTCACTAAAATTTCCCAATTTCACTTTGGTCAGCAAAGTTTCAGAAACATCTAGTTTCCTCACAGATTATCATCACGTGACGTGTTAGCTTTGCTGGATGTTACCTCACTGACTGATTTCCGCAGCAACATGAGGAAAGTTTCGTTTACTCTTTTTTTTTTTTAAACTAAAGCCCCCATTTCACTTAAGATGTTTCTAAAGTTCATGATTTTTGTTGTACAAATTTCCACAAATCACAACTCCACACTCACCGATATATTGTACAATTAATATTTATTTGTTTTTGTTTTGCAAAGTTTGATTTTACTTCACATTCCAGTACAAAAATAATGTTTTTTTGAATCCATAATCCATATTTTAAGACAATGTTTTCACAGAAAACTTCATGTAATGTTAGCAGAGTAGCACGATGGCTAGATAAAGAAAATGCACAAATTCACACAGGTTGGTTGAATATTGCTGAAATCGTACACGTTACTGTTTTTCGAGCACCATAAACAATGGATTCATTTCTTTCTTTTCTACACAATATGCATAATAACACACAAACCATGCTACATGTTTAAGAGGCTCAATCGAACACGTTAATAATAACAATAATAATAATAACAATAATAATAAATGATTGCTTAGTGGAGTCTGTAGCCCTGCATTCTGAAAGTCTTTAAAGTCAGTGTTGATATGAAGATAATGGAGGAGAATAAGTATTGGCACCCTTATAGTGTGAGCAGGGTGGGTGAGTTGAGTGAATCAGATGAGTGCTCATTGCCGCTGCTTTCGCGACGGTGCAGCTGGCCACAGCTGGAGAAGGTTTCGTTTTCTGGGTATGAGAAGACAAAGGAAGATGTGTATGATGTGCAGGTGGGGGTACAGGTGACCACGGGCGTGCAAAGAGGCTCCAGATCCAGGCTGGCAGGCGTGTAAAGTGGCTCCCAGTCCTGAGCGGCATATAGAGAGCTGGACAGGTCGATGTCCGGCACTGAGCGCGCTGTTTCCATCTCTGATTTGGTGAGAAGATCAAGTGAAGCCTCCAGAGTGGACTCGAGGTCAGAGAGCTTCACAGAGGTGGTGCTAGTGCTGGTGGTCAGAGCAGAAGGCCCACAGGTCACTGTGCTTTCGGATGAAACCGGAGAGGTGCTGGGTTTGGTGAAAGATGAGTCCATCTGAGATGGGATCTTACAGATGGGCCGGTGTGCAGCCAGGATAAACTCAAGACGTTCTTTCTCTTTCAGGAGATTGGCAATGTCATTCTGCAGAGCCGATTTCTCATCCTCCAGTTTGTCAGTTTCCTTCAGAAATAAGAAGCACGTCTCGTTAGATTGGGCTTTAAATCACTTGGTGTTTGTATCTCTTTATTTCTATGATTAAAGGAGGTAATAATCAATACTTACGGCTTGCAGGGTGTCCGTGAGCTCGCGTCTCCTGTTGCGGCATTTAGCGGCAGCCATCTTGTTCCGTTCACGACGAAGGCGCTTCTTTTCCTCCTCCTCTGGAAGGAGCTACAAATGAAGACAGCACAAGATGTTAATTTCCATCCAACTAAGTGTTGCACATTCCACAAGTTACTATAACATGAATAACCACAGTACAGTAACATCATTTACCTGCTCCATTTTGCCCTTGCGGCTGGTTGTGCCTAAAACTTTGTTTCCGCTCATGGTTTTTACCATTTTGGCTCTTGAGAAGGTCATGTTGGAGGAGTAAGGGTGAACCCTGCTCTCTGACGGAGCCACTGAAGAGACCACCGACTGGACCATCCACTGCAGGTCTGGGCTTGATGAGATGGCTGTGACGGTGGGCACGAAGGACTCTCCTGAGCCTGCGAGGTCTGTGAAATCCTGAAGTACAAATGTGAAATACTCTTTAAGTTCATGCAAATCAGTTTTAACGAAAAAAAAAAAAAAAGAGTCCAGATGTCAATGTGCTGATTTTAAAAAGGAACATGCAACATTTACAAGTCAAATGAAGGCTGTGTCCTTCAGAAGTTCGGCTAAAAGCCAGAACATTTCTTCTTCCCGAGTTTTTAAGTGTTAAGTGAAGTTCTAGACTGGCTTTCTAAAGCAAAATGAAGGTGTGGGTGGAGTAAACAGTCAACATACCTGAGCCGAGTTCAGAGGAGACGCCATGCCGGGGTAAGTCACGTCGGTTCCGATGGTAGAAAACATCGCGTTGTTCAACCCAAAATAGATTATTTTAATCCCGAATATATCCAAAAAATCCGAAATGAGAGCTGAGGAAGGAATCGCTGTGTCCCTTGACTCGCTGTTCTGTTTTGCGTGCTGTTCTTGATCGTCTCCGAAGTGGAAGTGCTGCTCCCTTGCTGCGGCTCGACTGCTTTTATATAACTCCTGATGACGCAGGCGCGAACGGGGCGTGGTCTTTTCTGGGACAGAGTTCACACCAGGCAGACACGATGAACACAAGATCTGGGAAAGTGATCACGACTCGATTAAGTCCAGAAAACAGACACACTTTATTCCAAAAGAGAAATAAAAACGCGTGGAATTAACGTGTAACACGGTGACTTTCTGTCTGATTCCGTCTGTTTTTAATACCGGACTGATATGAATGACATAAGTTCCAAAGCAGGGGATCCCATGGCGTCATTTACCTTATATGGCAATCGCATCCTGACAGCGCCGTGTGGGCGGAGTGCTGATGGGAAATCACTCTTTAGACAGCGCGAGACCATTGCGTCAGAAGATTTACTTCTTTCGTTGTTGTTTTTTTTTTTTTTTGAAGTGCGTTCCGTTTAGACGTTTAACCGTTCCCATGTCAATATGCTAATGCTAATGCCTGTGTGAGCTAGAAACAGAACAACAATGCAAAGAGGAATTCCCGGATGGGGTTTTAAGTGAAGAGTTCAAGATTAACCAACAATAAATATTTTTACACTAAAAATAGAACCTTGCTGAATCTCTAGCAATGCAATAACAATAAATAAATGATTCATATGCTATTTCAATAACAGAATAATCACAGAATAATTGTTACAACAACACTGACTGGTACTGCATGAATAATGTGTATTATTATTATTATTATTATTATTATTATTATTATGTTCCAATACAGACATGTTTAACATGTTTATTATACTGATATAACACGTCTCATTAGAATAGCATTAAATATTCATTACTTGAATTGATACATATTTTAATATAAAAGTAAAAACAATGTTAATACACAATGCAACTGTATGCATATATTTTGTGGCAGGTTTCTTCCTACTTATCATGGAATCTCTGAGAATAGATCATGTAATTATAAAAAGTGCCATATAATAAAATAGGAAAATTAACATGTAGGTAATATTTGAACACGCTGAAATAAAATGGGTTATTTTGTTAATGAAAATGAATAAATGACATGATCCTTAAACAGTGAGGACTGTGTATGGGTGACGTCATCACTGTGCTGCAGCCCATATGTTGTATAATATCCATGTAACCGAATACAGCGGTTTTTTATACTGTTGTTTATTTATTTATTTTATTGTGATTTATGATAAGTAGTCTTGTCGGTGTGGCTGTAAAAGATAAATAAAGTAGAGGAAAACACTTTGGATTAAAAGAAGAAATAAACAGCCTGCCTCAGCGTTTCGACTTTATGTTTTGTTTAATCAGCCCCACGTTGTCATGGAGACGCCCCACCCATCTACGTCGTCAGCTGTGCTGTGATTGGTCGACTTTTCTTCCGGGTACCTCTGTTCGTTGTTGTAGGCTGTCTGATATGTTAAGCTCACGCGACCGACTGGAACGGTTTAAACCGGTATAATCAGATCGCATGCCGACGTCATCAGTGTGTTCCTTTCGCTTGACTTAGCCGTTAGCTTGCGATAGGAACAAATTTTGTCCAATAAAACAAACGTAAATATTACATAAGAGGTTTCTGTTTACTTTCCGAGCACTGCTATGATCTAAATAAACACTGAAATCGCACAGAAAAGTTCATCTCTAAAAAGAATGAGTCATTACTTTAAACCCTACCACTTCCTGAGACCTTTATGTTTATTATTATTTTTTTGGTTTGTATGTTTAAAGTATGCTATTAAACAGATCTTTCACAAGGAAATGCGTGACTTTTAGGGGTATTACATTTTAGACGATTTTTGATTTACATGAATGAAACATTCCCATGTAAAACTTATGATTACTTCTCACCTTTTTGCACAAAATCCTGTTTATGATAAGATAACTGACACCTGCTCCTCACTGCCATCATGTATGAACATGTTATTTATTGCTTATATTTAATATCAGGGTATACAAGGAATTTGACTCTGTGTAGTTACGGTCTTCTTGTATTTATAGTCGTTACTACAGGAAAACAGAGAAGGACATAAACAACACTGGCAATATAATACACATTTGTATTTCATTAAATATGATCATATAGTGTGAGGCCTACCAGTGGTGGTGTAGTAGTAGGGTACTGTGCCCATGATAGAGAGGCTGGGGGTTTGAATCCCCATTAGACCCCCACCGCGCTAAGACCCCTGGGATACTAAGTAACTAAGTGTGCATCTGTCCACCCGCCAGTATAAATGAGTACCATTAAAAATACTGGGAAAGTAACCTGCAATGGACTAGCAGCCCATCCAGGAGGAGCTGTGATGAGCCATTAGGCTTAGGTGTAAAAAGCCCCAGTTACTTCAGGCTGTCTGTCAACCTGTTTGTTACCATGACAACATGCAACATTTTCTATAGCTGTAGTTGTACCTGCGTCTTGGTAACTACAGCTGGTTTACAGCTGTGTTAATGTTCAGTACAGCAGCTCATGGGATATTGCTTAAGTGAACACTATCACACTGCCATCAGTGACACATTTATCCTGTTTGCGAAGTAATTAAGTGTTCATTAATCTGATTGCTCATGAAAAGAAAGCTTTTCCGGTGTCTGGTGGTTTTGAGGCACACTAATCTCAAAGGCCATCTGTATATATTCTGTCCTGTCCTGTTATACAAGAGCCAAATCTAATCAGCTTTAATTTCCTCATACATGTGTTCTTCTGATATCACACAAACACCATATCACCTGATAACACTGAGAGAAGCTGACTGGAGCTGGTATCCAGAGATAAGTGAGTTACAGAAGCAACTTGCTGTCACCTTCTTGTCTTAATGATTATACATATCGACAGGAGGTTTAAAAAAAGTACAAAAATATTTGGACAAGGCTTATATAGACTGATCTTGTGGAATTGAGTTTTGGCAAATTAACACAGTGTACATTTTGTCCATATTTACAAATATTTATAAAATAAATTTCAAATACATCAAGTGAAATCTCATCAGGGAGTATGGTAAAAATATGATCATTTAAATGTTCGTTTTATATATATTTTTTTTTTTTTCATTTTTTTTTACTTTTTACTAATTCTTACAATATATTCAAGAAAAAGCATATATATAAGGTTTGTTGTTTAAAGGTTTTTCTTTTTTATAATATGCAAAATATGACATGTAACTGCATATAACAACCAACTGAATTGTGTTTTTAAACTTGTTTCGCAGAGTAAATGACAGTACTTTATTCAAGAAACTATGCACAATATAGAAGAATGAAAACAGTGTTCATTAAAATGATTCAGCACATTTTAAAAATCTAACACAAAGGTGTAATTTCTTATTATATTTGTAATATAGCAATATGCAATTATCTTGACTGTCTTATATTAAATTTTTTTTTTTGGGGGGGGGGGTAATGAGTAGTTTATTCAAGAATAATGTAAGCAGTGTTTTTTAAATAATTCAACACATGAATATTAAGTTTGTTGTTGGTGTTCGGGAAGCCATTGTTATGGAGGGATTCCAGTGAGGACTGACCGACACTCACGCGCCCCAAACCGGGCAGGGGGCGTGGCGGGGCTGCCGGGAAACACTTGGATCAAACACAAGAAAGAAAAGAATGCTCTGTTTTCACTCACAGAGAGAGAGAGAGAGAGAGAGAGAGATGACCTCATGTTCTAGATATTTCATTGAAAACTCTCCATTTTCTCAGCAGCTTCAACCTTCCGTTTCCTCACACCAACTCCTGCACGCACCGGCCATGGAAAATACACATTATTATTATTTTTTAATATAGACTATATGAATGATTACTCAAAACAGTGTACTCCACGTCAATAAAATCACAACTCTAAAGAGTCGTATGTCGTTTTAATTAAGTCCAATGAGACCAAAATAGACCACAGCTGCTTTTGCCGCAATGGCGCCTCGCCGGAAAAACCAAATATGGTCACAAGGCGCCGCGGCTCTGACTTCTGACAGGCACATAGCGCTCTCTGCTCTCTGATTGGCTGAAGTGCACCTTGCCTTGTGATTGGCTCGCGTGCGTCTTGTTGCTGCAGCACTTGTGCTTCTCCATCATATGCAGTTGTGCAGAAAATACTGAAAAAACTGTATATGCTGCAATAATAATTCATATTTCTTATCCGGAATCAATTAAATATACCAAATGCACAGTAACACAATCTTTATTTATATATTAGAAGGTTTTCATTTTATAAAATAAGCGTTTGTTTTTATAATTAGAATTTTATGATGGATATAAACATTTAAGTGCACACAATTGTAGCAAAAATAAACTTCTATACATTATTCTTTACATACAAGTTCATAATGCGGTAAAATAATATCGCTAACTGAACAATACTTCGTTATTTTGTTATTATAAATGCACAGATGCATGCATGTGATTATTAATATTAATACTAATACTAATACTAACATTAATTTAATATTAATATTAATATATACTATTAGTAGTATTATTAGTATTATTAGTATTAGTATTTCTATTGTTGCTGTTGTTGTTGTTGTTGATGATGATGATGTTGTTGTTGTTGTTGTTGTTGTTGTTGATGATGATGTAAATCATGTGTCTGGTATAATTGAAGATGTTGTTCTAAATTAAGATTTCTGTCTTTACAAATTAAAAACAAGCTATCCATAAACACATTCAGAAATACACATGTGTTTGTTTGACGTCACTTAGGCTATATTTTTTCCCCCTCCATTACTGTTATTATAATTATCGTAAATATTACCCATATAAACCCCACACACTCGCACATTTGAATAAGTTTCAGTTTATTTGGATCACATGTACAGCATGCAACTGCAAAAAAAAAAAAGAGGGGAGAAGACATGATATTTTCACACCTCCTGTTTTCTTTCCTTCTAAACATCTTGACACCCTGCTTCACCCCCCTCGGAACGCAGGGTGGTACACTCCTTGTCTCACAGATTTCATTCATAAAATTGTCTCTTCACTACAGAAGCGCAGGAGCGCCGGAGCTGTGCGGATTAGTGCACTGCTGAATGACAGCAAAACCTTTTCGAACATAAAAACAAACAAACAAACAGATAGCCACGACATTTATTTCCAGCACACGTGGTGCAGCTTATACTGTAGAACCAACTGCAGTTGCAGGATTTTATTGCATTTATTGTTTTGTAGAATAAAAGGATGCCTAAACCCGGGTCCTCGTCTCGCGGCCAGCTGTCTGCCAAGGAGGCGCTCGCGCAGGTACACGTGACGTAAATGATTATGATGATGATGATGATTTTTTTTTTAATGAATATTGTTATTACTTTTTAAATGGAGGTATTGAGCCATGCCATTAAGCAGAAGTGCATAAGGCATCTGGAGACAAAGGACAGGGAAACATGGAGGTTAGAATGTATTTGTCATGCAACTGATGCAGGATTAGTGTCATTCATTAGTGATGACGTTTAAATCAGGTTTCAGCTGAGATTAACTTCATCTACTTTTTTTTCCTTAAGATCTCGAGCTAAAAACCGTTAATTATACTTTTATAACAGTGTCATCCTCATTAATAAATTGCGGCAATTATCTGAAGTGCAGTATACCAGTATGAACTAGTGTGTGTGTGTGTGTCAGAGCTCTGGCGACAGTCCCTTCGTCCCCACTGTCACTGCCATCGCCACAGCACCTGATCTGAAGTGGATGGTTTTGTCCACTGACATTTCATCAGTTGGCACCTGCAGTGGAGACAAGCAGAAGAAGACACACACCTCTCAGAAGAAAGTACACACTCCTCAGAAGAAGACACATACCCCTCAGTTGAAGACAGAGCCCCAGACGGGTGCTGGGTTCTCAGTGGGTCGGAGAAAAGCACAGAAAGAGCAGGTAGGTCTATTCAGGTGTAGCAATCATTACTCTCATACAAAGCATGAAATATCCCATAATACTCATAATGCTCCACACCGCTTCCTCATGAACGCTCTCACGCTCTCACCCTCTCTCTCTCTCTCTCTCTCTCTCTCTCTCTGTGTGTGTCTGTCTCTAAATATTCATCCCAGAGGACATTATTAGAACATTCAGTAAGTAGGCTATTCATTTAAAAGATCCTCAAAAATAAAACCTCTGCAATGTTCTAAAGATCTTTGCAGTTTTATGGTAATGATTTGCTAAAGTGTTAGTGTTTTCAAAAAAAAAAAAGGAAATGTTTCATAAAACATTCTGATAACATCCATAAAATGTGTTGCTATTCCCTGCAGACAGACAGAACGCTGATAACATTTGAACTAAATACATACTCATGAGAGACAAACAGGCATACCAACAGTTGTACTGAAAGACAGACAGACAGCTGCACAGACAAGCCTGCAGACTGATACATGATAGATGGACACATGTACAGACAGAGAAACAGGTGTACAGAGAGACAGACAGGTGTACACATGGTGTACAAACAGACAGGTATACAGATATACAGACAGGTGTACAAACAGACAGACAGGTGTACAGGCAGATGTACAGACAGACAGACAGACAGACAAACAGACAAAAGTACAAACAGACAGACAGGTGTGAAACAGGCATACAGGTGTACAGATAGGTGTACAGTCAGACAGGTGTACAGACAGACAGGTGTACAGATAGGCAGACAGGTGTACACACAGACAGATAGGTGTATAGACAGACAGGTGTACAGTCAGACAGACAGGTGGACAGACAGAAAAATGGACAAACAGACATACAAACAGGTAGACAAACAGACAGACAGGTGGACAGAAAGGCCCACAAACAGACGGAGAGACAGATAAGTGTAGAGACAGACAGGTATTCAGAAAGAGAGGTGTACATAAAGGTGTACATACAGACAGACAGACAGGTGTACAAATAGACAGATAGACAGGCATTTAGACAACTGTATAAACAAACAGAAGACAGACAGCTGTACAGACTGGTCTACAGACAGTGAGGTGTACAGACATTCAGACAAACAGGTGTGCAAAGAAACATCTCAATTTTTCATATTTTTTTAATCTTTGAAAGGGAAGCCCTGCTGTAACATTCTGCACAGAACTTTTAAGAATAATAATATAAAGAACCCTTATGGGAACTGGGCTTACTCCCACTGTAACATTTCAATAATTATTTTGTATTTTGACATACAGCTGTCTCCAGAGGAGGAAGAGAGGAGAAGACTCCGCAGAGAGAGAAACAAACTCGCAGCTGCAAAGTGCAGAAACCGCAGACGTCAACTGACTGACAGTCTGCAGGCTGTGAGTTTATCTGTCTGTCTGTCTGTTTATGCACCTGTCTGTCTGTCTTTCTGTCTGACTACAGAGCTGTCTGTGTCTGCATGCATCCAATAATGTAAGATATTAAAACTGAGTATATCAGTGTCAGTGTGGGGGTTCTATCAGGCAGTAAAATAAAGCTTCAGAGGTGAATAATGTGGGGTTTCAGAGGTTCTGACTTGGTGTGTGTGTGTGATGTACAGGAGACAGACAGTCTGGAGGAGGAAAAAGCTGCTCTGGAGGCTGAGATCAGTGGTCTGATGAAGGAGAAAGAGCAGCTGGAGCTTTTGCTGATGTCCCACAAACCAAACTGCAAAATCCCTAGTGAGACGGAGGGAGAGGAGAAAACTGAAGAAGAAGAAGAGAAAGAGGAAAAGCAGGCTTCAGACGAAACAACTCAGAAAAAGTCTCCAGTTCTCCACGTCACATCAGCTTCGGTAGTTACCTAGTTACATAGTCACATGAAATGGGAGGGGTTACATGGTTGGGAAAGGGTTAGAAAACATTATTTATTTATATACCTCAAGAAATGATAAAATGTTATGCCCTAGCAGTCTGATAGTGTCCATTATTTTACATGAAATATGAATTTCAAAAATCATTTGAGAGCCAACTTTTATTCAAATTTACTTTATTTAAATTACATTTATAATAAACATATCAGGTAATGTAGCTGTCAGAATCACTTGTATAAATCTCTCAGGTGTTCTTTAATTTTATAAGCAGTGCAAAATTGTATTTTAACAAAAGGATAATTTATGTCTAATATTTCTCATTATGGAATTTTGAGGTCTAATTTTATATGTGTACTAATTTCAAGTTTTAAATGTTTATATTAATTATCCAGTAAAAAAATATATTATTTTGTTTCTAGAAATAAAAGTTTAAAATATTATTCACAAGTGGAATAAAAATGCAACCCTCAAATCTCAATTTAGTTTAATAAATTCCAAAATTTTAAATTATTCCAGAATGATAAAAATCATTTCCAGTGATTTTTTTCAGTTAAATGTCATTAAATTATTCTGGAAATTCCCAGAAACTTGCATAACATGAAAAAGATAGTTCATCTTACTGTAAAAAATCTTATACAATGCACTCAGACAGTAAATAAATAACTGTATTTGCTGTCAGTTAATTAATGTACATAACACTGAAATCAGATATTAAGAAAATCCACAAAGATTTTTGATTTTCAGTTTTATTTCTATAAAGAACCTTAATATATCTATCATGCTTAAAGTTTTCTTACAGTGCTGATCTCTCTCCTCTTTTCAGACCTCTTCTGTGAATCTGGAGAAGATGGCTGCCTCTCCTGTTCCTCTCCAACAAGAGCCTGTGATCTCAGGAGATTCAGACGTGCTACTGTGTTCCAGTGCCGAGTTGGAGCCCTTCATTGACATCAAGGACGTGGCCATGGAAGAGTTAGGATCCAAAATGGAGTATGATGATGAAGACATGGACCTGCTAGTGCCTGACATTGACTTGAGCACCTCTTTGGGCCTGAGCGAATGGGAGACACTCTACATGAGCATGGGAGGTAGTCTGGAGCCACTGACATTTGATTTTACTCAGGCCGAGGAGTGTGAGGACACGAAAATTAAACCTCCAGCTGACAACTCCACCCTGCTGACGTTATGAAGTTCTGAGCAGAAGAACAGACAAGATTTATATATAGCATGTTAAAAGATTCACTCACAATTTCCAATCTTATTTACCCACTCCACAACCTGATCATACCAACCCCACCCAAAATACCCTAAACTCCACCCAGATATGCTAAAATATGTTTAAAATGCTCAGATCTACACCCAGATGACCGATCTCGATCCAGACTACCTAACACTACCAAAATGCCTAACCTCCACTGAAATCTTTAGGATCACCAAAAATATGATCTGCATATCGTAATCCCTGTGGCAGATTCATTAATCGTCCATCAATTTATAATGTAAATGTGAAATCTAATTTTCTCTTAAAATGATTATGCAAGTATGCTAACCTCCACCCAAATAGTTCATTCATTCATTCATTTTCTGAATCACTTAATCCTAATTAGGGTCGTGGGGAGGCTGGCGCCCATCTCAGTTGACTCTGGACAAGGGCAGAGTACACCCTGGACAGCTCGCCAGGCAATCCCAGGGCTCCACCCAAAAATAAATAATATAATTTCTATCCAACATACCAAAATCTTCAGTCAAATACCATTATTAACACCACAAATACCACTATCATGACCAAAATAAAATACCCTTATCTCTACCTAAATACTGTAATGTCCAGCAGACATACCATTATCTCCACCTGTAATAATTTTATCCCAACCCAACATAAACTAGTCTCCACCCAAAATATTCCAATCTCCACCCAAATACACTACTGTCTGCCAAACATACGATAATGTCCAGCCAAAATACTCTACCATCCACCCAAATATTTTACTGTCCACCATTCATTCATTTTCATTCCTTTACTGACTAAGGTCGCAGGGAGCCTATCTCAGCTGACTCTGAGTGAAGACGGGGTACTTCCTGAACAGCTCGCCAGTCCATTACAGGGCCAACACCCATTCACTTACACTCACACCTAGGAGCAATTTGGAACAGCCAATTAGCCCTTGAATTGTGGGAGGAAGACAAAAAACCCAGAGGAAACCCATGCAGGCATATGGAGAACATGCAAACTCCTCACAGAAAATGCCCTTGCCAAGCCAGTGATGTGATCCCAGGACCTTCTTGCTGTGAAGCAGACATTACAATTACCTTACAATTTGCACCCAAAATTTCCCAGCATCCCCAACTACAAAACCACCCAAACAGCTATACCAAAATGCCCCACTTTCCACCCTGTTAACAAAATATAGACTTAAAATCCGAGCTAATAACTTTTCCTGGGCATTAACTTTTAGAGAGAGGTAAAGGCTCAACACTTCAGTCCTGGCATTTTGCCTCTTTTGTGTTTCTGACCTTTTATTATTATTGACCACCTAAATATAAAACTCTGAGTTTGTTTTTCTAAAAAAATAAATAAAATAATAATAATGATAAATGAATGAATGAAATAAAACATAATAATAATAATAATAATAATAATAATAATAATAATGACAGAATAAATAGAAATATTATAACAAATACATAAACAATGATGAGTCGCTGCATGGCTGTCTTGATGTGATGCACTTTTAGAAACATTACTGTGGAGGTCGTTGACCTCTGAAACACTGTTTTGTCTGTGTAAGGTGAAAAACATTTAAGAGCTATTTACTGGTTTTTTAAACAAAAAAAAAACCCCTCTGAAATATTTTCCTTTGAGAAAGTAGTTTATATGTCAGTGTTACTCGTGGTGTATCATTTGACAACGAAGGTTTTAACGAAGTTTGTTTTTTAAGAGCATTTCTTCCAGATGTGATGTATGATATTTATCGTATATTCAGTATATGAGGCTCGTTTATGCACTTTTGTACTACGTCACTTTCCATCCATGTTGGTGCTGATCTTGTGCTTTAACATGCACCAGGGCTGATGTTATAACGATATGTATTGTTGTTCGCTCTATAAAAATAGGTATAGTCAGGAAATGTTGAACATTGTAATGTCAAAAATATGATATTTCTGATCTTCAATGATGCATTGCATGATAATGATCCAATAATCCATTTGTGTATTGGAAGAAAAAAAAGATTTTAACTATAGTGGTCATTCAGTGAAGAATTGAGAGCACAACATCACATAATGTCGTAATCTTGCTATTCCATAACAGTGTAACATTGTGAAACTGTTGTTTTCACAGTATTATAAATATTGTGATGAATATTGTTATCATTATTGTCAAAAAGCTGTACTTGGATGTGTGTTGTTTGTAAGTGTGTTATTGTTCTCATGTGCCATAACTCAATATGCTTTTAGGTTGAGTTTTATATTTTATTACCTCAAATCATGCCCTGTTTGCAGATGTGCAAAAAAAAGAATAAATGCATATAATAATAAAACACAGAAGTATTTGATGCAGTGCATCGCTTGGTATGCCTCTGCTGTAAACCTTCTTTAACATGTGCTTGGATTGTGTGTACGATGTTCTTAAAACCTGTACCAGCTCATGGGCATGAAGTTATGAGTAACTGGTAAAAATTTGATCCGAATCCCTGCAACCGTTCAGCCTACAGAGTATGTACAAGATTTTTCTAAAATGACCTTTTGTGACCTTGACCTTTGGCCTATGACCTCAGAATCTGCACCAATACGTGGGCGTTTAGTAATGAGTAATAGGTGGAATTTTTGGTGGGGGAAGGGATTCAGAAGATAGGGTGCCCACAAGAAAAATCAGATGGATGGACACATGCACAAACACACAGACAGGGCAAAAACATAATGCCTCTGGTACAATAATAATAATAATAATAATAATAATAATAATAATAATAAATAAAATGAAAATAAAATGATGGTGATGATTATGATTACGATAATGATGATGATAATCATCATCATCATTATGATAGGATGGAAAAAATAAAATTGAGTTGTGAATGTGAAGGTGATGACTTTAATGCACAATGCATGTGTAATATTAGCATATGTTAGCATGTTGCCATCTTCAGCATTACAGCTTTTCCTCTATGCTCTCTATTCGGGGACTGAACATGAGTTTTAACAAAGACTCTTCTGAATATCATTAATAATTTTTTTCTACAGTCTGTCTTCCTCCTTCTGCCTCACCACAACCCACACACACTACGCGGAAGGAATCCCTGTGTGCGCGTGCGTGCAGGCTTGCGGGCGGGCGTACGTGCGTCTGACGTAAAAAAGCCTTGCGTCATTACGTATACGTGCGAGGCTGGTTTTTATCTCTCCGCTATTCTTTTCTACTTCCTTGCCCATATTTAGTAGCGCTCGCTGTTTTGTTGCCATGGTAATAGCAGGGGGGAGGGGTGTGTGGGAACGGCAGGTTCTTCCGGAAAAAATACAACAACAAAAAAAGCAAAGGCCAAGACTTAACTTTGAGACATTCAGTGGTTTTATTGCTTTTATTAATTAAAATGTATATTTAGTTTAACTGAATTGTATAAAATAGTTTATATTTTAAATAGAACCAAAGTAAAGGCAAAAAAATAACAAAGGAAAAAGTAAGAATTATGTAGAACCGTCTGCTTCTCTGTGCACACAGAGACACCAAAATTAAAACTATGCTTCATTTTATTTATTATTTTGTGTCTAAATTTTGAGTTTTGTTAAACTCAAGGTCACAAATATAGAAGAAAATTGAGCAGTCTAAACAAACTTTAAACAGACAACAATGTTTAATGCACCATAATAAAGTCAAATCTTGCACAAGCTTATGCAAACAGTCCAGTGGAGAACATCCACATATCAGACAGGCCAAACTAAATAATCATCATCAGATTTATCAGATTTATCCTGGCAAACTAAATAATTATCATCATCAACAGATTTATTAGGTTTATCCCAGCAAACTAAAAAAAACACTGTTACAAGTTCACTTACTCACTCTCTTACTTATTTGCCAAACCACTTACTCCTACTAGGGTCACAGGGAAGCTGGAGTCTAACTCAGCCGACACTCACCCCAATTTGGCAATTCGGAGTATCCAATTAGCCTAATGTGCATGTCTTTGGACTGTGGGAGGAAACCAAGGTACCCGGAGAAAACCACACAAGCCCAGGGAGAACATGCAAACTCCACACAGAAACACCCGAGTTTGGGACTTGAACCCAGAACGTTCTTGATGTGAGGCGGACACGCTAACCACTTTGCCACCATACCACCCCTGTTGCAAGTTTTTTCTTTATGTATTTACACTGACTTAAAACACACTGTTGTTGTTTCCTTCCCAGAATTCAGATTTGTGAATGATATTTTTTTAGAGCTGTGTGTGCAGCTATATGAAGAAATCCCAGTTTTATCACATGCAGGTTAGTAGATTACATAATGGAAGGGTTTTATTAAATGATATATCTATTTTTTAATTATGCATTTTGTTTAGATTTGAAATAGGATATCTGAACAATTATTCGCACGATTCATGCGTTTTACCAAACCTGAGGTGTTTCAGCACTTACACTCAATTACTGATCTGACACACCCACTGTATTCTACTGTAGGGTGTGTAATTAATTTGAATTAAGTGTACATGAGTGAAGTCTGTGCTGGTTTGTTTCTCAATCCCGTACTACACTATTACACAACACACACATCAGGTCAGGCAAGCCTGGACTTCCAGAACTAGAGAGAAAAAACAAACACATTCGGCTTGCATCAGTGTGTGAAAAGGACAGGTTCAGAGTCTCTCTCTCTCGCTCTCTCTCTCTCTCTCTCTCTCTCTCTCTCTCACACACACACACACACACACACACACACACACACAAATGCTGCCACCATCTGTCCACACACAGTAATATGACTGATTTTTATTTTCAATAGAACTGCAGTTGTGAAGTCCCACTCCCTGAGTTAAATAATGCTAATTACATGCTGCTGATTATGACATCATGATTATTAGAGTTATATAATTTTGGTATTACAAGGCATGTATTTGTGGCAGCTATGTATGAGCGTGCATTTAACATTTTAACAGTGCTACAGTTCACATGGTCAACTGTTCACAGAGAGATGACATCAGGGTGATTTTTTTTGTTTTGTTTTGTGTTGTTTTGTTTTTTGGATTTCCCCTAATTTAATCCCAGGACAGTTCCCATCCACAACCACCTGACTCTATCCACATGCAACTTTTCAAATCCCTGCTCATGTTTAATCACATCATGCAGTAACACGCTCTGCGGAAGCTGCTCTCTATCCTCTTGCACATACATGCCTTTGCAGACACTCAAGATTGGATACTGACACTGTGATTGACAAGGGACAGAGAATATGCTCCTCAAATCCTGGGGTGCATTGCCAATTATTCTCTCTTGAACTTACAGCCATAATAATGGCCTCAGACATGAACCACTGGTGTTATTCAAAAATACAATTATCTTTTTAACTAACAGACACATGTAGGAACGGAATAACGGTTACACACTCACTCGCACGCACAAACACTCATCATCAGTGTCTGAGATCAAAAAAATCATTATGTTCCAACATGTTCCACAGTAATGTTCGGAAAGAAGATCTCTAATAATACTGCAGAGGAAATGTTATTCATGTGTCACTGCTTTAGAGTTTTATGCAGAACTCTGAAAAACACAGTATTAGTGTATTATTCATTGCACAATTTCTTACACTCCTAAAAACAACTAAACTCTGACTCACTCCCAAAATCTTAGAAGTCCAAAGAGAACCATTAGGAACTACAAGCTAGAAACCAGAATTGCTAAATAGGTTCAACATTACAACAAGAAAATAATGAGAAATAATTCTGTGGTTAATTTATGCAGTTTAATATGCAATCGTGAAATATATCTTTATTGGAGTAACTCTTAGCATCAAACATTATTCTGTTCTGCATCAAACTGTTTAATGTTCTCCCAAAGGTCCAACCAATGAGCATTTTATGGTTGATATTTCCTAAGAGTGTAATAGAATTTAACAGTATTGGGTGGCATTGTGGAGTGGTAGTTAGTATGTCAGTCTCCCATCAAGAAAGTCCTGGGTTCAAGGCTTGGTAAAGGCATTTTATTTCTCATAGGAAGTACTGTTTAACCAGCAGGGTCTTTTGGATTTTTTTAGCTATTGCACTATTATGAGATGTGAGAGGAAATTTCCAAGAATTATAATCTCAGTGATTAAAAAGTGTGTGTGTGTGTGTGTGTGTGTGTGTGTGTGTGTGTGTGTGTGTGTGTGTGTGTGTGTGTGTGTGTGTGATTAATGTCTGCTCAGGTTATTTTTGAAAGAAATGAAGAAGTTGTCTGACTCCTGTGTGTGTTTGTGTGTGTGTGTGTGTGTGTGTGTGTGTGTGTGTGTGTGTGTGTGTGTGTGTGTGTGTATTTTGTCAAATAAAAAAGCTGTCAGATTTTCAACTTTAATTAGACATGGAAACAGTTATGAACTAATTAATTCATTAATTGAATGAATGATTGATTTTTTTGGTTGGTTGGTGTGTTGTTTGATTGATTGGATTCTTTGTTTGTCTTGAAATGTGACTCTTTCCGGAGTAGTTTACTATTTTGGTTAAAATAAATAGTTTTAAAAATATTTTCCAGTTCTAGTTGCCAAAAAGCCACAGGGTTTATTATGTTTAACTTGATTGAGAGAGAGAGAGAGAGAGAGAGAGAGAGAGAGAGAGAGAGTGTTAACATTATCTCAGTGTCTATTAGGTACTTTTGGATTAATATTTTGGTTTTCAACATTGCCAAATTGGTTTCATAACGTTTACTGAAGAAGTAAAAAGTGTCTAGCTCTTTGCTTGCCTCAGGTGTAATTCAATTAGAGATTTGGTTGAGGAAGTTAACATTTTTGGATATGATAGACTTGCAGATATAGCCTACTTATTTTGAAATAAGTGTGTTAAGAGAATATAGTACATTTCAATCCTTAATTTTTACTTTAACAGCAACTTTGGTTTCAGGAAGACTTCAGAGTTTATCCGGGTAGTTCTTTTTTTTATTAAAATTGTGGTTTATGGATGCAGAAATGGCCCATTAATCTGATCAAATAGAGTAATGTAGGAAAAAAATCTCCACAAACTTTTTTTGTTTACTTTCCCTTCAGTTTAACAGCAGCTTTACTTTTAGTTTGGTTGCTGATATTCTGTCAGACTGAAACTGTAACTGTGTGTTTGATATATTTGGGTACTTTTTCTCTTATATTTGTGGTTTATTACATCATACATGATTTTAAAAGTACCCAAAGCACTGATAGTTAAAAGTATCAGCTTCTTTTAAGTAGCTCAAAGCACTGATTCCTGATCATAAATACATGTCTGGGAAGAAAAAAGAGGGTCCATGTCTGTGTTCCCCAGACCCTATGTTCCCCAGACCCTATGTTCCCCAGACCCAATGTTCCCCAGTCCCTATGTTCCCCAGACCCTAAGTTCCCCAGGCCCAATATTCCCCAGTCCCTATGTTCCCCAGTACCTATGTTCCCATAAATCGTTACATTGAAGATCCATTAATTTAATAAGGACTGGGGAACATAGAGTCTGGGGAACATAGGGTCTGGGGAACGTAGGGACTGGGGAACACAGGGCCTGGGGAAGACAGGGACTGGGGAACACAGGGACTGGGGAATATAGGGACTGGGGAACATAGGGACTGGGGAACATAGGGACTGTGGAACATCGGGTCTGGGAAACACAGGGACTTGGGAACATAGGTACTGGGAAACATGGGGACTGGGAAATATAGGGGCAGGGGAATATAGGGACTGTGGAACATAGGGACTGGGGAACACTGGAACTGGGAACCATTGGGACTGGGGAACACAGGGTCTGGGAAACACAGGGACTAGGGAACATAGGCACTGGGGAACATAGGGTCTGTGGAACATATGCTCTGGGGAACACAGGGTCTGGGGAACATAGGGTCTGGGGAACATAGGGTCTGGGGAACACAGGGACTGGGGAACATAGGGACTGGGGAATATAGGGACTGGGGAACAAAGGGACTGTGGAACATAGAGTCTGGGGAACACAGGGACTGGGGAACATAGGTACTGGGAAATATGGGGACTGGGGAATATAGGGGCAGGGGAACATAGGGACTGGGGAACATAGGGTCTGGGGAACATAGGGTCTGGGGATAATAGGGTTTTTTGAACACAGGGACTGGGAAACAGTGTCTGGGGAACATAAGGTCTGGGGAACACTGGGACGGAACACAGGTACTGGGGAACATGGGGACTGGGAAATATATTTGGACTGGGGAACATTGGTACTGGGGAACATAGGGTCTGGGAAACATAGGGTCTGGGGAACACAGGAACTGGGGAACAAAGGTACTGGGGAACATGGGGACTGGGAAATATATTTGGACTGGGGAACATAGGGTCTGAGGGAACATAGGGTCTGGGGAACATGGGGTCTGAGGGAACATAGGGACTGGCGAACATAGGGTCTGGGGAACATAGGGTCTGGGGGAACACAGTGTCTGGGGAACATAAGGTCTGGAGAACATAGGGTCTGGAGAACATTGGGTCTGGGGGAACATAGATACTGGGGAACATGGGGACTGGGAAATATATTTGGACTGGTGAACATTGGTACTGGGGAACATAGGGACTGGGGAACTTACGGTGTGGGGAACATGGGGCTGATCCCAAAAAGGATAAATGAAACGAAATTAGCATCTCGAGTTAGCACTCTTCCATTCTGACAGGATTATTTGAGACATCCAGATATTTTTGTGTGAGTGTAGTTTAGTTTTTAAGTGTTTGTGGAGAAAAACATCAAGCACTTAATTTATCATCATTGTTTATCATCATATGGATCTTCTGTCTGGGTTTTTAAATGACTGTGACAGGTAAAATGTCAAAAAAATAATAATAAAAAAATTGAAAAAAGTTCCTTTATGACACATTTGAAGTTTTTGTTGACATTCTTGTGTTTAATAGCACTGACAGTCTCTCCTGTGAGGCGGGAAACCCGCGTGGGCAGCGAGCGAGAGATCAGTAGGGCTTTCCTCTCAAAACAGAAACTGAGCTCGCGCCGCGGAATGTTACTGCTTGGTCTCTGTTTGGTTGCTAAGGGGCGGAGCATGAGCTCTCCTTTTTTTAGAGTGTTTGGTTGCTATGGGGCGGGGCATATCACTTTCGTTTAATCCATAGCTTTTCTGAGAGAGTGTGTGTGTGTGTGTTTGGTTGGTTGCTAAGGGGCGGAGTCGAGAAAGGTTTTGCGTTTTGTTTTTTTACGTCACGGGGTAAGACACTTCCGCATTCTGCGCGGTTGTATTTAAGAGCGCTGATGCAATGAGACGCGAAATCTTTCACAGACGGAAGGAGGAGCAGCGGACAGCAGGAGCAGCGCTGAAAAACACGGATAATTAACTTATTAACAACTAAAACAAGGTGAGGCGCTGCTTTAATACACTTTTACACGATTAGAAAGGGGTTTTCACTGATTAATACTTCTTTGTAACCGGAATAAACAATAAAATACATAGCATTTAGCCGAAGTGTCCTCAGGAACAACTGCTGAAGTTCAGTACAGTCGTGTTTAATCCGGTCTAAAACTTTTATAATGCATTTATTACCCATGCATGTGATGCACCATTTTCCTCTGTGTGTTTTTTCTTTGTGAATGTTCTTGGCAGCCTATTTTTAGTATAGAATAGTAATTACTCTATTAATAAAGAGACCAAATACTAATTCTCCAGCACATAAATGAAATGTTATGTAATAAAGAAAGCAGTGTGTCATGTAAGAGACAAAAATAAACACAACGAAGGCTGTTTTTTCTGCACAGATCAAAAATAGCCCCAGCAGTTCAATCCTCCAGAACAACTAGCAGATCAGTTCCTTAGAAATCTGCACACACTCTACCTGAGACCGAGTATTTTAAACCCAAGAGACACAAATAGAGTTGGATTCATGCTGTTTACTCCCCTTAATAGTAATTTTTAAAAAAAGGAAAAACATTTTTTAATTATTTCTTTAAGGCGTTTTTTTTACTCTAAAGCAGACTGTTTCACATGTGTGTTTTATACACTGGGACTGCAATTAAAGTGCAAAGAGTTTGTTTTATTATTTCAGTTTACTAAAAAAAAAAAAAAAAGGAAAAAAATTACAATTACTATTAAAGTTTATATAAATCATAAAAATACACGACAGCTCAGTCCAGGTACAGTGTGTACCTGTGGTAATGTACAAACATACCTAATGCAATAATAATAATAATCATCAGTTATTATTATTATTATTATTATTATTATTATTATTATGCTTAATAAAAAGAATAAATCTATAAGATTTTTGCATGTGTTTTATTTTTTGACATCTCCTGAAGCTGAACATGTGTACCATGTGACTTTATTAAATGTAAGAGAGTATTTAACATTGTGCAGTTACTGTTGTTATAAATAAAACTGAAACACGACCTGAAGGTGTGGCTGACAGGTGGGTAGTGTACTGGTGGAGAGATGAGGAGCATTGTGTGATTAGTTTACATACTGTGTTGTATTGAATATAAATATATATGATAGAGATGGATTGAGAGAGAGATATGCATACTTAATGAAAGAGAAACGCACTGCCAGTGATGTAATTCTCTGTGTGAGTGACTAGGGTTTCTCTACCACATAGGGTAATAAAAGTGAATTGTTTAATCACACTCTCTCTCTGTCTCTCTCTCTGTGATAGAGTGATGATGCCAACTCTGTCTCCGTTTGCTGGTTTCTCTGCCTCCACCCTGAGCGAACAGATTAAACTGGCCGAGATTTTCAGCCTGCAGGCCACCATGACCCCCTGCGAGGTCACACACTCAGGAAAGAGACCATTCAGCCTTCTGCAGAGTGAGGTACACACCCACACACACACCCATTCTCAGTTCTCTTCTGTTGAAAGCTTCAGTGTTCTTGGTCTAAAGTACAAGATCACCACCTACTGGACAAAGTTTAAAACTGCTTGTTTTTATAATTGGTACACGCAGAATTATAATGTGTATACTGTTTTTCAATCAGATGGCGGATGAAGAAGAAAGGAGGAAGAGGAGGAGAGAGAAGAATAAAGTCGCAGCGGCGCGTTGTCGCTACAAAAAGAAGGAGAGAACTGACTTTCTCCAGAAAGTGAGTGAATATTAATATTAACAGCATGTTTTAAACACTAGTACTGAATTCTACACCACAGTAACGCCTAATTCTGCATTCTGATTGGCCAGACATTTATTCTTTCTTAAAAAACAGCGTTTTACTTATAGATAGAATTAATGCTCTCTTTCTTATGCAATTGCGCCCTCATGCGTTTACACTGCACACTTCCCTCTAGCATTTGCACTGCACACTTCCCTCTAGTCTCAAGGTTGGGGGTTCAAGCCCCATTGTCACCAGGATGTCACTGCTGTCCCCCCAGTGCAGCTAACTGGGTTATCAAATGCCGGCCATGTCTCTCACTGTCTGTGGTGAGAGGCATGTAAAAGAACCATTGCTAACTTTCGTAAAGAGTAGGTTGCTTTGCCGTCAGCGTGTTTCTGCCCTGCAGTGGCCTGGTGAGCTGTCCAGTGTGTACTCTGCCCTCGCCCAGAGTCGGCTGAGATGGGTGCCATCCTCCCCTGACCCTAATTAGGATCAAGTGGTTCAGAAAATGAATGAATGAATGAATGACTTCCCTCTAGTGTTTACACTGTGCTACTACAAGTCAGCTTCTGTAGATGCATTAAAAAATAACAAAATAACATCTTCCTGTTTTCTGTTGCTAATGAAGTATTAAATGCTGCAGAATGTCTCACTATGTCTTTTTATATGTCCATGTTTCAGGAGTCAGAGCGTTTAGAGATCGTGAACTCTGAGCTGAAGTCTCAGATTGAAGATTTGAAGCAGGAACGTCAGCGTCTCATTCACATGCTGAACCTCCACCGTCCCACCTGCATCGTCCGCACTGACAGCATCCAGACCCCTGAGACCGAGGAGAACCCTCTGCTGGAGAAGATCTCAGTATCGTGAGATGTTTCCGGAGACCTGCAGGAGGATGGAGTGGAGATTTCACCCTCAACCAGATCACTTCCTGGGTTTGTGGAAGTTTGAGAGATTAGACACATTCTGGGTGCTTTTATAATTAAGGAAGAAAAGCAGTTACATCCTGAGAAGTGTAAAGTTTCTCCAAAGTAACATGAAGAAGTCTTGTAAACAAGACAAGAGGACATTTGGGAGGTTTTTTAAACCTCAAACCAAAAAAAAAATGAATACAGACCACTTCCTGTTTTCTCAGCAATGAGATGAAGACTGAGGCACTGGACGTCTGTAATTTTTATTTTTATTTATTAATTATCCCCCCCCCCTCCCCCCTTTTATTATTTTTCAGGTGAATGTGTGGAAATGTTTTTTATCCATATAATGTCTGTAATAATATTTCTTAGACCTTTAGGAGGCAGGGAAACAGGAAGTCTCACATAGCCTCTCACAGAGACTGACATGAGACAGAAAGGAAATATGCAAAGAGGTTTTCGCTTCGAGAAGCAGACTGACTTCCTCACGGTGAGACACTCTCAATGGAGTGATGTGTGAACTTTTTTGATCACTCCATCTTAGCCCACATTTGCTTTAGTCATAGACTGTGTAAAATAGTCTCCACTTCTTGATTTGTTTTTGTGTCAGTGCATTCACTTCCTGTCTGTACAAGTGGAAGTCACAAAAGAAGCAGTATGTCCTTCCGAGAAGCATTTACCCAAAAAATATGAAATATATTTCTGATACGTACACTTCAGAACATCATCACTACTTTTTCATTAGAAACACAGCATTCTGGGCCGTAAACATAAAGGCAGACAGAACAGTCGCTCTTAATGAGTATTCTTTTTTTTTAAAACTGTATGACTTGATAAAGTATGACTGTGCAACTTGGGATATAGTCACAAGCTAGTTAGCATGCTAATCTGAAAATTTTCATTTTCAAACAGTTTCAAACATTGTCGCTGCTTAGTGTTCAGGTAGCTAAGGTGCTGCATATTAACATGCGGAACATGTCTGATATATGATGTTGGACAAAAGGGTGAAGAATGGATAAAAATATGACTCTGTGTTATGTGTAAGATTCTGGACAGTCACTAGATGGCGTACGTGATACTACAGTACATGCGCTGAATGATTTTCTTTTTTGTTTGTTTTTGAATTTGAATTTAAAAAATTGGTACATCAGCAGGTTTTATTTAAACAGAGCTAAATTAATAGTTATTAAACCCAAAACATTACAAATATATGTTGCAGTTTTTACTGCAATAAATGATATTTTATTGTTTTATATATGAATTCAGTAGAACGATGCATCAGTCATGTCTGATACTGAATCCCAGTGTGTGACTGCAATATTTGTATGATATGTGTATTTTTATATGATATCCTGTATTTACTGAATTCTCCATGAAACACTTTCTACTGTCACTTGACGTGACAAATCTATTGTAATATACTTTTTTTTTAACATGTTGATGTGCTGAGATCTGCTGTGCGGAGTCTCTCAGCTCTGTCTGTTACAGAGTAATGTCTTTTGTTACATATTGAGAGTAAAATAAAAATATACGACCATGACAGACTTGTGTGCAATTGTTTTTGGTTTTTGTTTTTTTACACACATTAATTAATAAATGCTTTATTACATTTATTTGTTTAATATGGAAATATATACAGTTACAGGAGAATGATACTGTAAATCCTGGCACAATAATCATTTCTCATGAATCACTTTAACATGATCATAAACAAAGATTACATTTAACATCAGACTGTAACAATTCAGGAAAACAAAAATGTAGCAGAAGCATTATGTAATATAAGAAATACATTCTCATGTACTCATTTACAGAACCACTTACTCCTACCAGGGTTGCGGGGAGGCCCGGAGCACATCTCAGCCAAGACTGGGTAAAGGCGAGGTAATAATCGAATGGAAGTGTCAGGTAACGTGATGAGTCTCACCTGTGTCTGGTCACCAGCAGTCTACTAACATATGTTACAATGAAGCTGATGAGAAAAGAGAGAGAGAATATGTGAACATGTCTCAGAGTGAGATAGAAATGTAAAACAAAAAATAGTCAAAAGGAATTCAAAAATTTCTGTCTATTTACTTGATAAATTGAATGAAAAGGATACCTCTGGTGTTTCCTAAGACTTGGGAGCCTTAATGTGTGTTTCCCTATGAGGAAAAATTGAAAGATGTGTGCCAGAGTTCTTTACCATAGAGACCCCACTGAGACCCCACATCCCAGTGGCCCCCAGGATTACAGACCCGTGGTACTGACATCACATGTCATGAAGACCCTCGAGAGACTTATACTGGATCAACTCCGACCCATGGTTAGACCACATCTAGACCCCCTTCAGTTTGCTTACCAGCCTCGTCTCAGAGTCGAGGACATCATCATCTACCTGTGTAACCGTGTCTACACCCACCTGGACCAGCTGGAGAGCACTGTAAGGGGCCATGTTTTTTTTACTTTTCCAGTGCATTCAATACCATCAGGCTACCCTCCTGATTGAGAAGCTGACAGCGATGCAGGTGGATGCCTCTCTTGTGTCCTGGATTGTGGACTACCTGACCGGAAGACCACAGT
>JAQMYF010000022.1:15578280-15590061 GCA_030014195.1 Neosilurus mollespiculum
AGATGGGCGCCAGCCTCCCCGCGACCCTAATTAGGAATAAGCGGTTCAGAAGATGAATGAATGAATGAATGAATATACAAAGAATGAAAACCAACTACCCAAATAAAGGTAAACTTTTTTTTATGACACCCAGTGACAATGAAAGGAGATAAGATTCACGTTGAGTTTGCTTTTTACTCAGTATTATATTTTGAATGTGTATCTTAAAATTGTGTTTGTAAATGGCTACGATTATTGTTTTTAAGAGGTTTTCAAAATGCAGTGTTACATACATATGAATATCATTTATGTGCTTATATTTATTCTTATAGTGTTTTCATACTGTATGATTTTCCTAAAAGTTGTCATACTGTCCAACTAGCTGATTCTGATAATTAATTATATTAAAAGACAACGTTTCTTCAAGTTGGGACGTCATTAAGCATTTTTCTTACTTCCGCCATCAGTGTGACGTAGATGCATCGCTGCTCTATAGGCATTTCCGGTGACGTCAGCGCGTCTGGACTCCATTAGAAGCTGCAGCTGTTTGAAGAGAAACAACAACAGCACAAGAAAAGCGACGCTTTTATTTCTCCCTCACACACAGACACAGTGGAGCCCTGAACCTGCAGCGTTACCCCCCTCTTCCCCGCCCCGACCCCCCGGGAGCTGAGCGACTCCTGTCCCCGTATCCCTCGCAGGGCATCACGGGCTTCTCACCACGGCCGCTCTCGGTGAGGGAACTCTGGCCTCCGCTTCCTCCTCCTCCGACTCGGACACCGGCGGAGCGTCGCCGCCCCCGCGGAAGAAGCGCCGAGCCTCGGCGGCGGAGGGAGCAGGAGAGCCCGAGGCTTCAGCAGTACTAGCAGGCCCGGCGGGCCTCTCCGCGGTGCTTTCCGCACGAACTCCCCCGCATCCTCACGCCGCTCACTTCAGCCGCAGCGTCGGCGCGAACATGCAGTCCAACGGGGCCGACCAGGGACAGGACTCCGGGCTCAGCTGCCAAAACAATAACTCACAGAACCTAGAGAACGGAGAGAACGGAGAGTGCTCCAGCAGCAGGGGGGAAACGGCGCACTCTAACGGGCTTCTATCTGGATCCGGTACCGGGAACAACGCGACCCAAACCGGGACTTCTACACTCTTATCCACCGGGTCCTTAAAGAAGCAAAAACGCCTTTCACAGTCTGAAGAGGATGTGATCCGACTCATAGGGCAACATCTGCACGGATTAGGGCTGAAGTAAGTGGCAGTGAATAACAATGTACAGTCAATGTTAACACATAAATAATAATCATCACCACCATCATCATCATCATCATCATTACATGCCCAGAACTTGAGAGCTTTGCGTTTGATACAAATATGGGGGATGGGGAAGAGAAAGAGGGTCCATTTTGCACGATACACTTTCTCGAAATCACACACTGCAGTGTGTTATTAATCTCTTATTACATCGTTATAGAATCCCAGTTTAGGTCAAAAAGATCATCATCATCATCACTGCATGTGTGCATTCAACTCCAGAATGCATGACATCACCGAAATCCAGGAAAACCTGCGTGATCCGTTTCACAGAGCTGAAGCTGGAGCGAATATTTTCCATAAATGTGCAAATGAGAAAGCAGGTTGTACAGGTTCAAACTTTGCACATGCTCAGAAACACCACCGCAACGTTTCCACCTCGACTCAGTTTGACTCCTTCGTGAATATCCTGGGCATGTGTTCTGATCGGCGCTTGTGCCCAGTACCGTGATATTAAAAACATTTATCAAACTGGATATTTGTTTGCAGAAGTGTTGATACAAATAGCTGTTGTGTTGGTGAAAGTCATGTAGACGTTCATATGCTACGGAATCTTGCTTCAGATCGAGTAATCGTAGAACTCTACGCTACAACTTGAAAAGTATTCCAAAAGTAATATTTAAATGAAGACCCACAAGTCTAGCCGTTTGTGGAAGTCAAGGAACTATATGTAGGAGGCGCTGTTTTACCGCTCGCAGGCTGTAAAACTGTGTAGTATGGAGTGTTGTAGGCGCGGCTATCTGTAAACATATCACTTGGTAACTTGCTGCTGAGTGGTGTCTATTAACTTTAAGTTAATCTTGTTTTTATTATTAATAATATGGCCACTGCACACTTTGGCGACTATACCGGGGACTGTGCGATAGAACTGTACTGATGAAGTAAAAGTCGAACGCGTGGGTTAAGTAATTAGGTTTAAATGCAGCACTACTTCCTGTTTTCCTACATTTCTGTTCCAAACATAACTTATGGGGAAAAACATTTCCCTCTTTACATGACCAGGACAGTTTTATGACCTCATTAAACACAAGAGCCAATCAGGGCCCACAATGCAAATGAAGACCATGTAACCCTATATCCCAGGGAAAAGAGGCGTGGCTTTTTATTTGTGTTAATGGGGTTTGGATGATGTGAGAGCTGAATGTTTTTACTAAAGAGAGATGAAATGAACAAGCACTGAGCTGTGGATGTTTAACAATCAATTCTAAATGCAGCGTGAATGTCAGGAAATGTCAGAACAAGGAAACTTCAATTCAGTGACATCCATTGAGTCTGAAGTGAATTGTTTGACTATTATACTTCACTAGAACATAAAATAACAAGCCACATTTTTGTAGATTGTTTGTACATATTTTGACCATGATCAGTGGGTCAGGTGTGCTCTGTGCACTCTGAGCAGAGTTAAGTAACCTCTGTGTACCTAAGGACATCGTTTTAAACTCATTCAGAGTTTCCTATATACTATATGGAAACATAAAAAAACATTATGGTTTATTTTTCCATTTTAATTCATGGTACTCATGAGGCCACCTGCTCCAAGTGACCGTGACAAACCGTGAGTGTCCGACGTTTCGATTTCTCTCTCACACTCTCTCGCACTCTGCCTCTCTCTGCATCCCAACGGCCTCTGTTGCGCCATGCCGCACTTCACGTTTCCTGTAGGCAAACAGATTTCTGAAATGTCCATCATTTTTACTGCTATCGTAATGCAGAAATTTTCTGGAATTACTGAAACTTTTTTTTTTTTTTTTTAATTTCTTTGAAAATAATAATAAATAAAATATTAATAGCCATCAAATACATTACAAATAAAGTCTCTGGTTTGGAAATGTAAACAGTAGAAAGTACAGATACTTGTGTTAAAAATCTATGCAGTAAATGTAAAAAGTTGCCCAAAAAAAAAGAAAACTTTAGTAAAGTACAGATACCTGAGCAATGTACTTAAGTACAGTACTCATGAAAATGTACTTTGTTACTGTCCACATTTAGTTTTGGTATGTACTACATGGAAACAGTAGCACAAAAAAATCCCACAAAAATTAGATTTTTATGTTTTTTCCCAGCGCAGGGAGGTGTAGAGGCTAACAGCTGGGTAACAGTGTCTCCTTTAACCCATTTCAGAGTTTTGTTAGTACTGTGTGTAAACATGAAAAGCAAACTAAAATGGGATTTTTATAGTTTATATTTACATATTTTGAATACAGCAGAGACTGGTTAGGTGAGCTGTGCACTTTGAGCTGAGTTAATAAGTGCTACAGTGTTTTAAGAATACTCATTCAGAGTTAGTACATATTACAAGGACACCTGAGAAGACCAGCTCCATAAAGGTGTGATCGCACACTAATTCAAACTTTTAGTATACACTTCAATGAAAACAAACAAAAACGTTTTTATAATTGCATATTTTTACCGTGACAGAAACCATTCAGATGAGCTGTGTGCTTTGAGCCAAGTTAATAAGCGAAACGGTGTGTCTTAAGTATAATCTAGTACGTAATACATGGACACACAAAACTGACTTCGTCATGGGGGGTTTTCACACTAATTCAAAATTTTAGCATATACCACCAAGAAATACAAGAACAAAACAATCTAAAATAAGGTTTTTATTAATTATTTTTCTATTTAAAGCGTGATGATGATGATGATGATGATGATGCCTGCTCGGGTGCCCTTGGCAAACTGTCAGTGTCTGCCATTTTGATTCAGGCATTATCCATCCAGAATAATGATTTTTAATAACGGACCAATCAGATCACACTGTGCCTGTGCAGTAAATACCAATCTATAATGTAACAGTTCTCAGTAATTATCCTCAGCTGTGAGTGTGTGTGTTTTCTGGTGCAGTTGTGTGTTTCTCAGGTGTGAATGCTGAGCAGAATGAAAGAGAGAACACTGCAGTGCAACAGCAATGATGTCATCAACACACACAAACACACTCAGATGCACTGCCGTGTACTGACAACCCCTGATTTTACATTTATCTCTCTCATCACCTGTCTCTCTCTTTCTCTCCCTCTCTCCACGTCTCTCTCTTTTCATCTCTCTTTCTCTCCACCTCTCTTCATCTCTCTCTCCTCTCTCTCTGCAGTCAGACGGTGGATCTGTTGATGCAGGAGTCAGGCTGTAGGTTGGAACATCCTGCTGCTACTAAGTTCAGAAACCACATCATGGAGGGAGAGTGGGACAAGGTGTGTGTGTGTGTGTGTGTGTGTGTGTGTGTGTGTGTGTGTGTGTGTGTGTGTGTGTTAAATGTATAACCTAAACAGTGAGGCAAATGTGAAATGCTGAGCTGTCTCTCCTGTGTGTGTTTGTGTAGGCGGAAAATGACCTCAGCGAGCTCAAAGGCCTGATGCATTCACCCAATGCTATTGTGGTAGGCTACACGCATGCACACACATGCACACACGCATGCACACACACACACACACACACACACACACATATAATCTCTCACTTTCTGGAATTCTCTTGTGTGTGTGTGTAGCGGATGAAGTTCCTTCTGCTGCAGCAGAAATATCTGGAGTATTTGGAGGATGGGAAAGTTTTGGATGCATTACAGGTGTTACGAGGAGAACTCACTCCGCTCAAATACAACACGGACCGAATTCATGTCCTTAGCGGGTGATCTACCGCCACTTACTCACACACACTCTATCCCTCTCTCTCTCTCTTTCTCTCCTCCTTCTTTCCAGCACTGTTCCTGTTGCTTATAAATGTGTAATTATATATGTGTCTTACACTTCCTGTGATTGGCTGGCTGATTTTAGTGCAAGGGCAGGTACTGTGACTCAGTTGCGTGTGATTGGCTGACATGTTTCGTGTAGGGGCTGTATGGATTTATTATGCAACGTTATGCAAAAATCAATTGTGTGTTATTAGATTACCTAATCAGTTAGAGCGCTCAGGTGTTTTTAGGTGTTTTTAGCGCTGTAACATCACCTAGCTAGATTTATTTGGGATGCTAAAAAACAATTTATTTGAAATGTTATTCAATATTAAACACTTTGTGCTCTGCGATGTGAGGATCTCAGTGACGTTTAAACAATGGGGTCAAGAAACTGTAGAAACCATAGTGTGTACAGCTAACCAACTGATGCTAGGGTGGGGAAAAGCTTCTGCTCGTCTGATTTACTAAAATGTCAGATATTATACCCATATTCAGGCCTTCATTTTGTATACCAGGGGAGCACCAAAATACAATTCTTAATCCAAAAAACTCCACAGTTCTTCAGAAAGGTGCCTCCCCACCTCCCCCTCAAACCATGATTTTGAATGCACATTGGGTGGCTTGTTGGCTTCCTCCTCCAATTTATTTATTTATTTACGCTTTCTGTGCCTACCCTTCTCTGATTGGTCACCTTTCTGAAGTGGGTTGCCTTTCCTTTCAGTGTTCTGGGAGGCAGATCAGGATGGGCAGAGATACTGCAAGCTATTCAGAATGCCAGGCACACCATGATGCACTACTGTCATCTTGTGCTTACAGCCAGCTCAAACAGCCCAAAGAAAACTTAAATGTGCGCTAACACTCTGGCGTCTTCTAACACAGCTTTTCAACACTGTAACAACATTTATGGGTCAAAAAAGTGGAAAAAGCATAATGTCTCCCCTTTAAGAAGACACCTGCTGTAAGATGCATGCTTTGAGGTTCAAAGATGCCCCCGCTTTATTATTTATTACTGTACATAATTCCTTTTCTCATAAAATAAGAAGCATGTAAGCTTTTCTGATGTGGACTTCTTACCTGTTTTGATGACATCACACGTGTTACACCTTGTGCAGGTATCTGATGTGCAGTCACGCTGAGGACCTACGAGCCAAAGCTGAGTGGGAGGGGAAAGGAGTGAGTTCACGCTCCAAACTGCTGGATAAACTACAGAGTGAGAGAACACACATACACCCACTCTTTATCCATGGTATAGGTGATGTAGGAGATACTCTTAATGGCTGTATTTGTTAATTTACCATGTGTGCAGCATACCTCCCGCCCTCGGTGATGCTGCCCCCCCAGAGGTTACACACACTCCTGCGTCAGGCTGTGGAGTTACAGAGAGACCGCTGCCTTTATCACAACACCAAGACAGACAACAACCTCGACTCTGTTTCACTACTGCTGGACCACGTTTGCAGCAGGTACACACACACACAAAAGCAGTGGGCAGAGAACTGAAGAACTGTTGCATTTCACACAGTAGGATCTGTCAGACAGAACTGAGAAAATGTTGCTGATGTTTTGTTGGACTTTGTTTGGTGAGTGTGTGTGTGTGTGTGTGTGTGTGTGTGTGTGTGGTGGGATACAGATGGTCCCTCATTGCTTGCTACTTCTCATTTCCTGTTCTATGTGTATGTTGTTGGTGTTCAGGAAGCAGTTACCATGTTACACTCAGCAGATTCTGACCGAACACTGTAACGAGGTTTGGTTCTGCAAGTTCTCCAACGATGGCACCAAGCTCGCCACTGGTTCCAAAGACACCACCGTGATCGTGTGGCAGGTGGACCCGGTCCGTACTCACCTGTTCTGTCAGTCTCTATAAGTCTTCACTAAGATCTGCTCTGATCGTGTGCTCCTCTCTTCACTTTAACAGGACACACATCAGTTGAAGTTGTGGAGGACGTTGGAAGGTCATGCATATGGAGTATCTTACCTGGCTTGGAGTCCTGATGACACGTACCTCATTGCCTGTGGCCCAGACGATTGCTCAGAACTCTGGCTCTGGAACGTACAGGTAATTCAGTATCCCACGGCTTTATTCTGCAACCAATTCTCCAGGTAACTCTACATAGTGTACATACCGCTAGCTGTCCTCCGGTTAACTCCACATGGTATATAACTCTACCTGTCCAACAGGTACCTTCATATAGTGTATGTAACCCACCTCTTCTCGTGGTAACGCCACTTAGTGTATATACCCCTACCTGTCCTCCAGGTAACTCCACTTTAGCGTATATACCCCTACCTGTCCTCCAGGTAACTCCACTTAGTGTATATACCCCTACCTGTTCTCCAGGTAACTCCACTTAGTGTATATACCCCTACCTGTCCTCCAGGTAACTCCACTTAGTGTATATACCCCTACCTGTCCTCCAGGTAACTCCACTTAGTGTATATACCCTTACCTGTCGTCCAGGTAACTCCACTTAGTGTATATACCCCTACCTGTCCTCCAGGTAACTCCACTTAGCGTATATACCCCTACCTGTCCTCCAGGTAACTCCACTTAGCGTATATACCCCTACCTGTCCTGCAGGTAACTCCACTTAGTGTATATACCCCTACCTGTCCTCCAGGTAACTCCACTTAGTGTATATACCCTTCATCTAGTATAGACCCAATTACTGGTGATGTCACCAGTGGGCTGAACCAACGAACCTGATTCTTCTGGTTGGAAAACAGAAGAAAGTCATCCTTGTGTTCAGTTCATGCATGGAATATCGAACAATATTATTTTAATAGGATAATCAATATGCCGGTTAGTGGTTGTGCTTCAGGATGCACAATGCGTTTTGTTAAAGATTAGGGCGTCTGTTTTTTTTACCGATTTTCGAAGGATAGGAGCAGAAATTAAAGTGACAACCGGCTCTCAAGCAGAGATTGTTGAATGATTTCCTGTGGGGAAACTTCGAAATACGACTAACTCTGCAGCGAATGTTTAATAGGTATGTTAAACTCAGTGCCTGTAAGTGCCCATCAAGTTCTGCCTTTTTTTTTCTTTTTCTTTTGGTGGGGTATTCAAGTACTAGCAGTTTCAATGTGATAAACAGAATTCCACTTAGTTGTTATGCCTCAGAGGGCACAAAGCTTATTTTAGAAATCTGAGCATCTGTTTTTATCGATTTCTGAGGGACAGCAGCAGAAAATTAAACTGGCAAAAGCCTCTCAAACAGCCTCTCCTGAATGAGCCTTAAATTTCACTACTTGCTAACTCAAGTGCTTTCTAGTAAATTTTTTATTTTTTTAATGGCTCCTGTATCCATAGCAAAACCTGGAGGACTTTACTGATGGTAGTTTTTCCCAGAGAATAAAACTGACTAGTGATTCATACATTCCATATGGTGAGTTCGCGCTTCTGATTTGTATTTTCCAATGAGAATGCATAAGTGACAGCCAGTAACAGCAGTCTACATGCACGGTCATCAATTTTAATCAATAAACTCAATTAATTTTACCTTGCCTCACATGTGCAGCGAGTGTGTTTTCACATGTCCTTTTTATCTTGTGAGGTTTGTATATCATTTATCAAACAGTCTGATGAGTCTTGAGAAAGTCCATTATATAAAACCTCCTGAACATGGCCGGGTTTGTCGGCTTTTAGCGATTTGTGTGTGTATCAGATAGGGTAGTTGTAAATATCTGTGAAGTTTACAGTTGGTCGCTTAGCCTGTAAACTTTCTGTTTCTATCAGCGATGCTGTATGGATCAGGAAGTTTCTGTCCACCAGCAACCAGGTTATCATTATATCTATCCAACCTAACTTACGCAAGTTTGTGGCTAATTTTGAGTTTGTTGATTTTTCATGAGACTCTATCATTGTGCTTCTCAAATGTGTATGCATGTAAAACGTGAATCAAAACAACAGTAAATGGCTCTATAGTCTATAGCTGAAGCTGTCTTTCAGGTAACTTTATATGATGATGTATACCCCTGTCTGTCCTCCACATGATATGTCCTTCAGGCAACTCCATGGGGTATGTACACTTACTGCTCTTCCAGGATACCTCGACATGATTAATATCCCTACCAGTCTTCTAGGTAACACCACTTGTAGGTGGTCAGAAACATGTTTTATGGATAATTCTACCTCCTGGTGGACTTTTTCCTACCTTTCCCCAGGGGCTGTCCTTCCTGGTGCTCTGTATAGTTAATTTCCCTCCAGGTAACTCTGCTTCAAGGGGCATTATATTCGTACGCTTTCTATAGCCTTACTTGTCCTCAATGTAACTTTCAGGTGTTCCGTGATCATGATCTGTTCTAGTAAATCCACCCCCGGTGATCATTAATTGTTACTTGTGCTTCACGTAAACCCGCCTATGTATGTTACCTGTGTTTCAGGTGATTCTGCCTGTAAAGGTGCTACACTGCTCCTGCTCATGTAATTGTCCTCCAAGTGTGCTGTAGTATGGTGTTGGGTTAACGGTGTGTTGTCACCCCCTGGTGTTCAGACAGGTGAACTGCGTACAAAGATGAGCCAATCGCATGAGGACAGTCTGACCAGCGTTGCCTGGAATCCCGACGGCAAGAGGTTTGTTACAGGAGGACAGCGGGGACAGTTTTACCAATGCGTAAGTCGCTTTTGTTCAAATTTATCTGTCCTTCTATATGTCTCTTGGTGGGTCTTCAAGTCTGTGTCTCTGAATGTATCTGCAGAGTTTAATGTCGTTCTGTTGCAGGATCTGGACGGTAACCTGGTGGACTCGTGGGAAGGAGTGCGTGTTCAGTGTTTATGGTGTGTGAGCGACGGCCGAACAGTTTTGGCCTCAGATACACACCAACGCATCCGTGCCTACAACTTTGAGGACCTGACCGACAGAAACATGTAATCATCATCATAACATTTTTATACTGTAATATAATGTAGATATAGAGAAAAGGCTGAGCAGTGTTTGATGGACTATAACCTGTTCTGTGTGTTTTGTCTCATGCAGAGTTCAGGAGGATCATCCTGTTATGTCTTTCACTGTTTCTAAGAATGGACGATTAGCTTTGTTAAATGTAGCAACTCAGGTGAGTGTTGATAGAAGATAATGTGGCCTGTGAATGTTTTTTTTTTGTTTGTTTTCTTTTTTTTTTTTTTTCTTCTTTTTTTTTTTTTAAACAGCGCTGCGGTGTGTGTGTGGATACAGGGAGTTCATCTCTGGGACCTGCAGGACCGTGTGTTGGTAAGGAAGTATCAGGGAGTGACGCAGGGCTTCTACACCATACACTCCTGCTTCGGTGGCTATAATGAGGACTTCATCGCCAGTGGCAGTGAAGGTACAGTGCCGACGTGCTGCACAATCCTGGACAAGAGCGCAGCACATATAGAGACAAATCAAAAACTCAGAGAGTCTGATTTTATTGATTTATTTTTTAACAAAATGACCACCTTATCTGGATTCAGATTAATTACCAGGTGGTTTATAGCCCTGCCTTTTTACAGTGTACTTACATTTTTAATAATCACACACTCACACAACAGGAAATCTACTTATTCATAGGTACTAACTGGTTTATGTGTGTTTGTTTGTGTGTATGTGTCAGACCATAAGGTGTATATTTGGCACAAGCGTAGTGAGGTGCCTTTAGCTGAGCTAACGGGACACACTCGCACTGTGAACTGCGTTAGCTGGAACCCGTGTGTGCCGAATCTGATGGCCAGTGCGTCAGATGACGGCACAGTTCGAGTGTGGGGCCCCGCCCCCTTCCTCCACACGCAGGAAGTGGACGCTTTCAATGGTAACCCTGATCTCTGAACACAGAATACTAAACTAACCTAACATCTAGAACAGATAGACTGAAATCTCTGTTTCTAACACACACCCCACTTCACACATTATATTCACACATCGGTACACACACACACACACACACACACACATTATCACACAGACACACATACCACTACACACATTATGCAACACACACACCGCTGCACACAAACACAAAACTATGCACATCACTGTGTACACAATCACATACTCTTGTTTAATGATAAACTGAAACTTGTCCTCTTTTCTCTCTGTATGAAGTACAGTTGGAATCATAAGTATTAGGACAGTTTGTGTTGTTATTTGTTCTCTGTACACCAACATGGATTTGAAATTAATTGTTTTTGATCCTGTGAAAATGGGGGAATTTGCATAAAAAAAGCTGTAATTCCTAAAAGGTTAAAGGACATGTCTTAAGCTTTTTATTTACCACGATTACGAGCATAAAGTGATAACAATGCTAGTACTGGTGTGCACCCGGGTTGTACTGCACTCACATTGCCCCCCTTAATGAACCAGGACACTTTAAACTTCCCGCTCTCCGAATGCTCCGAAAACGCTCTCTTTTGCATTTTCCGCCAAAACTGACTGCTGACGTCACTTACAGAAAGCACTTCAGTGCGGAAGCGATTCATTCAAAATGGTGACATCTTGTGTTGTTGGCGGGTGTAGCAAAAACTACTCGGAGAACAGTTACAGCCCACACCGAGTTGTCTCTCTCCATCGGTGGCCGTCTGACCCTGTAATATCCGCGAAGTGGAAGCGATTTTTGGAATCCGCGAGGAAGTGCAGTACCCAGTATTCACCCCGTGAGGACCGACCCACGCACAGCCCGAGGTGCCTGTAGTGAGAGACGGAGAACGACCGTGACTAAGCTGAATTTTAGACGGGTGCGTTTACTTTTATGTATAGCTCAGTTTAATCGGCCCTCATACAAGTAGTAGATACGTGTGTGTGTGTGTGTGTGTATATATATATATATATATATATATATATATATATATATATATATATATATACAAACACACACAC
>JAQMYF010000022.1:15590161-15607661 GCA_030014195.1 Neosilurus mollespiculum
TTAAGTCCTCACTCCGATCGCTAAAAGACTCGTCCGAAGGGAATGGAGACGCTTCTCTATTGCTGGCGGCCATTTTACTGTAGCAAAGCTAGTCTGCTGTTTTCTGGAATCTACGTCACATTGTCACGTGACCGACTTTGGCTCCGATGTGAACGTACTCGGGAATGTTCGGAAAACACTGAAGCTTCTCAGCTGGCTTTAATAACCACAGTGTGTATTGGTCAAAAAAAGCTGTGGATGTATTTATATATGCCAAACTAAACAATTTACATGATTTTGCATTGTTAATTAAGACATGCCCTTTAATGCAGTGCTTTAGTTTAACCCTTAAATTACAGCTGAAGGTTGACGTTTTAGTTACATCCTGACTACTGCTTTCATGTACTGAGACAAAAGAAATTATACTTTGACACTGTCCAAGTACTTATAGACCTAACTTTAAATTTAAACTTTTATTTAGACATTCTCTCTCTCTCTCTCTCTCTCTCTCTCTCTCTCTAGAGAACTGCAGTAACATGGACAGTTGATGATGAAGTCCATTTTGGAGGAACAATCGAAAATATCTTAAGAATCAATTCCACGTCAAGAACAAACGCAGAATAGACAATACAGAGTATCAACCTGCGCCAGCGTGTGTGCATGTGTGAGTGAATGTGTGTGTGTTTGTGTGGTGTGTTTGAGACTTCAAAATTGTCACTGCGACTAAAGCTGTCTCCGTGGCAACCCAACAAATGTGCTAATTTTCTGATGATTAGAAAAGTGAAAGATGGAGGGACAGAGAGATGGAGGGGTAAAAAAAAAATCACTTTCTCTTCACTTCATCACACAGTCACTCTTGTTTAATTAGTTTTTGTTTTTTTGGTGTTTTTTTTTTATTTAAACCATTACTAAACAGCAGTTTATTTGGTCACACCTTCTTTTCATTCTCATCCCTCCATATATACATCCATCCATCTTTCCTTTTGCTGATTCCCTCAGCTCTGACACGGCCAGGGGGTCAAAGTTATTGGTGTGTGTGTGTGTGTGTGTGAGAGAGAGAGAGAGAGAGAGAGAGAGAGAGATAGAGGAGGAATAGTTTTTATCCGATTGAGCCCCGCTGAGACCTTCATCTGTGGAATAATGAAAAAGGCCGTTTTTTTGTAACATTGTTTTTTTTAATGCTAGAAAATGAGGGCTGTTTGTTTTTGGACATTTTTTTCATGGCTTAAAAATCAGAAATTTAAAAGAGCCATACATGTGAGGAGGGGATGAAAGTGCCCAAATAATAAATCCATATCTACTGTGACCCTTTGACTGTTGGTGGAGACACCCACTGTGGTGGTGGTGGTGGTGGTGATCTCTGTGATGTCATCACAGAACGCTCCTCAGAATCTCATTCATGTTCAGAAATAATGCTAGCCAGCCAACCACACAGAACACCTGGATTTTACATAACTGTGTACTCGCTATGCTGGCTAGCTTAGTCATGAGTGAATGAGCTGGCTTTAGCTAACCCAATTTTTTAATGTTTTCATTTTGCTGTGAGAGAGATCACCCAACCAGCAATGGCTGTGACTTTTGGAGGGGCGGGACCACTACAGGCCCCAACACTGACTTCTGATCTAGTGCTGTTACACTTCCTGTGTAGTCTGTATTGATGTTCCACGGACTCCTTCTCATATTTAATCTATGCAGCAAAACCCCACCTACAAATTTCAATTGGTCAAATGGTTCTGCCTCCTAAATCATAATCTGTCCCTGTTCCAGGAACGCTTCCCCAGTAATGACTTATACAGTTAAACCCGGCCCCCAAGGATTTCAGTCATCCCTCGGTCCTCAAAGCCACGCCCACACACCTCATTTACATTTACAGCATTTGGCAGACACTCTTATCCAGAGCGACTTGCATTTACAGACTTTCAAAACCTTTTATAAGATGAACAAGAATTAACAGCCACTTCAAACTAATTTAAATTAACTTTTCCCCTAAAACATGATCTCATTTATGACCTATGCAACAAAGCCCTGCCCCCAAATTTATGGCAAGCACCACCCTCTCCACCAATTCTAGTGAACAGGTAACTCATAGTGACTTCACCCCTTCGCTTATTATTGTTTTGAGGGATGCTTCCTTATTTATGACCTATGCAGCAAAGCCCCGCCCCAAAAAAAGGCATTTCACAGAAAAGCCCTTCCCCTTTTTTGCGGTCCGGTGTTGGATCAGTGTAAAGGGGAATTTTTCATTTTGCACTACATATCCAATCGTATTTCAGTGATTTTTCTGCCAGAAACGCTGATATTGGTGAAATTCGCCAACGTTCTGGAAAGTTCTAACATTGGAAAAGTGTTAGTTTGGATTTTTACGCTGTTGGCGTGCTGTGTTTACCTATAGGTACATAAAGACATTTTTCAGGCAGTAAAGTTTTTTATTCACCGACTTTAGTGCTTCAAGTCCCCCGCCCTTTTTGTGACAAGAAACAATATTTACCATGGACTGATAGTAATCACTTTTCTGTTTTTATTACATTTTTGTTACTTTTTTGGGGTTATGATTTTTCTTTTTTGTTTTTAGCTTTGATTTTTGTTTTTTGTTTTTTGTTTTTTTTGGTTGATCCTTTATTCCTGTATTATCATATTAAACTATAACCAGCCAAATTGTCTCCTTGTTGTTAATTTTATGATTTAACATTGACATCATTTAAATAATTTACATTTTTTTTGGGGTTGTTTTTTTTTTTTCTTTTCTTTTTGCTTTATTGCATTCATGTCATTTTTATTTAATGTTACTTGACAACTTCTAAGTGCACTATGGAGTGAGCAGAGCTGAAGGAGAAGCTCCGAGGCAATATGTCTGGCTTGGATGTGATATTTTTCTTCCTGTATGTGCCATTTAAATAAATTAAAAAAAAACAAAGGTTTTGTACTTTAAACAGTTTTACAGCCTATTCGGAAGGAGATGTGTTTTTCCCCAGAGGGTTTGAATGGGATTTGATAAGAGGTATTTTCACCTCGGTTTGACTGTTTAAGCCATGCCCATTTTACCTTTGGCTCTACCTTACCATCACCATTGAAGACATCTGCAATGGAATTTGGGATGTAGCATCTCAACTTCTATATTATGTAAGCTGCTACTTTAAATTCACCCCATGTTACATTTAACCCTGCCCACATGTCACTTTTTTGACCACTGCTCCTTGGATAAAGATGTGCATGTTAGATGCAGTTTGAAGGACTATCACAACACCCAGAATGCATTTCTGCATTAAACTGAAGCATTCTTTAAAATCATGAATGACAAATAAAACTTTATATGTGCAGTGGCTGCACGCGCGAAGGGGTGTAGAAGTTGCACATTTACAAACCGTCTATGATCAACCATCCCTCTGGGCTGAAATTTAGATTCTTAAGATGAATAACATGAGGGAAAAAAATAAAAGAACTTTCAATCATAAATCCACACAAAAGAAGGTGGAGATGCCCCATCACCTGAATACCACCTGAGCATTATGCAACTTCTCATATGACCTGTTTGGCTTCCCATAAGGCCTTACATTGTGATGATAAAAGTGTAGGAATGTGTGTGTGTGTGTGTGTGTGAGAGAGAGAGAGAGAGAGAGAGAAAGGCAGACATTTGGGGAAACTAATGATTCTTTTACATGTTACCTCTGTTACTTCACCTGTGACTGTACTGTTTTGTATTGTTGTGTAGGAGATGTGTTCGCTAGGCATATTTTCAATAAAGCTTTCAGGGTTTTGAAAAATGCCATGTGCCATGCTACTGATTTCCAGTGTGAGATAGCGAATAATGCAATCATTAGTACAGGGTCACCCAATAATGCTTTCCACATTTCAAATGTAAATGAAAAAAATAATTGTTCAAGATAATCAAATTATGATTTGCACACACAAAGCTTCATTCAGTGCAGTTTTTGTTCATCATGTCCTAAAGATGTCATCCTGCAAATGGTGGCTGTCATTATCTACACGCTTGGAGGCGTTTTCTTAAGGCTGCCTTAGATAGATGGGTCATGTTGGGTGAAACTGGTGATCTGCTGAATAGCATCCTTAAGGGCTTAAATAGTTTGCTGTCAATGAGTATTCACTTGTGATTTAACTATACAGAAAAAATAACAAATGACAAGGTCAAAATAAAGGGTTAGCTACCCAACATCACCACGCAACAAGCACCCGATCCAGAAACATTTCCCTCAGCACGTCCAATCATCTTCGAGCTATATGTGTGGTTGCTCCATCATACTGAAACTACACATTGAGGTCTTTAAGCTCAAGGTGTTCTAGTTGTGGAATTAAAAAGTTTTTCGAGCATATCAATGTAATGGTCAGAAGTTATGGGAACACTTACACCACACTCTCCGTCTCCATAGAATTAAAAACTGTACTGAATGAAGTCTTGTGTGTGCAAATTATAATTTGATAATCATTAGTCTTTTCCCAAATTTACCTTTAAAATCATTTGGGTACCTGTATATAAGTGAAGTGTGTAGAAGTCGCAATGCATTCTGGTCTTTAAATACTATATGTGCCACCAAATTTTTCTGTTATTTTCCCTGAAGGAATTCTTCAGCTATTCAGGGAACATAAATTAATTATTTATTTGATAGCGTAGTGTGGTACCATTGCATACTACAGGTTTAGTAGATACCAAGTAGTCTACTGTCTGACTACTAATAAATGCACACTGAGAAATTTGACATCTGACATACTGCTTTTTGCATACTACTAGTATGGAAATAAACATTTGGATGCAACCAAATTTTGGCAATAAGGTGAAGTAATTTTGTCTTAATTTATATAGAGTGGCAGGCATGGAGCCAAACCATCCATGGTTTCTTTCTAACAATCATTGGTCAGACACCATTGGGAGAACTCTGCTCATTCTGAACCCATGGAAACCCTGTGACGTGCCTGGTCTGACTGGGTCGGTACCCGTCATATTTTTGGTAATTTGATTTTAATTTGGTAATTTGGTATTTTGGTTATTCATAAATCCTTTGCAAATCACTTGAATTTCCTATCACATACTCGAATGATCCATTGATCATTAACATCAACTCATTTGGGTCTTCGAATGGCAGAAATACACGGTCGCTGGGATATATGACTGTGTGAAGTTTCAGTTCAACTTCAACAGTGAATTTTGGTGGTTATAAATAGACCCCTTGTCTTTATTAATTGACCTCAGGATCTATAAATTACTTCTATATATCTATGCACAAAATAGCATGTAAAGATTTTGTGTTGTGTAGTTAATCACACTTTTTGGAAAAATACGAGTACTGATAGACCCCAGCACTGTTGGGGCTTTCCTGGTCAGAATAAAATTTCAGATTTATTTCAAACATTCATCAATCAGTGAATGTGGCTAATAATATTGTTTGACAGCTTGGGACACGCCCCCTTTTTCATTGCCAAGCCTTGCAGCAGGGCTGTGTGTGATCACAGCTTTTCATGGAGCCATGGATCCCAAGTGACACTTCAGAATCAGAATCAGAAAACTTTTTTGATCTCGGAGGAAATTGTGTTTAAAATAATAATAAGTACAAGAAAAAAGGTTAGTAAGAAAAAAAAGTACAGGAAGGGCAGGAGCAAGTGACAAGGCTGCACTCCTGTTAACGCATGCGCACTCGACTTTGCAAAAAGCATGCAAAAATGCAAAGAATGCAAAATCTTTGGAATTAGTGCTCATATCTCCATAGGTTCTATCTTTAGGTTCTATTTTTTCCCCTGATATACCTATCAGTGGTGTAGTTAGTGCACAATAGTTATTCGTTTTTATTTACTTATGTGTTAATATCACACAGTGTTATGAAGTCACTTTGAGATAACAGACAAATTATTCAAAACTGTTCAGATAACTACATACAGAACGAATAAATAAATAAATAAATAAATAAATAAATAAACACTATTCCGCCTTTTTTGATCATTTCCGGTGTTCGCCTTTCTTGTTTACGTACTAGCGTCACCACGCACTGGGATGTGACGTCACGACGCACATCACGTAATAGCCGTTTAATTGACGCGACGCGGAATAGTGCAGTGTTCTCTCGTCACCGGATCTCGGAGTGACTTTAGGCCGCTGAGAGGAGCGGCTTGTCCGCTCAAACTCTTCCAGGAGTCTCGCGGAGAGCCATGGCCGCTCTTCCGGCTCAGTGCGACGAAGACTGGCAGGACTTTAATGAGTTTACTGCGGCCGCGGACGACACGCCAGAGCCGGTAAACTGTGACTCGCGGCCTGAGCTGGAGTTCTCAGCTTTCTGCTCTGACACGGAGAGCGCTGTGGCCGGGGAGAGGAGCGCTGTGGCCGGGGAGAGGAGCGCTGTGCCCGCGGAGAGGAGCGCTGTGGCCGCGGAGAGGACCAGCTGGGGGTCCGCGGAGGATTTGTTACAGGATTTCGAGCAGAAACTGAGACTGTGTTTCACAAATAACTGCACGGACCCTGAGGACATTTTAGATATTAAACCCATCACCGAGGAGCATTTACTTCGAGAGGACGAGTAAGATATTAACATGGGCTGGTTTTAATGCTCTGAAATCATGTAAACAATTCAAATATCAAATACAGAGGAGAAAAATATACTCATTTATCTCTGTCAGAGTTACAACATACTACTACTAATATAATAATAATAATAATAATTCTAATAATGATAGTAATAATCAGGTTATTTAACTGTAATTCTGATATCATCTCGTTTAAAAAGTTAATCTGATGACGTCATGTGTTGGTTTGTCTAATTTCTGCAGATCTGTAAACATTTAACCCTTTCTGTATTTCTGTGGTCAGGCTGAACCATGTCCTGCTCCACTCTTTCCAAATCAGACTGTGAAAAGGTTTGAGGTTTTTACAAGTTCAGTGTAGGAAACTGATCTCCCTGAGTCAGTGCTTGAGTCTGACCCTGCAATGGACAAATCTGCCTTTAGCTTACAAAATGTGTTTGATCGTTCCAGATCTGATCCTGCCGAGTTAAGCATTTAAATCTGGGCTCTGTGAATTCAACAGTGAAACTCAGTGTTTGTAAAATTCATCTGTCTGTTGGGATTTTGACACCCGAGATTAGAGGCCCGTCACTGCCCGAGTTTAATCCATGTTCTGTACCGTGAAGCGACTAGGAGTTCAGCTCCTCCGGAATGGGACGCTAGTCCACTGGAGGTTATCCTCCCAGTATGTTTACTGGTACCGGTTTATACTGCTGTCTAGGCAGAGGCACACTTGTGGGTAAGACCTTGCTCACGGTGGGGAACTGATCTGATCTTGTGCTTATGAATCCAGTTCTTCTCTTGCCACATGGTGATGAATCAGATATTCCGATACTTTGTGTCTGGATCTGATCTATTGATGTTTGCGCCTATATTAGACCTGATATTCTCTGGGTGCCTCTAGGCAGTCACCTGATGTGAGGTATGAACGTTAGACTGGAATTCTTATAGACAGGAAGCAATAGCATGTCGTTATAATAAATAATTATAAGTTATAATTGTTATTGTAGGTGTATTTTGTTTATATAAGGAATTTCATCAGCAGTTTTTAAACAGGAAGTGAACATTGGAGGGTGGAGTCAGATCAAAACTTATTGTGTAAGTTGATGTGAGGGAGTGAGATAGCTGATTCTCGTGTGTGTGCAAACTTGCAACGATGTTTTTGTTAAAAACTTACTGTTCTCTCTCTCTCTCTCTCTCCTTTCCTCTGTAGGATATGGAACGCTCTGACAGATAACTATGGGAATGTGATGCCTGTGGACTGGAAGACGTCTTACACTCGTTCTCTACATGTTCCGTCACTCAATCTCGTCCAACAAGCGGTAACACCCTCCATCCATCCTTTCTTTAAATTTTTCTTCTTTTCTTATCCTCTCTTTTGCTCCACAATGTAAACATTCTCTTCATGTAACAGGTAAAGCATTAGATACCTTCCTCCTCTCTTCCCTCTTTTCTCTCAGTTTATCCAACTTTCTTTTTATTACAGTCAGTCCTTCTTTCCTGCCCTCTATAGTGTAATATAAACTAGTAACAGGTGAAGGCTGTCAACTAATTACAGCTAGGGACAGGAAGCCAGTGACCAGATATGGAAAATGAAATATGAAAAGCGTGTGTGTGTGTGTGTGTGTACAGGTGGACAGTCTGAATCTAGACCTCTCTGATGATGAGGAACTCAGGGAGCAGATGGATTTTCACTCCATCATTGTCTCCTGCGTTAATGAGGAACCACTGTTTACTGCAGAACAGGTAAAAAACGCACACACAGACACCAATAAATAACTGTGTTGAGTGTGTAATGAATATTATTGGATGTGTGGCAAATATTAATTAGTGTATAGTGTTACATTACCGCGTTAAATTGTTTGTGTCCAAATTTTATGTCAGTATTATAAACATGTCAGGGTGTGTGTGTGTGTGTGTGTGTGTGTGTGTGTAGGTGATCTCGGAGATTGAGGAGATGATGCAGGAATCTCCAGATGCAGACTCGGAGCAGTGTGTGTCCCCACCAGACTTGTCCGTCCTGTCCCAGGAGCTGCATGCACTCACACACTCCTCATCCACCAGCAGCTACGAAGAACGTCAGTATCACTGCTGTGTGTGTGTGCAAGAGAGAGAGAAACAAAAAGAGAACACCAAAAAGTGAATATGAGATTGTGTTGATGAGATCTTATTTCCTGTGTGTGTCAGGTCTGCGTGGGATGAGTGTGTGTGAGTTGGAGATGCTGCTGGATGAGGTGGAGAAGAAGATTCGGCTGTTCTCTGAGGAGCTGATTGATCAGTTGGCTCTGCGTGATGAACTGGACTTTGAGAAGGAGGTGAAGAACACATTCATCTCGCTTCTCATCGACGTACAGAACAGACAGAAGGAGGTGATGAAGAGGAGGAGGAAGGGCAGGAGCACGGCTGGGACACCCAGGGGAGATCGCACACATGCACCTGGGACTGTAAGGAGCACACACACACACACACACACACACACGTGCTGTTCTCACTCGTGATGCACACATTACCCTATGCTAATCACTAATGGGTGTGTCAGATCTTTACTTCATTGCCTGTTGCAGTGGTTTTTGAGGTGAAGGTAATTTATGCTCAATCTTGTACATAGATATGGGGGGTAGTCTTCTGTCCATACTCAGAAATGAATTTCACGCATATTCATGCATCTTTCCTGAAAGTTTCCAGCGAAGCAGGAACAGTACAGTAGCAGCAGAAACCGTGGGGGCGCTGTCACCAATCTTTCAATCAAGACACGATGAAGAAATTTTGTTAATGGTGGAATCTTTCATGGAAAGGTTATGTGAGCTTGTCAGGATTTATAAACACCTGTATGATGTTACTTCACCTAGAAACGGAGACAAACAGATGATACGAAACAGGTGGGAGGAGATTGGGAAGGGAAAATGGTGGTCTGGGTAAGATTTTGAATATTCTGACAGAAATCTGAACATATCGAAAATGCCATTCGTCTTCTTTCTTCTCCCTCTTTCATCTTAAGTACATTATCATCACCTCCTCCACCATCACCAAGTTTGTGTTTGAAATGTTTGGCTCTGGACCGCCCCCCTAGTGGAATGCTGGATACCCATGGTCGGCCAAAAGGTGCACAGCAGTATATAATATGTGGGCAGTTAAGAGTTGTGCAGTTCCAAACAGTCATGTCTAATTTTGAACGTAAAGGGAGTATAAATGAGCCTTCACACAAGGGACTGTTGAAACTGATACACACAGATGGTGCTAAATCTTTCTCCCTCCTCTCTCTCTCTCAATCAGTATTTAACTACAGTTATACCCTATGAGAAGAGAAGTGGTGCTCCATCAGTTGAAGACCTGCAGATCCTTACCAAGAGTAAATATCACACTGTGTGTGCGCGCTTGCGGACTTCATAACCTAAATTTAATGTAGTCTATATAATGTAAACACATTTAGAACAGTTCTTTTTCTCATGATGCTGCTGCAGTGTACTAATTGTGTGTGTGTGTGTGTGTGTGTGTGTGTGTGTGTGTGTGTGTGTGCGCGCGCGCGTGCGTGTGCTTGTTAGTACTACATGCCATGAGGGATGACAGTGATAAGGTTCCCAGCTTGCTGACGGATTATATCCTTAAAGGTAACATTGCAACACTTCCCCTCTTATTTTATTTGTTTTTTTAATAAACTCATTTCACTTCCCTTTACTTTTTGACCTTTAACCTTTTTGATTGTAGGATACTATTTATTTACCTTTTGCTTTCCTGATGTTTGAGTTTTGAACTGTAATTATTCTCACTGTCCAGCAGTGACGGTGTGGTCTCTCTCGCACACACCCACTCGCGCACACATGGCCATCCATACCCAATTTAATATGCACGTGAATCCACACATGCACATCTATGCACGTGATTGGAGCTCGGATTGGGGACGGTGCATACTGGAGGCCAGATTGAGGTTGGAGAGGACTGGGGACCAAATTGGGGATGGTGTAGATTGTAGGACAGGTCTGGGAGCCGGATTGGGAACGGACCGGACTTGGGACCAGACTGGAGACAGTGTGGACGATGTGCACAGGGTTGGAGATGGACTGTATTCTGAGAAGGAGGGATGGATTTGAGGGGTTTAGATGAACCATCTAAATGGCTCGTACTCTGTGATTGACAGCTTTTTGTCCTCTCTCTGCAGTCTTGTGTCCTACTTAACCTGGATGAGCGGAATTTTCCAGAACGATCCAGATGATTCATGGCATGGGATTTGCGATCTTCCAGAAGCCAGAACATTTAAAAATCATGCCCCTTAAATTCTTTTTCTGTTTTAATGTGATAGTAAAGTTATTTTTATGTTCTCCGGGATTATACCTGGATTGTACGTCTCTCACATTAGTGTTCATGGGTGGAGCTTCCTCGGAGATACCCACTAATCAAGAACTGAGTTTGGTGTGACATCTTAATGAGCTCCGACTTAAACAAGAGACAAGTTCTCAGTGAGCATCACAACTTTTTGTTCATTAGCACTTAGCATGTGAGTTAGCGGGCTCAGTAGTAAACTGCTGGGTTTTATGTCCAGATAATTGGTTTCGTACTTTATACTTCAGTTTGTGATGGAACCTTTAACGTACGAACACTAACTTGACGTAAGCGTTAGGCGTATTTTCATATTGAGTTTTTTTTTTTTTTAGCCGTAACTGTAACAAGACTCCGTTTAATGGCTGTTTCTCAACATTGTTGGAAGAATTTCTATTTTCTGATGCAGTCGTGTTACAAAATGTGAAGAATGAACAAATGTTACATTTGATCTAATGTTCAGCAGCCAGTCACACCAGCATCGTTCAGCTGAACATCATTTGCACAATCATCCTCATCGAGGTCACATGGTGTCACATTACTGATGTGAATGTAAATAATTTCCGAATGATCATAAATCATTAATTATAGCGGTACAAAAGGAATGTGTCTTGTGAATCATTAGCTTGCTAATATTTTACATGAATAAACACTGCGATGCTAATGTCGCAGTAGCTAATTACCGTACCCCTCTCCTGTAACATGGAGCCTTTAAAAATTTAATTGCTGAACTTATTATTAAACTGTTTTTATTTATGTTTAAACTGGTTTTGTTTCTTTTAATTTGTGTTCATTTCTAAAGTCGAATGTAGTGATGGTTTAGCTTTGTGCTAAGCTATGAACAAATTTGTGCTCCCCTGGTGTGACTGGATGCAGACTTTTCAGGAAATTATTTTTTTATTTATAATGACTGAGATTTTATAGATTTGTAGTTTTGATAAACAAAAATGAAAATAACAAAAAAGCACGTGAGCAGCTGGAAAAAGCGTGTATCAGTGTCGCGGAACACGGCGTTCCATTTTTTACCCTTTTTTTTTTTTTTTCTCCTCTCAGGGATGGAGAGAGATCAATTTACATACACAACAGCAGTTAAACATTCAACTTTCTTCCACTTCATAACTGGATAAATATCACAACATATCTTTGCTCCTGAAAACTACTCATTAAATCCAGTTTTTCTTGAAGACTCTAATACAGTTATGTTCATCAGTACCTTTTTGAAAGGAAACAATTATCCAAAGTATAAAGTCCAAATCCAAAAGAAATGTTAATCTCCTCCCAGGTTCTAGATTCTGAGAAGGGAAAAAAAGCAAGCAATAATTTGGGGATTGAGCCAAACACTTAATCCAGTTAATATAAACACACTCTTAGAACAATGGGTCCTTCAAGCAATCACTGGATAACTGGAGCACTTGTAAAATGCAAACCTCCGCCAGGCTAAACAAGAGTTATCAGGAGATGACATATCCCCACGACACGAAAGAAAATATGAATTGCAGAAATCCCAAAATATCAAAAGGCACAGCTACATGGCCTATTAGAAGTGACTGCCAAGTTTGATGATGAAATCTCAAACAGTATCTGAGTTCTGGCCTGGAGTTGAATTGATGATGTGCAGGCTGATTGGCTATATCCCCCCTATATTAAGGAAACTTATTTTTTCCTTAAAAAAGAAGTTGCAAAATGGTTTTCAAGTTCTGGTCTGGAAATGAACACTTATCTCCTTATATATCCTTACATGGTAATTTAGTTGCCCTGGAAACATGAAGAAAATGTCAATATCAAAAGGCTACACAGCCTATTAGAAGTAACTAAGTATGGTGAAGAAATCTCAGTTTCTGAGTTCTGACCCAGAATTTAAATTTTTATAGATGGACGGATATATATTTTAGAGGGGTAAAAAAATTAAAATACAGCACCCCCTGCTGGGTCTACTATAATACCACACTTCCAAAAAATCTTCCTATTTCACAATGTTGTTAAAGAACCTTTAAAAAAAATCCCTGGATCCGGAATTTGATCTGTATCATCTGCATAGTGTAATGGAGACTTTCATTCTTGTAACTTCTTTGCAGAAAGAACAGATGAGTCTTTTATTTTAGTAACAATTCAAGATTAAAATTTGCTTCAGAGAACCAAAGATGGATTTATTTCCAGGTGACTCATGATTTTAGTTTTTGGTAGATAGCTTTTAGCATCAGTAGTGCAGAATCCTGTTTGTTTTTAGCAAATCACGTTTAATGGTTAAGTGTTAGATTTTCCACTCAATATTTTTAATTTGCATGTTTTTCTTCTTGTAGTATGGTAGTTGTGGACTGTCATGGACGCTTTTTTTTATTGCCTGAAGTCACCGTGATAAAACTTAATTCATTCAAAAAATTGAGATTGCTGAAGCTAGCTGTTTTTAATTAAAATGCTAGTTACTGTTAAAACAAGGGCAAAATAAAAAAAAAATCCAAATAACCAGTTAACAGTTCGATAAAAGAAAGTATTAAACATGGCTAGCACATTATCGTTCCACCTGCAGTGTAGATAAATAGCTCATTAGTTTTGTTGATTAGCCGTGGTCACTGTGGCTCATAAAATACTAAACGCTACACCAGCGTTCGCTGCATGCACTTTTTATTTTTATTACTTTTTAATCTTTAGTGTTAATGAGATTGAGAAAAGGGAAGGTTGTAGTGAGGATCTAAATATCCCATCATGCTTTATAAATCATTCATTTATACTAATTTTTTGATATTTCAGTACTGTTTTTTAACGTTGCCCGCATTTAAGCATGTTGACTTGTATAATAAGCAATAATTTATTTAACTATTTCACATTTTGAATAATGTTAGCTAACAGACATGGCTACGGGTTTTAATGACACAGTACAAATGTTTAGCATTATTGACCTTAATGTTAGCTTGGCTACATAGCTAGCTTGCTAACATTAGCATGGTTCTGTTTGTTAAACTGCTGTATTGTGTAAATAAACCTGATATTTTATGTGAGGTGTAAAAAAAAATGTGACCGATATGATCTAAGCTCTGCCTTTGAGAGGAAGTGAATGAGGGACTGTTAGAAACGGCTGAAACATGGACAGGCTTAAAAGTTTTCAACACTGAGGTCATTTTCAGCTCCTCAGATTCTACATTTATTTTGAAACAATAACAAGCAAAGCAAACGCTGATTTTTACTGCCTGTAATTTTATACATTTAAAAAAAGTTTTTTAAAGCAGCGTTACCTCATTGTGAATAATTTATTTAGTTTTTTGACCAGCTAATGTTTTGTAACAGTACAAATGTTTCTTGTGCCTCATGATGTATCTAAAATAAATGCTAACATGCTAAAAGTGCTGGGTTTTTTTATTATTATTATTATTATTTTTAATTATTAACATTACTAGACACATTTTGAATTTGAATCTCTTTGTCTAACATTATCTGTATCTGATGAGCTCAGCGAAAGCTAGTCACTTGAAAATGTTGTGGTCTATACATCCGGTAGTAGAATTTGCCTAGTGCAATTCAGTGCAGCTTCTGATGTAAATTAGCATAAAATACCATTATAAAGTTTTAAAATACATTAAGACTTTATTATTCAAGGAAGTTTACATACAACAAATGTTTAGTGTTTTGTGTCTATAAAGGAAGGGGCTGCTTCAGTGATTATGATTCTAACCTAAACTCGGGGATTGGCATAAAATATTTGAAGTTTCTTGGTTAATATTCTTAGTAAGGGAAATATGAATCAATTTAAAAAAAAAAAAAAAAAGTTTTATTGAAATAATATCTTAATGAATCATAGTTAGCCTTTGCATTGTTTAACACAGAAAGTAAAACTATTTAATTTTTAAACCCGTTAAAGTTGTTATTATATAAGTTATTATTAAATTATTACAAACCCTCTTTAAGAGAATTAAGGTTTATTTTATCAGATGAACTCCACATATCGTCACTGTCTGTTTTTCCATGTAATGACATCATCATGCTGAGAGATCCCACGTTTAGATTTCCTCATCTCGGATTGCACAAGATGGTGTGTCCACATGCACTGATGTCATGCTCCATGTTTTCTCCACTTCAACACTTCATTCATGTGTCTCTGAACACTCTCCTGGACACATGGGGTCAGGGGTTAGAGGTTAGTGTCGGTGAACATGGTATGCTCTTTCCTCACGGTGCTGAAACCTTTAATGGTGTCGACAAACTCCTCATCGAACTGAGCAAGAAAGTAAAGAAGTCACTGATTACTTACTTTAAAAACAATAAAAAGAAATTTAATGTTATGTCATATTAGTTAAACATGTAAAGTTACAGTTTTTATTTTAGGGGGACTAGTTGTTACATAGCTGTTGTCTGTATATACTGCATATTTATTTTTATTATTTTCCTAACGATAATATTATATTTATAAGTTTAAATAGGTTTAAAACGTTAGCCACCAGTGAATTCTTGGAATTCCTCTATAAGCCGACTTGCCACACCCTATTGTTCCTCCTCATAGATATTATATTAGATAGATGGGCTACAGCCCACAGTAGACGGCCCCATCTCTCCGCTATCTTGCTTAGTTAGTACTATATACAGTGAAGCACTGTGGCCCTGAGCTGTCAAAACTTATTAATGTTGTAAGGTGTATCTGAGAGCAACGACCAAGATGGTGGCCAAACTTCTGCTACACAACAGTGCTGCCAGTAGAATGTAGACTATCTATCTTATTTTCTATCTATGTTGTGTCTCTCCCCATCCTTCCAGAGAAAGCTATTGGGAAAATGGCCACCTTCTTTCAAGTCTGGAAGCATGTTCTTGTATAGTGTAGTAAATAAAACAGAGTAAGGAAAATATTCTATAAAAAATTGTCAGACCTTGGGTTTCCAATCTCTTTTTGGTTCAAACTGAGAAACCCTAAATGATCATAAAGCAAGTTTTATAGCACCTACATGAATCAAATGTTCATTCACTCAATTGACAAACATCTTAATCTCAGAGTTGCGGGGAGGCTTAACCCATCTCAGCCAAAACTGAGTGAAGGCAGGCTACACCCTGAATAGCTCGCCAGACCATCGCAGGGCCAGTACACACATACACACACACACACACGATTGTGTGTTCAAAATCACTATTCAACCTCACACCTACAACCAATTTGGAGTAGCTACTTAGCCTAATGTGCATGTCTTTGGACTGTTTGAGGAAACCAGATACCTGGGGAATTATTTGGTATCAGAGGGAGTTATTGGGGTAGTGGTGGCGTGGTGGTACGGTGCAGGATTACTGATCCCAAGGTCGGGGGTTCAAGCCCCACTATCAACGGGATGTCACTGCTGTCCCCCCAGTCCAGCTAACTGGGTTATCAAAGGCCAGCCATGTCTCTCACTGTCTGTGGTGAGAGGCATGTAAAAGAACCATTGCTGATTCTTGTCAAGAGTAGGCTGCATAGCCGTCAGCGTGTTTCTGCCCTGCTATGGCCTGGCGAGCTGTCCAGGGTGTACTCTACCCTCGCACTGAAGAGTTGGCTGAGATGGGCGCCAGCCTCCACACGACCCTAATTAGGATTAAATGGTTCAGAAAATGAATGAATGTAGGGAGTTATCCACCTCAGGCTCAGTGAATAGCAACCCCTCAACTGAACAATTCTCCATATCATACTTCATTCAATAGTTCCTTATTAACACTTAATAAAGTATATAAATAATAAAAATGAATGATTTATATGAGCAAGATCTAAATATATTGACAACTTTTGGTCATTTCAATCAATTAATCCCAGGTTCTCACCATTCCACTGTCGTGAGCTCTAAAATGGGGGTCCCACACGTCGTCCTGTCCCTCTCCCATCTTCTTGTCAATCAGTTGACTCACGCTGCGCCTCAAAGGATTCTGGGTAATATCCTGAGCGGACATGTGAACTGTCGACACGGTAACAACCCCTATCTGACTCTCTGTCATGCCATTGCTGTTTTCCACAATTTTATTGTCAATCACTTCCTGTGAAAGAGGGAATATTAGCATTGTTTTGTAACAGGAAGTGAAGTGCTGGTGGGAAAATTGTGAGTTCAATCATCAGCCTATGAAGGGTTAATGCAGGTTCATTTCCTAACTCAAGTGAAATTGTTTGTGTGAGATGTGGGAGTAAGTCAGGCATCTCACCTCCATGTGCATGGTGAAGGCTTTCAGTGTGACGGTGTTTGGTGAACTGGTCGCATCTGGCACTGTATCAAACTGGAGATGAAACATTCACTTACAGAGAAAATCAAATAATTTGAAATACGTATTTTTGTCATACAGGGGACAATAAACACATGAGTATAGGTTCATTCATTCATTCATTTTCTGAACCGCTTAATCCTAGTTAGGGTCTCGGGGAGGCTGGCGCCCATCTCAGCCGACTCTGGGCAAGGGCAGAGTACACCCTGGACAGCTCGCCAGGCCATCGCAGGGCAGAAACACGCTGACGGCTATGCAGCCTACTCTTGACAACAATCAGCAATGGTGCTTTTACATGCCTCTCACCACAGACAGTGAGAGTCATGGCCAGCCCTTGATAACCCAGTTAGCTGCACTGGGGGGACAGCAGTGACAACCCGCTGATAGTGGGGCTTGAACCCCCGACCCCCGAACCCCCGATCAGCAATCCAGCACCCTACCACCAAGCCACCACTGTCCCTAGGTTCATTTAGTTCAATTAAATTTCTTTATCTAGGTCTGTTTAGAGTGT
>JAQMYF010000022.1:15610161-15612667 GCA_030014195.1 Neosilurus mollespiculum
TGAAGAAATAATTTATTTAAAAAAAATTATGAATCAAAACAAATCCTTTAAAATCATAAGTCAGCCAGGTGAGCAGGTGGTCATATTCGGCAAAGGTCTGAGGCTGATGTGGCTAACAGGTAGTAGATGCTAATTTATGCTAATCAGTGTAATAGTTAATGTAATATTATTAGAGAGGTTTAACACACATTTTAGCGCTCTGTTAGAAAAACCACAGTGAGAATTACAAAAAAAGCAAATGGAAACCAATGCAATCATTAGCTTGTTTGTAAGCACATGATCGTTATGCCGGGCAAAATTCACATGAAGGACAGGAAGTGGGGGCGAGTGTTGGATTAAGCTACACGCAGTAGGTACTGTCAAAAAATTAAATACTTATTGGCTTTTTAATCCAAACAAAATGAAGGAATATGAATGTTCTTACATCTTAACCCATTTGTACTTGTTACATCCACACACATGTGGATGCCAGTGAGCTAGCGCTCCTAAAAAGAAATCTCTCAACACTAAAACACTAACAAAAATAGGCCACAGTGGTCCAGATGCTCTTGCCGAAAAGACCTTTTCATAATATGCCAATATAGAACAAGCATAGCAAGTTTGAAAGCCACAGCTTCAGTGAGTTTAAGTTATAAAGCGAAGGTGGGTTACACCCTGAACAACCTGCCAGACTATATTATATATTATACCATAACTATTCACACTCACATCCACACCTGGGGCAATCTGGAACAGCCAATTAGCCTATTGTTCATGTCTTTGGACTGTGGGAGGAAACCAAAGTACCCGTTTGAAATCTACGCAAGCATGGGGAGAACATGCCTCCACACAGAAACGCCCAGGACTTAAACCCAGGATTTTCTTGCTGTGAGGCGAACGTGCTAATGGCTACGCGACTGTGTCGCTGTAAAATATTCTAATTCTTAAAAACAGTCAGGAACGTTTAATTGCAGATGACACATGGGCTACATTTCTGAAATTGACCTATTAGTCGCTGAACAAAGTTAAAATTAATGCTGCAAGTGAATTTCTCATATATTGTATTTATAATTTATATACTAGTATACATATTATTTATAATATACATTAGAATGAAATAAAATCACTCAATACTCCACCAAGTGATATTAGAGACATTTGGTCCCAAACACTAGCAAAGAGTGACTTCCTTTAGATGAGAATCTCTATTTTTCATAAAGAACATCATGAGGATAAAATAACAGCTTTAAAAAGCCCCTCGCTCTGCTGAGTGAGACTCACTATCTGCACAGTGTGCTTCAAAAGTGCCAATGTTCCATCTTTTTTATGGACAATTTCTATTGGGCAATGTAGGTAAATAGGCAGTGCTTATAAAGATTATGCCGAGTTTATCCAAGAACAAAACCTGTTGGGACCAGGGTTGAGATGCAGTGTCAGTTGCCATGGCAACAATCCTACTCAGCTTCTATAGCATCGATCAATCCGAAAGACTTCTGACGTCACAAAGTTACTCCTGAATTTACCTGGATAAGCCAGTAATGACATTTCATAGCACAAGCCTCTGCAAGCATTTTACAATTTTAGCCATCTAGCTATCTCCTGGTAGCTTACTAGGTAGTTAACTAAAACTGCGAAACATCACAGCAGGGTCTGTGTATTTTTGGTTAGTTGTAGCTTGCTGTGTAGGCAGGTAAAATGATTTTAGCTTTACCTCTCCTGAAACTCTCCCCTCACACACAAACACTGTCACACACCATCCATCAGAATCAACCACCACATCTACCACCATTTCTCTGTGAGGTTTTTTTTTTAACTCTTCTTGTTTGTGCCCTACTATTTTTAGAACTTTAATGTTTTTTCCTGATTAGATTTTTTTTTGGAACAGCTGCAAACAGGGTAAACCCTCGGCATTGCTGCACTGTTGGTGGGCATTGACTCAAAACCTGCTTCATTTGCCTCCCTCTTTCTCAAAAGTATGCTGGATTGTTATTTCATATGCAGAGAACATATTCTTTACAAAGTGTGTGTGTGTGTGTGTGTGTGTGTATCTAAATTTAACAAGCAGTGAAAAATTATTTTGGTAACTGAAATAAAAATAAAAGTGACATTTAAAAGCCCTGAAAACCAAAGAAAGACAGCAATAAACAGCATGAAATAAAAATTGCAGCTTTGTTTTCATTCTGATTAATTTTCCTTCTGTTTGCTCTGTGGTTGCTACACCACTTTGATGTTGAAGGTGAGAGAGTGCAGTAAAGCAAAACATTTTAAGACTAACACTAAATAAAAACTTATCTAGAACTTATTAGGTCCCCAAAATAAAAATAAAAATATATATGTACTTGTAAAGGGGGCAGTGGTGGCCTGGTGGTAGGGTGCTGGATTGCTGTTCCCAAGGTTGGGGGTTCAAGCCCCACTATCAGCGGGTTCTCACTGCTGTCCCCCCAGTGCAGCTGGGTTATCAAAGGCCGGCCATGTCTCTCACTGTCTGTGGTGAGAGGCATGTAAAAGAACCATTGCTGATTGTCGT
>JAQMYF010000022.1:15633402-15646438 GCA_030014195.1 Neosilurus mollespiculum
TCTGGGAGTCACTGCTTAGGCTGCTGCCCCCGTGACCCGACTCCGGAACAAGCGGAAGAAGATGAATGAATGAATGATGAATGTATTCGGACACCAATGCAAAATGGCTCACAGGGGTGGATCCAGGAATTTTGGTAGGGGCCAGTATTTATGCACCAGTGACATATTATTATTAACTATAATGCACTAATTATGAGACATTATGAGGCTTTGCTAACAACCCTAAAAACATAACATGAAACATTTACAACTAGTACTTTTATTAACAGATTGAACCATTGTAAAAATAAAAATAACAATAAAATAAAATAGAAATCACATGACACTTGAAAACACTAGGATTTATGCCAAATGACTTCTACACTCGATTACACCAGGGATGTCCAAACTTATCCGCAAAGGGTCGGTGCGGGGGCAGGTTTTCACTTCAACCAAGCAGTAGCCACACCTTCCACCAGTTACAATCACTAATCTAACACATAAAAAAAAGAAAAAAAAGACTAGATTGCACAATAGAGTTTCAATTTTGATGCCAGGTGGCAGCCATCTTGGTGAGACCACCTTGCTTTAAGATCTCAAAATGGAGCATTGAAAGCCAACACAGCTCAAAAACCTTGAAAGTTTTAATGCTTACAGTTTACTCAAACTGAAATTTGGGGGGGGGGGTTTGGGGAGAACACATTTTAAAATGAAATGTGCATCTTGTATTATTTTAATTTTCTCCATCTTTTCATGCTATTTGCATATATAACGCTCATCAGTAAAATGGTCTCACCAAGATGGCTGCCACCCAGCTTTAAAATTGAAACACTATTGTGCAATCTTATTTTTTTATTTTTTTATTTTTCATTTTATTTGATTTTTTTTTTTTAGATTACTGATTGAAACAGGTGGAAGGTGTGGCTACTGCTTGATTGAAGTGAAACCCTGCACCCACACTGGCCTGAGTAGTTATATTATAGGATACGACTCACACACATGATAATACTTGTAATTTTCAAGTAGTACAGGTGAAATAGAGATGAACTGAATCACGGACTGGACCTCCTTGTTGAATTTAGTTGGTGAGAGGTGATGCAAACATGCAACGAAGCTCATAATTAAGTTCATGTGTCAAGTTTTGCACACCTTCAGCGTCACATATTTTTAGGGAGGGTGCCCTTCGGGTCCGCCCCGTCTGTATTTGCCACCGTATAGTGCAGCAGGGGTGGAAATTAACACTAGTCCGCTGGTCCGTGGTGAATCAAAACGCTATAGGGCGAGTAAAATTATCTAGCAAGTCATCCTGCTGGCGACCTGACAAATCCAATGGGCAAAGACAATATAGTGTTCCTGACCAGTAAATATCAAGGAGGACTAGTAGTTTCATGATTTCACTAGTCCTGTTGGCCAGTAGCTTAGTTTTGCTAAATTCCACCCCTGGTGCAGTATATAGTAGTGAGCGATTATGGACACGGGGAGTAATTGGGAAATGAGTACACAGAGAGTGTTTGGAATAAATATTAAGTTGGAGTGGACTGGATTGTGGCTGATTAAATGGGATGTTAATGGTGAGTAGTGGAACATTAGAAGATACATATAGATTAGAAGGAAACGTGACTGGTGCCTTTGGATCTTGATCAATATCGTAATTTAATAATTCTCTGGAGGCACTTGGATTTTATTGGAAATGGAAACGAAGTAATGCGTCATTAAGTCATGTGTGTGTGTTTATGGGTGAGGTGGAGTGGGGTTGGGGATTAGGGGATATGAATGAAGATCTTCCAGGAAATAAATGTTTGTTTATATTCTGTGTACTAAAACTGGGGCAGAAATCCATGTCAGTCAGTATAACGGTAAAGGGCCTGTGTGAGAGGGATCTCTATAAGAAATTAATGCACGTGGATATAAACTAATGCCTCTTTTGGGGGAAAGAATGCTCTGTCTACGACACGCACACGCACGCACGCACACACACACAAACACACACCATGTGCCCCATCGTGGGTGATGGTATGTCCTTCTTGTCGTCTCTTATGTTAATGATGATGTGCTCTACGCCTGATCAGATCTGCATCCCTGAACAAAAGACATTACTGTGTGTGTGTGTGTGTGTGTGTGTGTGTGTGTGTGTGTGTGAGAGAGAGAGAGAGAGAGAGAGAGAGAGAGATCCAGTTTGTATGTAACAGTGCTGCTTTGTGTCCACATGACTGCTTCATTCAGACACTTGATTGTGTGCATTGTTGATGTGGGCAGTACACGACTCGCCGATCCCGTCCTGCGAACTCTTATCACGATACACAGTTGAACACCAACCCGGATCAAAAACACACCACGCGCTTTAGGCATTTATCAGATTTATCACAAACTAAATCTGTCATTGTGACACAGCAATAGTGATCAAGGATGTCTTGTTTTTGCACAGTGAAATGACTGATAATCCGCATGTCTGAGGGTCTCAAGTGTCTGAGGGATTTGTGGTTATCGGAAATAAAGGTTGATCATCAGTGGATGTTTGAGTGGATTTTTTAACAAGCCCGCGGTATGGTGGTTTAGTTGTTAGCTCATCCGCCCGAGGGTGTTTTTGTGGAGTTTGCATGTTCAGCTGCTTGTGTGGGTTTCCTCCTGGTACTCCGGTTTCCTCCCACTGTCCAAAGACATGTACATTAGGCTAACTGGCTGTTACAGATTGCTCCTATGTGTGAGTGTGTGAGTAAATGCATGTGCATGTTGCCCTTTCAATGGCTTGGCGAGCTGTTCAGGGTGTACTGCGTCGGCTGAGATAGGCTCCAGCCTCCATGTGACCCTGGTCGGATTAAGCGGTTCGGCAAATGAGTGATTTTTTTTTATTATTGTTATTTAAACAGGGCAGGCGCAGTGAGACAAAATCTCTTTTCCAAGTGAGTTGTGGTTAAGAAAATACAGCACAGAACAATCTAAAAGCTCTCGCAGAAGTAACTTCAAAGATTTCTGTTTAGGAGAATCGTAACAGGAATGGCTCTGTTTGCAAAGATGATTCTACTGGAAAGGAATTAAAAGCAGATAGAACAAATTAAAGGCACACTATTGTAAACATGTTTAGCATGGTTAACGAGGAATGTATGGTTGTGTGTGGAAAATGAAATGCAGTCTGGACTGCCATCCTCGGAAACATAATAAGTTCCCTATGTAGTGTGCACTCCAGGAGCGCGGTGTGTGGGCGGAGTGTCTAATCATCCCCTATAACTATCTTTAGATCAACACACAACATCTGCAGGGCTGCTGAGTCTGCCGAACACACACACACACACACACACACACACACACACACAGGAAGTGGTTCAAGAGTTCGGAAACATTTCTGCACAATGCATGAACTTACACACACATATTCTCTCTCTTTTTCTCTCTCTCCCACCCTCCCTCCCTCCCTCCTTGGAATTGATGTCATATAGCCACATCCTGTCAATCAAACAACAGCAAAAGTCATTCTGAATTCTTTTTGATACACTATTATAAAGAGATTGTTTCCTTTTTTCTGATAACACCAGGGTTACTATCTTATTAGAATCTATATAAACATCCGAGATGTGTTTTTTTTTTTTCATGGTTGGAATTTTAGTGCTGTTTACAAATATATTTGTTGCACAAGAACCACAGGAGATTGTTGTGGAACCAGGGTACCAATATCCTTAAAAATGTACTGTTTATGTCAAGTACTTATGCAGGAACTAAAAATAACACAATTGATATCATGACGTTTATCACAATATTAAAAAAGGAATGTTAGGAACCCTCGAGTCCTCGGTGAGGAAACCCCCTCTCAGAAACTCAGAAGCAAGTTCTATCTTCACCAAAACAGCCCCAATGCCAATATTCGAATTCCTGTGAAGTTTCAGTTCCTTTTTTTGTAGTAGGGACATCACACCCATGATGACATCTTCATCATTACTGGGTGTCTCCACCTTTCTGGTGAAGTGAAAAACGTGAGAATTGTGAGAGAAAGTGATATAAAGAAACAGCAATGTTAAAAGAGAAGCGAAAAGAGTGAGACAAAAAGAGAGAGCAAGACAGAGAGCGTGCGACAGAAAAAAAGAACGCGACAGAGGGAGTGAGACACAAAGAAGAGCAAGACGGAGTGAGACAGAGAGATCGAGACAGAGGGAGTGAGACAGAGAGATTGAGACAGAGGGGGTGAGACGGGGAGGGAAATAGTATGTGTGAGTGAGAGAGACACAGTGAGAAACAGAGAGAGTGAAAGAGACAGAGAGTGAGATGAGACAGAGTGAGAGACAAAGAGTGATAGAGTGAGGGAGACAGTGAGTATGAGACAGTGAGAGACAGAGTGAGTGAGAGACAGAGTGTGAGTAAGAGAGAGACAGAGTGAGGGAGACAGAATGAGAGAGAGACAGAGAGAGTGAGAGACAGAGAGAGTGAGAGTGAGGGAGACAGAATGAGTGAGAGAGACAGAGAAAGAGGGAGGGAGAGAGAGAGAGTGAGAGTGAGGGAGACAGAATGAGTGAGAGACAAAGGAAGAGAGAGGGGGGGGGGGAGAGAGAGGGGGAGAGAGAGAGAGAGAGAGAGAGAGACAGAGAGAGAGAGAGAGAGCAAGACAGACCAAACTCAGTGACTCCTTCATCATGTCTCAGAATATACATTTATTCATTTATGTTGTCTTGGTGACAGATCTTATACACAGTCTCCACACAGTCTCTGTCGGGTTAATATGATATTAATGAAAGTATTTATTTAATAATTTATTCACGGTGATGATTTTATTCTCACGTGATAAAAGAGAGGGGACTCCCACACCTTCAAAATAACACCGCACTTTACCAACGGAAATGACCTAGCTGTTTATTTATCTATTGGGAGACGTATCTGTGTTATTTTAATACAGATCAGAAGAGAGATATGGGTGTAAAGAGGGAGGGAGAGGGAGAGGAGAGAGAGATGGGATGAAACTGAGAGTTAAACAAACTCGGAGCAAAACTATAAAATCTTTTACTTCTCTTTTAAACCTCAGCTCTAAAAATACAACTGTTCACAAAACCTACAATTACACACACACACACACACACACACACACTCGCCTCTCTCAGAAAATGTTAGATTTTCTGTCCAATATAGTGTGTGTGTGTGTGTGTGTGTGTGTGTGTGTGTGTGTGAGACAGAGAGAGAGAGAGAGAGAGAGTCAACTTACTAACTAACTCTTATTTGTATGTTAACACAATACTCAAAAACTGTTTCTAGGCAACTGAGAAACACAGACACTAAGCAAAGTTAGTTGGTAGCTAACAGTTGAGAATAATGATTTCGCAAGCGAGTGTAACTGTGGAGGACAGTGTTAAGACACACTGAGGGTAAAAATAAAAACAAAAACGCCCGGAACATCCGCTTTCAGATCATCATGGTAATTATATTTAGGATCAAATGTTAACGCTAAGAAGGTCATGGGTTCGAGTCCCGGCCTCGGTGAAGACCTTTCTGTGTGAAGTTTGCTTGTTTTCCCCGTGCTTGCATGTGTTTATTTCGGGTATCCCGGTTTCCTCCCACAGTCCAAGAATGTGCACTATGGGCTAAATGTTTTTTCCAGATTGCCCCTAGATGTGAGTGTGAATAGTGTGTGTTGGCCTTGCGAGGGACTGCCGAGGTGTTCTGCCCTACAATACCAAAAGGAAGTAAGTGACATTTTGGCCTCCGGGTAGCTGTTTACACCTTTTGAAAGTGTGTTGGTGTGAAAATAAAAACCAGCAGTGCAGAAAATGAAATTTGAAAAAAGAAGTAAGTGACACAGTTTGTTCGTATTACAGCGCCAGAAGGAAGAAAGGCCGCTGGAAGTAAGTTACATCTTTATGAATGGGCTCTGTTGTATTATAGTATTTGTTGAGAATAAAACTTCTAGATGTTAGCTCGTTGTTTTACACAAAATGTAGGAGTGTATTGGATGGAAAATCCAACTAATAGAGATAGCTAACTAACCCACTAACGCTAACCTGTGCTCTTTGTCACAGTGAAACTGTTCGTTCAGCGCTTTGGTTTTATGAGAAACATCTGCAGAATGTAGCACATCAAAGGAATGTGTGTGTGTGTGTGTGTGTGCGTGTGCGCGTGCGCGCGCATGCGTGCATTCACTTTGCTATGTGACCATGGTGCTGAAGAGGTGACTAGCCCACAGCGTTAACTGAACCTGTATGTGGTGTGTGTGTGATGCAAATGTGTGTATATATTTTTATATGCTCCTGTGCATGCAGCACCTCTGCAAAACCATTCGGCAATATCCTCACACATGCACATATAGACACATACATACACAGAGGCCTGGACACACACGCACACACACTCACTCTCACTCACATCTTTGACCTTTGACCTTTAAGTGTAAAGCATTTAAAAAAGAGGCAAGTTGGGAAGTGTGTCTAAACAATAGCAGACTTGTTTCTGTATAGTGGACACACACTGTCTGTCTGTATATCTGTCTGTCTGACACTCTGTCTGTCTGTCTTACCCACTCTCAGTAGAGGATGGGGTGCGCACAGTGTAAGGATAAGGATGAGTCGAAGGTAGCAGGAGGTGGTGACCCTGTGGCATTCCAGAGTGGGAGAAGTCAGTTTGACTCCACCCCTCAGCACAACCCCACCTTCGGCGTGTCATCCATCCCGAACTATAATAACTTCACAACATCGGGAAATTCACTCAGTGTATTCGGGGGACCCAACATACACATGCAGTCACAGACTGGAGTCTTGCAAGCGCAGAGATCTACAGGTATACTCACACACTGCACATACACACACTGCACATACACACACACACACACACACACCATTCATTAGTGAATAGCCGATGTGTTTTATCTTCCATTATTAGTTATTTTCTCTGAATACAAAGGTTTCATGGTGAAACCACCCCAGCTGACAGGCTTGGTGTCTCTTATTCACCTGTTCTACATCTTGTTTTGGTTCTGTGTCTGTTTACAATGACAGTAACAATAGCAAGACCACATTACCGAAAGAAGGATCTTGTACATGCGTGAATACTTGGCATTGCAACACTGATTTTTAGTAAGTGGAAAAGTCTGTCATCATTAATAACAGAAGCAGGCATACGATTTAAAGAGAAATAAAAAAAACACGGCGATGTTTTCTAATATCATCACGCCTGCTGCAGGGGTCTTTGATACTCATGTACAGGAGTAAGCAAATGGGTTCAGAAAGACATCGTGGACGATTCCATTTTATTTCTAAGAGTTAACACTGTATTTTATGGTTATTTAACATGTCTAGTAAGTGAATGAACCTCTTTACATGTCCCCCTGATTATAGGAAGGACATGCACCAATTCTGACTTAAAAGGACTTTATGTAAATCTCTCTCTCTCCCTCTCTCTCTCTCCCTCTCTCTCTCTCTCTCTCTCTCTCTCTCTCAGGTGTCACTCTCTTTGTGGCCCTGTATGATTATGAGGCTCGGGCTGAAGATGATCTTAGTTTTAGAAAAGGAGACAAGTTTCAGATCATTAATAACACGTAAGTGTGGGTGTGTGTGTGCATATGTGTGAAACAGCACTGCTTACTGAAACAGGAAGTACAGCAATGGACCTAAATCAATTTTTCAGTAAAGATCTTTGATTTAATTTTTTTAAAGTGATTATGATTAGTTAGACGACTGTAAGCCAGACCAGAACCAGCTAGAGAGTCATTTAGGTTACACAGGAACCACAGGTTACTATAGTATCGTTGTGTATCTTGTTGTCTGTCTCATTGTCTCTTTGTCTGCCTGTCTTTCTGCCTGCCTGCCTGCCTGTCTGTTCCTTGTCTGTCTCCCAGCGAGGGTGATTGGTGGGAAGCACACTCTCTTTCTACAGGAGAAAACGGTTACATTCCCAGTAATTACGTCGCTCCAGTCGACTCCATCCAGGCCGAGGAGTAAGTGTGTGTGTGTGTGTGTGTGTCACTGTTATAATGCCAGACTAGCCAGCTGTGTTGATTTCATTACCATGGTGACAGGGTGGAGGGCTAGCTGTGATATCAGTGTGGAGGTATGACCTGTCTTTGCAGACTTGGATCAGCTATGAGAATTTCGATTAGCATGGAATATTAGCATATTTACGAAGTGTTACTGCTATACCTAAACCCTTCATTAGTATATACTACACCGAAACAGCGCTATCTGATTGGTCCACTATTTAGGGGTTAAGTTCCCCCTCCATTCCAGTGTATCATACACTAAAACCATTATATAACAAAGGCAAGGCTGACGTCGCTGTGTTCTACTAATGGTAATGTTGTACTCTTCTATTATTACAGAAAAAGATTAGTAATATCAGTGTTTGGGGTTTGTGTACGTCTCATTATGAGTATACAGAATACAGCAGTGGTTTTGTACTTTACTGTAATCTTATAGACTATAGTACTGTAGAAATACTGCTGTGTATATTTGCTACATTCATATATTAACTCACTCATTTGCCAAAACCCTTAATCCTCTATTAGAGTTGCGGAGAGGCTGGAGCCTATCTCAGCCGACACTGGACAAAAGCAGGGTACACCCTGAAAAGCTCACCTGTTTTTTTTAATGTACTACATTGATATAAAAATTTATTCTAATCAGTGGCCTTTATTACGTAGACTGTCAAGAGTATTGTGTGGTTATTACTTGTTATCCTCTCACTTCTTATTTAACATAAATTTAAAATGCATGATTAAAATGCACATCATGCTCATAATAACATACACAAAGGTTTTTTTTGCTTATAAAAATATTTGCATTTTCATTCTCTTTTATTTTACAGTTTGTATAGTGTGGAAATAGGGTTTTTATTAGCCACTCACCCTGAGCGTGTGTGTGTGTGTGTGTGTGTGTGTGTGTGTGTGTGTGTGTGTCTTCCCCTGCTGTTTGTAGATGGTATTTTGGTAAACTAGGAAGGAAAGATGCAGAAAGGCAGCTCTTTTCGGCAGGAAACCAGCGAGGCTCGTATCTCATCCGAGAGAGCGAAACCACTAAAGGTCAGGTCACATGACAACATCACGGCGTATAGAACTGGAAAGGATTATAATTTTGTTAAAACAGGTAGCAGTGTTACAGTATAATCAGTGTGTGTGTGTGTGTGTGTTTTGCTGTGTAAAGGTGCATTCTCTCTGTCTATCCGGGACTGGGACGAGCTTAAAGGTGACCATGTGAAGCACTATAAGATCCGTAAGCTTGACAGTGGAGGTTATTACATTACAACACGCTCACAGTTCCAGACGCTACAACAACTCGTCCAGCATTACTCAGGTACATCTCTGTTACACTTACTGCTCTATTATATTTTATATATTACACTCTATATATTACAGTCTATACTTCATTGCACTCTATACTCTATCATACTCTACATATTGCACTCTATACTCTGTTATACTCTGTATATTACACGCTATACTCTATTACATTCTATACTTTACCATACTCTATATATTACATTCTATACTCTATCATACTCTACATATTGCACTCTATACTCTGTTATACTCTGTATATTACACGCTATACTCTATTACATTCTATACTTTACCATACTCTATATATTACATTCTATACTCTATCATACTCTACATATTGCACTCTATACTCTGTTATACTCTGTATATTACACGCTGTACTCTATTACATTCTATACTCTACCATACTCTATATATTACATTCTGTACTCTATCATACTCTACATATTGCACTCTGTACTCTGTTATACTCTGTATATTACACACAATACTCTATTACAATCTATACCATACTCTATATATTACATTCTATACACTATCATACTCTACATATTGCACTCTATACTCCATCAGTCTATACTTTATTACACTATCTATTAGTCTGTACACTGTTACACTCTATACTCTATGACACTCTATACTCACACACTCTACATGTCACACTCCACATACTTTACCACACTCTTTATATTACAGGCGGTATGTGTGTGAGGGTCTTGTGTGTGTGTGTGTGTGTGTGTGTCAATTTGCAAGCTGATGATGCGTTTTCCTGCTTCAGAGCGTGCGTCAGGTCTGTGTTTCCGATTGGTCAGCCCATGCCACAAAGGGATGCCTCGTCTCACTGACCTGTCAGTGAAAACCAAAGATGTGTGGGAGATCCTGCGAGAATCGCTGCAGCTCGTAAAGCGATTGGGCAACGGCCAATTTGGGGAGGTCTGGATGGGTATGACCTCGTCCACTGCGCCTAACCAGTCACGCAGAGAGACGGAAGAACGCCTCCTCGAGGGGGCAGAGTCTGTTAGTGAAAGATGATTATAGCATCAACCAGCTCATTAGCATGATTTTGTAGGGTGATGGAGTGCGGGGCGTAACTCGCTCGCTTGGCGTGATTTCCGTCTCTCTGCCTGCATGTTCCCCTTCCTTAACATCATCTCCCTTCCCTCTTCTCCCCCTCCCAGTGCATGCGGATGGTCTGTGCTATCATTTAACTGGTGTGTGTGTGAACTACACGCCAGAAACAGTGGGTCTTACACATGACACCTGGGAAATTGCTCGCACCTCTCTGTGGCTGGAGGTCAAGCTTGGAGCAGGATGTTTTGCTGAAGTCTGGTGTGGTAAGGCCCAATAACTTCATAAATTCATTGATGAAGAGTTCAGAGATGTAAGGTTTAAACGTAAGCAGTTGGATGGTCAAATAGCTCATTAAAAAACATTCTTATTCCATAATAAGCATGTGAATAAAAAAGGCTACATTATTATTCCACTCTTTCATTATAGACACAAGACTATGTGCATACATAACACCGATATCAACAGTACCTCATAACTCAATCAGCATCCATTACATAGATGGTGGTGTTTCACACTGAATAACTGGAACAGGTAATATTATTGGCGGCACGGTGGCGAAGTGGTTAGCACGTTCGGCTCACGTCAATAAGGTACCGGGTTCGATTCTCAAACTCAGGGCATTTCTGTGTGGCGTTTGCATGTTCTTTCCGTGCATGCGTGGGTTTCCTCCAGGTACTCCAGTTTCCTCCTACAGTCCACAAACATGCACAGTAAGTTCCAAATTGCCCCTCTGTGTGAGCGTGAATATGAATGGTTGTATGTGTGTTCAGGGTGTTGAGGATGTACTCCACCTTCGCCCAAAGTCAGCTGAGATGGGCACCAGCCTCCCCACGACCCTAGTTAGGATTAAGCAGCTTAGAAAATGAATGAATGAATGATTTAAGGTAATATTTTGATTCCAGGTTTCATCAGTGGAGGTATATATACTATAGAGATATCCATTAGCTCTTAACTCAGTAACATTTCAAACATTTGTAGCTATACTTTTCCATGGGGTACACCCTGTACAGCATGCAAGGAGTGGTACACCCTGAACAGCATGCAAGGAGGGGTACACCCTGAACAGCATGCAAGGAGTGGTACACCCTGAACAGCATGCAAGGAGGGGTACACCCTGAACAGCATGCAAGGAGGGGTACACCCTGAACAGCATGCCAGACTATCGCAGGACCAGCACAAACACAACCATTCCCTTCCAGGGGCAATTTAGAACTGCCGGTTAGCCTAATGTGCTTGTTTTTGGACGGTGGGAGGAAACCGGAGTACCCAGAAGAAACCAAGCGAGCACAGGGAGAACATGCACACTCCACACAGAATCGCTGAGCCCGGGACTTAAACCCAGGACCTTCTTGCTATGAGGCAGGCGTGCTAACCACTATGCCACTGTTCTGCCTTCCCTATGATTCAAAATGATAATTTAGGATGAAGAGATGTTGATATTACATAAATTAGGTACTAATTTATTCCAAAATATTTCCAGTTTAAAACATTTTCATATGATGTAAAAGTAAACATCTCTCTCCGTAGTGCAGTTGCAGGATTTGTCACTGCCTTATTGTCATAAGTCTTACGTTTTCTTTGTGTATAATAAGTTCTTTTAATAAGTTTGAACTTTATAGTTTAATTACATGCAGAATTTAATATTTTATGCATTTTCTACTGAAGAATCTGGATCCATATTTATAATCATATTTATAATTCTATTATATAAATCATTCTTCCAGATCCAGTAGTGTGCTAGCAGTATTTTTCAGATTATTTATGATCTTTTTGCGGCGCTCCCAAGCAAAGCACCATAGTCATGAAAAATGGCTTGGAGGGTTGTTCCATGTTCTGTCCAGTGTCCATGTGTGCCCACCACAGGAAACCCAACAAGGCTGCTGTATCGCTGAGTTAATGGAGACTGTCTGTTATGTATCGCTGACTTGTATGACGATGGGCAGCAATTAAAAGAACATATGTATTTATTATTTATAACAAAACTGAAACCTAAAAAAACACAGTCTCATACACCACTGCTCAAACTTGTAGAGAAAACAGACTATCTCCAGCAGACAGACAGACTTTCACAAACACCAATGTTTTTGAAGCAAATCAGAAGCTTAACAGAACATGAAGTTGAGCTCCTAAGCAGAGCATAGTTCATGCAATATGAATTGGGTGCTTGTCCCGTGTCCATGCATGCCCACCACAGTAAACCCAAAGTTACGTCAGAATAAATTAAATAAGTGAGTAATAAAAGTAATAACACTTTTTTAAAAATTGTGTTTTCAGGTAATTTTTCATAACATGTGACCTTTCTGTAAATGAGGACCAAACAGACCATTTCCTATTTTGAAACTCTGAATCACATTAACCCAGATTTTCTGATGTTTTTTTTTTAATATAAAAAAATATAAACACAAATGGAAACGCACTTAATTCAATAATATTTGCATGTTCTTCCGTATTAACGTCCTGATTCTGAGCTTAATTCTGTCTTGTCCTCCTTCCCTGTAATATTTGGTTTGATTTCCTCTTCCTCTACACTGCTGGGTCTGAAGTTTTGAGTTTACAGCCGAGAAATGATTCTATTTCATCAGTACATTTAATAATTACTAAGTTTCTCTCTAGGGGGGCAGGGGTGGCCCACTGGTAGGGTGCTGGATTACTGATCCCAAGGTCGGGAGTTCAAGCCCCACTGTCACCGGGTTGTCACTGCTGTCCCCCCAGTGCAGCTAACTGGGTTATCAAAGGCCAGCCATG
>JAQMYF010000022.1:15649915-15662075 GCA_030014195.1 Neosilurus mollespiculum
CATTCTACCTCCCACCCTGCCCCTATTTCTGCTTTTCACCCTGCCCCTCATTCTACCTCCCACCCTGCTCCTCATCCTGCCTCCCACCCTGCCCCTCATCCTGCCTCTTTCCACTCCATCTTCTCTCTCACTCTACCTCTCATGTTGTCTGCCACCTCACCTCTCATCTCATTTCCCACCCCGCCCTCATTCTTACCCTCATCCTGCCTCCCGCCACCCTGCTCCTTTTTCTGCCTCTCATCCCATTCCACCCTTTCACCCTCACCTCTCTTGTCACCCCACCCCTTATCCCACCTCTTGCTCCACTTTTTTTTTTTTTCAGGTGCGAAGTTCCCCATTAAGTGGACGGCTCCGGAGGCAGCACTTTACGGAAAGTTCACCATTAAATCAGACGTCTGGTCCTTCGGCATCCTACTCACGGAACTGGTGACAAAAGGACGAGTTCCATATCCAGGTAACACACAAAGAATCCCTAATTGTCAAAAAAAACTGAAAAAAAAACAATTAATCAACCTTTTTTTTAAGAACTAAGATCTCAATGTCAAATACCTGTAAGGTTCAGTACAGCACACTTTCTTAGTACCTACATACTCTAAGGAGAAACGGGTTCTGCTAGGGTTCTTATATCCTCAGAAATATTCAGCGTGCAACCCTAACCAGGTTGTAGTATGATGACCTTTCACATGTGTGTTCTTTAAGGGTTTGTCGCTTCCTAAAAATGGTTCTACTCGGAACCTGCTCTGAAAGGGAAACACTCTGTAGTAGGGTTCTATATAGAACCTTTAAGAGAACCCGTACTGACAGACAGTGAGTAAATAAAGTTGTTTGAGACGCAGCCACAACAACAATTAAAATATGGTTAATTTATGTACATGTTTCTTTGTTTGTGTGTGTGTGTGTGTGTGTGTGTGTGTGTAGGAATGAACAACAGGGAGGTGTTGGAACAGGTGGAATGTGGGTACCGTATGCAGTGTCCCCTGGACTGTCCCGGGTCTCTGTACGAGCTTATGCTACAGTGCTGGAAGCAGAACGCAGAGGAACGTCACACTTTTGAGTACCTGCAGGCATTCCTGGAAGATTATTTCACAGCTACCGAGCCGCAGTACCAGCCCGGAGACAATTTATGATCCCACCAACAGCACCCCTGGCAGTCTGGAGGCGGAGTCACAGCTTCCATCCATTCCTTTAACAGAATGGCACCCTTCTCTGGCCTGGAGATTATTTAAACTTTTTAACCACGTTTTCACAATCCAGATGCAGATCTGATGGGGCTTTAGTGAATGTGAGAGGAATCGTGAGCAATATGTGCTTAAGTACAAACAAGGAGAAGTGGGGAATTGTGGGTAACTGTGCCTTTTTTTAGGTTTTCTTTAATTATGGATGTAATAGTGGTGAACATGACAGAAGATAAAATGTACAGCGAAAACAAAAACTAAATCAGGCGTCAGGCTTTTCTACAGATGCTGCCAAGTTTGTTTTCTGGAATTTATTTTTCGTTTATTTTTAAATGTTTTTAATTAATGTCCAAAGACCCATTATGCAATGCTGCCTTTGTTGTTTATTGTTCGTGTTCTGTACCGAATTTTATATTTTATTCTAATTCTAACAACAAAATATAAGTTAAAAATAATATATGTTGCATTTTTTGCCATCATAGTACTTTTCATTTTAAAGAGATGAAATAACTGCCTTTATAATACTTAGTGTTATTTTACTTCTTCCTCTCAGGTGTGTTAATGATCATGTGACCATAACGATGGGTCAAATCCTGTGAAACAGTTTCAGACTCACACAGAAGCTCTTACATTTTTGTTCTTTATTTGATTTGTATGTTTTTTTCTGTCTTTTTGTAGCTTTAATGTTTGTAATTTAACCGGGGACCAACTGAATGATTAAGTGGTTAAAATTCCACAGGGGGTGCCATGGTACCGCTTTATATCTCAACCTTATCAACTTCCCTTAACAGTCTGCACTTGTAATTGACTAGCGTGCTTCTTTACTCCTCTGATAAGTGACTAGGTGGAGGATTAAAACCCAAACCCAAATCTGAACAATCAAATGATCTTCTGAAATGTGTTGTTGCTTTTGTTCATACTAGAAAAAACTGTACAGACCACAGCAGTGCATTCTGGGTAACTTGTCTGCATCGACATTTTGCGCTGAATTAAGGGAAAGTCAAGGAGGGGACTTTGATTTTGGGCCCAATGTGTTTTTATATTGCAGTTTGTTGCATGTTCTTTTTTTAAAATACATTTGCAATTTCTAAATAAAACAAAAAGTTTACTCTGTGAATTATTGTTATTGTTATTATTATTGGTGTTTTTTTTATTATTACTGCACAGTGTGTGTGTGTGTGTTTTCTCATTTACTTTTTGTCCACTAGCTGATGACTAGTGATATTTAGTTATATGTAAAGGATCGGTTCTTTTAATCGGCTTGGTGAACTATACGGCTGACTTATGCAAGTCTTTTTCGTACAGTTAAGAAAACAAAAATAGTCGTTAATATCTTGAATAAAGAACATGGATGCAGAGATGTTTACTTGATCTGTGGTACCTTTATTGATAAACTTTAAGCTCCACCTTTACAATCATGAGTTAATTCTGTGAGTCACTCTCCTCTGTTCCGATATGTAAAGGTGTAGTAAAATAATAAAGGAATAAAAAAATAATAACACAATTTATTTGTAAAATAATATCAAGGATTATTCATGTTTACATCCCTCTTACTGTTTGCTGTCTGATTGAATCAGTTGCTAATCAAACATGCAAATGAATCAGTGAATGAATCAGTGATTGAATTACTGAACCCAGAATTAAACAGAGATCAGATTTGTGAAATAAACTAATATACTATAAACATAACTAAAATACCTAATTACTTTAAATTATTTTTAATATTAAAATAATTAAGGTGAGGAAATTAATAAAGGAGTCAGTGACTGAATCAATCACTAAATTGATTCAGATTTTATTATTAAATTATTCTGAAGAATCTCATGGGTGAATGAAGTTAAATAGGTCATTGAAAGGCAGACAGCTTTTGTTTCTAGTCTTTAATAATTATCATTTTAATAACAGAAAATACATATTTGCATTGTAGCTGTGAGCTTAGCATAATTAATTAAGTACAGCAACCTATAGCCCAGAGTTTAGCATGGTGCAGAGGGTACGGTACACATATTATGTAGTGGAGTTGTGTTTGTGTTGTTTACACACACAGTAAGGAAACTGTTTCAGTAAATCAATATTCAATAAAAAAAAAAAATTCCACAAATCAATAATAACCAACACCACTTCCTGTCTTCAGGTAATGTAGTGTGTGTTTATATGTTGGTTACCTGCCCATCTGTTCTCTCTCTCTCTCTCTCTCTCTCTCTCTCTCGCTCTCTCTCTCTCTCTCTCTTTGTGTGTGTGTGTGTGTGTGTGTGTGTGTGTGTGTGTGTGTGTGTTGTGTGTGTGTGGGGTGTGCTCAGGTAAGTTTATTAACCTACACTCAGTTGTACGGGTTCATCTGTCGCAGTGAGTACACATAACTTTCACCATACAAAACATGTACACTCTTTAGATTAGGGCTCTGTGTGTGTGTGTGTGTGTGTGTGTGTGTGTGTTTTCTGTATCATTAAAATGTGCTGAAGTTCTCTTTAATTAAATTTTTATATTTCATGTGTTTTAATTTTTGTTTTGTTGGTTGACATGAGAATTCAGTCAAACTAAACAATAAACTAAATATAATTACAATAATTGTAAAATGAATATAAAAATAATACAATCATTTTAAATCCTGATTTTATTTCTGTTTATGTCGAATTATAAGCTAAATGTAGCTGAAAAAACAAATTACATCCTAATAGTTTTCAACCTATGAACCTATGTGTGTGTGTGTGTGTGTGTGTGTGTGTGTAACACTTGATATGTTTTTTAATTTCTTTGTTTTTTCTTAAATATCTTTATATTTATATACAGTTATTTTACTGTTATTCTGAGAAGTGCAGCATTCAAGTGTGTGTGTGTGTGTGTGTGTGTAACGACTTTTTGTTGCAGTGTTAGTGCTGTATGATGGACGGAGCGAGTGTTTTCATTACCATTCAGAAGGTGTACTACCCGCTGCTGTGCATTCTGGGTATTCCAGGTGTGTGAGTAATCTTGAAATATTCACAGATTTAGATTCACGTATAAGATTCTGGAGGTTAACACTATCACAGGATCCTCAGTGCACATTCTGGAACATTTTGAATTCTCAGTGGGCTTCTTCAGTCCTCAGAGTGGGTTTTAACCATCCCAAATGTGGGTTCACTCTTCTCAGAGCACTTCTAAAATCTTCAGTGTGATTCTAGAACATTATTGTGTTTGTAAAACGCAGTCCTTACAGCAGAATTACAATCTTTAGTGGGGATCTAGAATCTTCAGTGGGACAGATAAAAATCCAGAACCCTATCAAATCCAATCAATCCAATCCACCTTTATTTATAAAACACTTTACAAAACAACACCAGTTGATACAAAGTGCTGTACAGAGGACTAAATACCCTACGGACAATCTAGTGGTTGTAAAATCTTCACTGATGATCTTCAGTGGGGTTCTAGAATTCCCAAAGCGGACCACAAAAATACATGAGGGTGGCGTCACTGTTCTCAGATCAGTGTGAAACAGACGCGTGGAACATCAGCTCATTTCCTCAGCTCCTGACTCCTTCCTCTCCTTCCCCTGCAGCAAACCTCTTCACGTTCTACATGCTGTGTTGGCGTGTGTGTGGCATGTCAAACTCAGCACGTGTATACCTAAGTTGCTTGGCGGTAGTGGACACATGGTACTTGGTGTGGGTGGCGCTGCTCGACCTTAGCCTGGTGTTCCTGCAACCACAGCCGTTCTGGCACGATCGCCCGTGGTGCGGCCTCATAAACTTCCTGCAGTTTGGAACGTTCTACGCCTCGGCCTGGCTCGTCGTGGCCTTCACCATCGAGCGCTACCTGGTGTTCAGAGTGATGATGAGTCGACAACGCCACCTGCAGGTCAGACATGCCCTCCTCACCTGCACCACCATCGTCCTGCTCTCACACCTGGCCTCCGTTCCCCTCAGCTGGATCAATGCAGTGGTACAGGTGCAGAAAAAAATCCTCACACTTTATTTACAGTTTTACATTTCATTCATATTTTACTGACACTTTTACACATTATTTATGCTATTTTAAACTTTATACTTTTTCTACATTTACACCTAATTTATTAAATTTTTTACAATTTTACACTTTATTTACACTATTAACTAAAACTCTTTGCGCCTTCATTATTTACAATTTATTCATAAATTATTTATATTTTGTTTACACCATACACTTTATTTATACTTTAGTTTATTCGGATTTTTTAATTTATTTAATTATATTAAATTTTTAATGTAATACTTTATTTGCATTTTAATTTATCCCTCATTTTTCCATCCATTCATTCATTCATTTTCTGAACCACTTAATGCTAATTAGGGTCACGGGGAGGCTAGTGCTCATCTCAGCCGACTCCGGGCGAGGGCAGAGTACACCCTGGGCAGCTCGCCAGGCCATCGCAGGGCAGAAACACGCTGACGGCTATGCAGCCTACTCTTTACAAAGATCAGCAATGGTACTTTTACATGCTTCTCACCACAGACAGTGAGAGACATGACCGGCATTTGATAACCCAGTTAGCTGCACTGGGGGGACAGCAGTGAGATCCTGTTCATAGTGGGGTTTGAACCCCCGACCTTGGGATCTGTAATCCAGCACCCTACCACCGGGCCATGCAATTTGATTTAGATTTACTAAATTAAGAGTGGCACAATGGCGTAGTGGTTAGCACATCCACCTCACAGCAAGAAGGTCCTGGGTTCGATTCCTGGGCTCGGGGCGTTTCTGTGTGGAGTTTGCATGTTCTCCCTGTGCTTGCGTGGGTTTCTTCTGGTACTCCAGTTTCCTCCCACAGTCCAAAAACATGCACATTATGCTAACTGACCCTAGGTGTGAGTGTGTGTGTGTGTGTGTGTGTGTGTGTGTGTGTGAATGAGAGTGTGCTGGCACTGCAATGGCCTGTCGACCAGAGTCAGCTGAGATGGGCGCCAGTCTCCCCACAACCCTCATTAGGATTAAGTGGCTTAGAAAACAAATGAATTAATGATATACTTAATTGCATAAATATATAATGTTTAGAAAAATTAAATAAGTAAAATGTAAAAAATGTGAAAAGTATTTTTATTTACATGTTTACATTTATTAGTTAACACTTTGCTGTTGCATGGTGGCAGAGTGTTTGGCACATCTGCCTCACAGCAAGAGGGTCCTGGGTTCAAGTCCCGAGCTCAGGCGTTTCTGTGTAGAGTTTGCATGTTCACCCTGTGCCTGCATAGTGTTCCTCCAGGTACTCTGGTTTCCTCCCACAGTGCATGACATGAACATTAGGCTAATTGGCTGCTCCAAATTGCCCCTAGGTGTGAATGGTTGTGTGAATGGTTGGTCTGGTGAACTGTTCAGAGTGTACCCTGCCTTCAACCAGTGACAGCTGACATAGGTTCCAAGTAAGCGGTTCGGCAAATGAGTGAGTGACTGAGTGTATAGTTCTCTGTGTTCCAGGTGAATCTGACTCTGAATGGACAGACGGTTACAGTTCCACGTTGTCTTTATCGAGACGCACTCTACTCCACTGTGGTGGTTTGGGTCACATCTTTTCTGTCCAGCGGAGTTCCTATTCTGCTTGTCATCATCTTTAACTCTCTGATTGCGTACGAGCTGCTTGGCTCCAGTCGCCTCTTCACTAAAGAAGAACGCCGAACGATTCAGGCCTGTCGGACACGAGGTTCTGCCCGCAGGACTCTGCTGCTGCTTGGGATCGTCTCGGTGGCATTTGTGGTTCTTGGCTTGCCGCGTTTCATCACCTACTGCATCCTGCGCACCAAACACAACCACAAAGACTTCAATCGAGACGACTACACCATCGCCATCAACGTCATCGGCGACGTTGCCAACATGCTGCACAACCTCAATTCCAGCACCAACTTCCTGTTGTACTGTGTAGCGAGCCGCAGGTTCCGGAACGAGATCATCAACACATTCAGATGCCAAGTCAGAGCCCGAGAACTCAGCTCCTTCTTCACACAAACCACCATGAAGGTCTTCTCTGTGACTGAGCGTAGAGAAGTGGCAGGACGAGACCCCGTCTCCATCGTTCTGACCAAACTGAGACATCTGGAGAATCCAATAGTACCGAGCTCGAATGGTTCTACTGATTACTGGACCCTGAGACAGTTCTGAACATGCTGTGTGGGAAATATAGCAAAATGAACTCACACCAACCATCCTTCTCCTGAAACTGTTCAATAAATATAATCATTAGTGAAAAAAAACAAGAGTACAGAAAGTTTTTATTTCTCAATTTGCACATTTTATTATTTTTGTGTTTCCTTTTTTTAAGGAATTTTAGGAAATGATTCCAGGAAAGTAGAAGTTATTGTTCCCTTTGGGAATTGCTTTCTGATACTAACAGGGAAATGAATCAGGGAAGAGGTTGGGCCAGATAATCAGTGGTTGTTCAGGGTATGGGGGCAGTGGGCTGGGTGTGGCATGGAGGAGATTGGGCCAATAGGATCAGGGGTTGGGTCAGGGTACAGGGGCCAGCATGTGGGGCATGGTATGGAAGAAGGTGGGCCATAGGATTAGGGATGGAGTGGAGGGTGGTCTAGAAATTAGGGGTGGCATGGAACTGGGTGGGAGAAAGGGTTAGAGATGGGCGCCAGCCTCCACGCGACCCTAATTAGGAATAAGCGGTTCTGAAAATGCATGAATGAATGAATAATAATAATAATGATGATTGGGGTAGTGGTGGCCCGGTGGTAGGGTGCTGGATTTCTGATCCCAAGGTCGGGGGTTCAAGCCCCTCTATCAGCGGGTTGTCACTGCTGTCCCCCCAGTGCAGCTAACTGGGATATCAAAGGTCGGCCATGTCTCTCACTGTCTGTGAGACCATAGTTGACCATAGACCATGTGTTTCTGCCCTGCGATGGCCTGGCGAGCTGTCCAGGGTGCACTCTGCTCTTGTCCAGGCTGAGATGGGCGCCAGCCTCCCCGCGACCCTAGGTAGGATTAAGCGGTTCAGAAAATGGAATGAAATAAAACGGCCACCAGGTGGCGGTATTTGTTGTGTATTTTCAATATCCCAGCAACCAGATGTTTCTGAGTTGAAATCCTGCCTTCTTATACACACACACACACACACACACGCACTAACCGGTTTGGCAGTAGGGACTTTTCCTGATTTGCATTCTTACCGCTCATTTCCTGAAAGAACTGAAAGCTGAACGCACTTCCGCATGCGCCGTACAGGTGACCCTGACCCACCTGAGACAGGTAAGAGCGCGAGCCACCTGAAAACTCTCTTATTTCAACATTTTGATTTAAAACAATGTGTTTTAAGCGATCTGTGTACAGGGAAAACAGTTTAAAGTAAAAACCGGTGTGTGTGTGTGTGTATATGTGTGTGTGTGTGTATATGTGTGGGTGTGTGTATATGTGTGTGTGTGTGTGTGTGTGTCTGTTAAAATTAAATTGATGCCAGTAAATGAATGTAATTGAATTCTCTGTGTAGAATATGTGTATGCTGTACTGAGTAAACACAAACAAATAAAATACTATCAGTGTCACTTCACCCTAAAACATTTGTAAACAGGTTTGTATTGCAGTTTTGCATAAAATAGAAGTTGTTTAGTAATAGAAGTAAATAAAACACCCAAGTGAATGTTGTGTTGACTGAATGCTTTTCCAAGAAAGCTGAATCTCTCCCTTTGTTGTAATTGTTCTAATTAAATATTGTGACTGAACTCTGACTAATGATTAGAGTAACGCACTCATTATATACAACACAGTCACAATAATGCTCATTTCCTCAATTACTCAACTGCAAAAAAGTTTCCATTTCAAATGGAAAAGTGTTTATTCCAGATAGGCCAAACTTTCCCTTTAATTTATTAAAGTTTAAAACTTTAGGAACTTTATTGGCATTATGAATTGTTTATTACAATGTAATAACAAAACAAAAGATGTTGGAGCTCGTCCCATTTGACTTCAGGCAAAGAGAGGGTACACCCTGAACAGCTCACCATAACACTGCAGGGCCAACACACCCACACACCCACACACACACATAATCCAATATAGAGAATATCCAATTAGCCTAATGTGCATGTCTTTGGACTGTGGGAGGAAACCGGAGTACCCAGAGGAAACTCACGCAAACACAGAGAGAACATGCAGACTCTACACAGAAACACCCTTGTTGGCCATGGGACTCAATCACAGAACCTTCTTGGTGTGGGGAAGAAGTGTTAACCACTACATCACTGTCCCACTGGGGCCGGTGGCGTAGCGGTTAGGGTGCCGGAGATCATGGGTTCGAATCCCCGTTGGCCCCCACCGTGCTAGGTCTTGGCAAGGTCTGGGCAAGGTCTTAACCACAAGTGTGCCACCCAGCAGTATAAATGGGTACCAGTAAAAATACTGGGAAGGTAACCTGTGATGGACTAGCGTCCCATCCAGGAGGAGATGAACTCTTAGTCGCTTCACGCTACAGTAATCGGGCATAAAAAGTGTAAAAGCCCGGCAGACTTACCTTACTGTCCCACCCCAGCAGAACCACTTTATACTATTAGGGTTGCGTTGACGTTGGGCAAAGGCTGTGTACACTCTGAAGGAATACCTTTTTTTAAAAAAAGTTGTTGTTCTTGCAGTTTGGACATTCACAGAACATCTCCTGAGTGATGGCATCAAGTCCAGGTATCATAGCATCTGTTTTTATTAATTTAATAATTTTAAATTTAAAAATGATCATTTTTATAAAAATAAATAAATGACACCAGAAAGTCGCTGCTGCTCTAGTAAGAATGAATACATTTCTTTTGTAAATAAACAAACTTCTCAAATATTCTCAAAGTTCTCATCTAAGTGTCCTACTATTAGCCAAAGTTTACATAGCCTGCTAGGAGCATTAGCATTGATTAATTATTGAATCAAAACAGAAAATCTTCACAAATACTTCATTTTAACTTTAAATCTGTTATATTGTTATTTTTCTTTTTTATTAAAAAAAAGTCTCTCTTCTTTTTTAAATGACTTTTTTATATATATTAATTCTTCTCTTCTTCATGATTTTTCCTTTCTTTCTCTTTTTTGACTCGGTTTCTGAAGCTTCCTGTCCTCATCTCAGCATTCCGGTCGAGATGGATGAATCAATGACATCATCGTCTCTGAACTTAGCCTGGCCAGTGTGTCAAAAGTGTTCAATTCGTGTTGATGAGCTCACACCCACAAGCAGTGACATCATGCTTAATAAAAAGCAAGAGGTCGAGTGCCCGGACGCTTGTTTGAGAGGTTGTGTGTTAGGGTATGTAGCCAGAACCCATGAACTGGGTACATCACGCATACATCATGGGCTTCGACTCCCCCCAGAGAGGTTTACTGAAGTGGGTGATGGAGCGAATCAGTGGAATGTTCCGAGCGAGGATGAGGAGAGTCTGGAGCCACCTCTTCCTCTGCGCTCCGATGTGGCACAAAGTGAGCGTCGAGCCGCTCATCCTGGACTGACACAATCACGTATGTTCGGCTACAGTTGACATTAAAATACGCAAATTTTGTGCCCATGTTCTTTTGCTCCACACACTCTGATGATTCCTTCTCTTTTCAACTTTTACCTCAATTACCATGATTTGTTTCTTTTACCTAAATGACCGTGATTTGTGTGTACATTCGTATCAGGTTTTTTTAATTCAGTATAGTGGTGTGTAATTGTGTGTGTATGTGTGTGTAGCTCGTTATGCTGTGGATCCTCCCTGTCCCAGATGTCCACCTCCACCTGTAAACATACCACAACAGATCCGGTAAGGCAGGTAGCACACACACACACACACACATTGCATTTTATATATATATATATATATATATATATATTTTATTTATTTTGTGTTTGAACACACTCTGTTTGGTACCCTGTAGGCCCTGCAAACCCTTGGCACCACACCAGGCCTCCACCCATGGGAGAGACACACCTGATGTGATGACAGAAAGATGGATTCTTCCCTCTCAGCCAAACAGACCAGGTCATGTCCCGGCATACGAAGTGAGGCGTACCATCAGTCTTCCTGATAACTGCCGTGAGTTGCATTTCAATTCTTCTGCTAAAATATTTTGTTTCATTTCTCTCTTTCACTCTCTCTCTCTGTCTCTCTCTCTCTCTCTCTCTCTCTGTCTTTTTCTCTATCAGTGCAAAAACTAAAGCAGCAAACTCTAAACTCAGACTAAATGAAGTGGGGTCATGTGACCCCTATGTGTAATTTATATAAATTCATTCATTCATTCATTTTCTAAGTCGCTTAATCCTAATTAGGGTCGCTGAGAGATTGGCGCCCATCTCAGCCGACTCTGGGCGAAGGCAGGGTACACCCTGGAGAGCTCACAAGGCCACCGCAGGCCCAACACAATCATTCACACTCACACTCACACCTAGGTGCGATTTGGAAAAGCCAATTAGCCTACTGTGCATGTTTTCAGACTCTGGGAGGAAACCGGAATATCCAGAGGAAACTCTTTTTTATTTATTTTAATTTATATAAATGTTTAATTTAAAACTTTTTTTAAAAAATGTTTCTGATTTTCAGGAACTGTTTTTGTCACCTATTCCGTGGACGTAGCAGAGGAGATCTTTCCATTTGTGACGTTTTTAATAAATCAAGGCTTCAGACCCGCGGTGAGTCTCAATATAATTGTCTCTTTTAATGACATGAACTTTGTTCCTTTAATGATTGGTTTGATTATTGTTGTTTTAATATTGAAATGTAAAGTAAATGTTCTTTTTAACTGTAGATTGATATTTTCGATAATGCCGTGCGGCAGATGGACGTGAACAAGTGGATGGATGGCTACATAAAAGACGTGAGTTTATTATGTACTTTTAGTAAACTCTCTGTATATAACTTACACTACAGTAAAACACAAGATACGTTTTTCTTAATAAAGTTTATCATTTTACTTCACATGTATATAAATGAGTTATAATAATATTTCTTGTTGGGGCAGTGGTGGCCTGGTGGTAGGGTGCTGGATTACTGATCCCAAGGTCGAGGGTTCAAGCCCCACTATCAGCGGGT
>JAQMYF010000022.1:15681336-15701102 GCA_030014195.1 Neosilurus mollespiculum
CACGCACGCACACACCCCAGGTAACAAACACACACACACACGCACGCACACACCCCAGGTAACAAACACACACACACGCACGCACACACCCCAGGTAACACACACCCGAACACCCCAGGTAGCAAACACACACACGCACACCCCAGGTAACACACACTAACACACGTGCACACACACCCCAGGTAACACACGCGCACACACACACCCCATGTAACACCCCCTGCAGGTAACACACCCCCGGACACCCCAGGTAGCAAACACACGTGCACACCCCTGGTAACACACGCACACACCCCAGGTAACACGCGCGCATGCACACACCCCAGGTAACACACGCACGTGCACACACACGCACCCAAGGTCTCACACACCCACACGCACCCCAGGTAACACCCACATGCACCCCAGGTAACACACACGTGTGCTTACACCCAAGTAGCACCCACCCACTCCAGGAAAACACACACAAGTAACACGAATACACACAGGTTTTGCTTCATAAAGTCAAATAATTTTTGATTATTTTTTTTCCTCTGTGTGTGTGTGTGTGTGTGTGTGTGTGTGTTAGACCCCATTGAGCAGTGTAAGATCCCTGTAGAAGATGAGAGTACTCTGAAAAGCTCCAGACTGGGTGAGAGTGTGTTGGGAGGAACATTTGCTCACTGGGATGAGAATAATTTACCCAGGTGAGATTTATAATTATGTTTATAAACTAAATATGCTTCTAAGAAACATTATCCACACCCATGCGTTCACCATGCGTGTGTATGTTGCAGCTCCCTAGTGTTGGAGGACGTAGCGAGGGTGAGTGTGTGTGAGCTGGAGGCTGACGCTGTTGCAGCAGACATCCTGAACCGTCTGGAAATCGAGAGTAAGCAGCTAATGTTAGCATGTTAGCATTGAGAATGAAGGGACTGATTGTTTTGACTCATTATTGAACTCCGGCTGAGTGTTTACAGCTGCAGATCTGAAAACATGTGTATGTGTGTGTGCGCGTGTAGATCAGATCGGAAGGAATCCCGGCCTGCAGGCCATCTGGGAAGACGAGAAGCAGAGACGGAGGGTGAGGAACGAGAGCTCACAGATAGAAACACCTCAGTCCCAGGGTGAGTCAGACACACACACAAACACACACACACAAACACACCTATCTCTCACTCAAGTAATTTGTGTTCTGACTGTACATGGATGTGTGTGTTGCAGATCGGTTGTGTGTTGAACTGGTGGAGAGCGAGCGGTTCTTCATGAAGAGGTTAAAAGAGAAGCTAAAAGAGAACCAGTTTGATGTGTGAGAGTACACACATACACACACACTTCGAGAGAGAGATCTGTACACTTTGTTTAAAAAGACCTGAAATCAGTTTACACACACAAGGAAGGCATTTAGAGAGACAGAGAGAGGGCGTGAGACAGTGTTGTAGGTGCAGATAGACAGGATAACTGACAGGATAATTAACATGCACAATTCTCCTGAGTTCTGTTCTCCTTACACTCCTTACCTTAATTACTGTGGGGGTACTTTTCACACTGCTTAATTTTTTCCTTCTTCCCTTTTCCCTTTTTTATCTCATCCTTATCCTCTGATTCTCGATAAAATCCTATTTGTCCTCTACAGTGAAGTCAATTCCCGTCTCCATTTGGCTTTGTCCTAGGTTACAGTCCAGGTTACTTGTTTTTGTTGCGCTCTTTCTCATAGCGCTGTGGAATTTAGGACAAGGCTGATGGACAGACCGGAGCACGCCTGCTCCACACTTCATATCTGTAAACCCTTTGTTTTTCTCACCAGAACACAGAGTGACATTATAGCTGATGATGATGAAGATGGACATGATGATGATGATGTTGATGACGTTGATGATTTCCCTGACCTCACACTTCACACTGATGATCTGAGTCCTGAAGATCCACCGTTGGTACCTGCCAGTCAGGTAGAAGTGCACAGAGATACGCCCACAGGTGAGACGGGAAGTACCCCATGAAGTCACGTGAGAAAGTACTGAGCTAAAAGAGATCTTGTTCACTGGCCTGTTGGCTGACCTGCTAGCTAGCCCACCAACTGGTGGAGGGTGGTTGACTAGTTCTTTAGCCAGTAAAATTGTTCAATTTTGTTTTCTGCTGAGCTTAGGTTTATATTTCACATTCATACACATGAACTCTTCCTGCCTTTCTTTCTCCTTTAAGATAATAAACGGTTTGATGGTAAAGCAGAAGTTGCTATTGTGGATGAAGAGGCCATTTTAAGCTTGTTGGAAAGCAGTCAGACCTTCCTGCCCTTGTCTCAAAAGTCCAACAAATCCCTTATTATCGGTACACAGCCATTTGTACATTTTGCTTCAACTTGAAAACATGAGAATATGTATTTAAATTTAATGACAATTAATGTTAGAGTATTTTCCTTGGGGTTTTTGTAGATAACAGCCAGGATCAGGCAATGGTGGACTTTCTTGAGGGACTCGCGGATCACCGATTTCAAAAAGACGTGCCAATAACCGCTCCCCGTCAGGAGTTATCAGGAAGTCTTAGCTGCCCTTACAATAGTGATGAAGAAGAGGTGGTGCCTGAGCTTGAGAAAGAGGAAGCGGAGCTAAGCATAATGATGTCACAAAGATGGGATGCTGATATACCTGAACCATCGACTGGGTATGGGACCCAGATTTCTCATTTCAGACTGCATGAGGCATAAGTGTTCCCTGCTTGTGAACTGTATCAATTCTAAGAAGATGAAGTCTTATGTTGAGAGTTGTGACTGTTTTTAATTATCTTCACTTGCATTTCTCTCCTCGTTTTCGTAGACTACTAGCGAAGGAAATGGGTGAAAGCTCCAGTGAAGAAGAGCAGGAGTTATTGGAGGAAGAGATGGACTGGAGTGGAAATGACAACCTTTTTGCTGACTTGTCCATTCCCCAACTGGATGGGGCTGCAGACGAGAACAGCGGTGTGTATCAATAAACTTCAACTCCCGCCCAATTAAAAAAATTATAATAATGACCATTAACACTCTCCTATGATTAGTATTATTTTATAGATGATGCACTATGCATGTTGACTTTTTTTTTTTTTTTTTTGGTGCCATACCTTTGCAGATTCATCATTATCTGACAAAGGATCCCGAACTCATACATCACTTACTGCTAAGGATAAAGTGTTGGGCAGGAAAAATCACTTCCAGAGTGAAGCTGTTCACCTAGAGCCCCCATCCTCTGCTAAAGTCCTTCTTGAATGCAAACACCCTGAGCATAGACAGTTGCTATCACTTGATAAGGAGGAATCACCTGACGATAATCTTCCTGATAAAAGTCAAGGAGCGAGTGAACCATTTACTGGTCTCAAAGTGAATACAGACATCCCATATATCCCACCAGTCAAGCACCCAATTCCAACAAATATATCCCAGATCAGTGCTGACAGAATGGGTGGGCACCCACTTTACACAAATGACAACAAAGCTCTAGGTGTTAACCAGCCAGATCCAGAGAGTGTGAGTTTTGGAAACTCGAAGATCTCCCAGAGCCGCAAAAAGCATAGTTGCATCAAAATTGCTGAAAAGAATCACATTTCCGTATTGCAGAATCACAGTTTTTCCTTGTTCTATTCTGAGCATAGGAACTGCTCCCCTAAATCCGAGCTGGAGAAAAGTGCAAAAGACTCTTCTGTGCTGATGAATATTGAACAAGCTCCAAGCTCAGTGAAAGATCTTGAGTGTCTGGTACCTCAAGAGGGTAGAATTGAGCAGGACAGTGAGGGTGATGTTGGGGAGCTTAAGATCAGATATGAAGACTACCAAGAAAACAAAACTGACCGAAAAATAGTGGCCCAGCAGGAGGCACACTACAAATTCTTTCCCAGTGTTATTCTGTCAAACTGCCTCTCAAGGCCTGTGAAGAAGCAGCTCGGAGGTAAGACAGATAGTGGTTGTAGCTTGGATCATCTGGAACAAAAAAGGTCAAGAATGAAGTTAAGCAGGAAAAGGAACAGCCAAAAAAAGGCAAGTCTGATTGAAAGTTGTCAAACTTCCAAATCTGTGGTTGCTGCAGGTTTTACCTCAATCACACAGTTTCAGTCAAGCAAGGAACCTGAGGAAAATGCTGAGATTGAAACCTGTGGTTTAACAAAAACTGATGATGTAGATAAAGTTTTAGCTCTCGGTTCTGTTGAGGAAAGTCTGACAGATCTTCCTGACAAAATAGCGTGCACCGAGTTGTCTAGTTTACCTGGCAGCAAGTACACATTGCGCACAAAACGTAAAATCCTGAATTATGATAGTGAGGATGGTGATCAGTCGAGTCCTTCTGCTTTGAAACAAGCCAACAATCCTAAAGAAAACTCTTTAATTCATACTAGTCGAAAAAAGAGGAAGTTATCCAAAAAAGAGCCACCAGTCATCATCAAATACATTATAATCAACAGGTTTAAAGGTCAGAAGAACATGTTAGTAAAGATGGCCAGGATTAAAGCAGATGAGCCACAAGTGGTATTAACGCCCCAGAAACTTGAGCATTATGATAAACTTGCCCCTCTGAAAGATTTTTGGCCGAAGGTCCCAGAGTCAACAGCTGTCAGATACCCTGTTCCTGAACCAAAGGTAAAGAAGCACCCCAAAAGGAAGGCCAAGGTTACACCCCAATCAGGGAAAATGAACAACCTTCCAAAAACAGGTTTGGTAAAACGCAGCAAAATCAGTAGGTCTAAGAAGATTAAAACCTTATTGTTACCAAAACTGCCCACTCCCAGTCCTTGCTATAATGACCTCACTGATGACTTCTGTAAGGAGTATTCTGATGTGATGATGGATTTGGGTTATCTTTCTGAGAGAGCACCAAGTCCAACTGACCCAACCCCACCTCGATGCTGGTCTCCTACTGACCCTCTTTTAGAGTCTGAGTCTAATGCTTGTTTGAAAAACCCTCAAAGCGATCCTTGTCTTAGCTCATCATATGTAGGATTGTCCAGGACCCATTATGGTAGTAGGGGCAGGACATCTAAACCAAGAAAACCTGCTGTTGAAAGTCCAAAACTAAAAACTAAAACCACTATTAAGCCTTCTAAGGGTAAATCTACACTACCTGAAGACATGCAAATAAAAAAGAACAGCTGTAGAGCTTCAAGAAAACCAAAGAAAGACATTGATATTGGGGGAAAAAGTTACAATAGTAAATCTCCATCTCTGAAAACCAGGAGGACTTTAAAGAAGAAAAAGGTAGAGAATTTGGAACGATCTTCTGTAGTTACAGAACCTCAAAATAGTTCACAGACTTTGTATCCAGCTGATGACCTTCCACCAACACAAACCCCATCTGATGATTTGACTCCTTATCAGCATCCAGGTTCCTGGCAGAACAGTCTTCATGTCAGTAGTGATTCTGAAGCACTACCATGTACCACTGAATCAAAGTCAGAGTTGGTCCAGATGAACACTGTAGATGAAAAGGACATCAGTGTTCCTGCTTCACTACAAGGTTCTCAGTCTTCTCAAAATGCTGCTACTCTTTCAGATGAGAAGAACACTGGATACCCATGCTCGGTTATAAAGCATAGTAACCCCAATCCAAGTTTACTCAGTGTAAGTGAAGAAGGAACTAGGCCATGTGGATTAAGACCTGAAACCTGTAGTGGAGAACAATCATCTGATATTCATTATTCACTGCCAGACCCAAAGATGCGTGCCAAGCCCAGGAGACGTCAATCCAAAAAGAAGGTAGCGGCCTCTACTGTTCAAACCCCTGAGATTATGACATCCCTGAATGTTTCAACATATGGACCTCAAAAGGATCTTGCTGAACTCCAGTCAGTGCCAAAGAATGGAGAGACTCCAGTTCGTCCAGAGATGCCTTCTGGCATTGCAGTGTTGAAGGCACTGCTCCAAAAAAGACAGTTCAAAGAGGGACAATCCTCTCAGGAAAATAAAGTATTAAACAATGTTTCTAACACTAAACAAACTTCTGATGTTGCAAAACCTAAAAGAGCATCTTCAGCGACACCAAGAAAGCCCAGAATCTCGAGAACGTCAGTACCAAGTAAGTCTAAGCCAAGAAGTAGGAAAGGAAAGAATGACAAACCAGAAGAGTACATTCCATTAGAACCTCCGCTTTCGGATGGAAGCCCTGTGTTTTTGTCTGATCCTGGGTTTGACAGCTCCTACTCCATTGAAGATAGCTTGTCTCCTGAGGTTCCTCATAATTACAGTTTTGACATTAATGCTGTCAGCCAGGCCGACTTTTCTGGTCTGTATTCCGGTAGCCAGTTTGTTTTGACAGACAAGAACTTGCCTCAGAAGTTCCTCAGTGATATCAAACAGGAACCAGTGTCCTCACTGGATTTGGAAAACAGACAAGAAAAGGACCTAGATCATGTAGAGAATTGCATTCGTGAATCAGATAGGCCACTTAGCCCAGAGCTCTTTGATAGATCCTGTAATGGAGACCGCATCAGTTTATCAAATGAGTTTGCCCTGTCTCTGCTGGACTCTGAGAAGGTTTTGAGAAACAGAAATTGGGGATTTTCATTGGCCAAAATGCATGGCAGCCACTTTCAAGACTTTCACTGTGAGAAAAGTGACCTCTTGTTAGGTCCTGACCACTTTTTACCCCTTACATCTGTCTCCTTTAACGATGGTGCATCCCCAACAGGGGATCTGTTGGACGGTAGTGAGGTTTTGACATCAACAACTCCCAGCAGTTCCCCAAGGTCCATCAGCTCTCTCTCACAAATAAGGAGTGGCAGTCAGGCTCAAAAGAGTGCAGGAGTTCATATTCTCAAGCCCTTAATGTCCCCTCCTAGTCGGGAAGAGATTGTCTCTACTCTGCAGGAGCTGAAACTTTCAGAGGCCTCCTATCAAGAACCTTTCTGCAGTGATCCCTCTGACGTTCCTTTGAGACCAAGGTAAGTTTGCCACTACTTTGTTTTTCAATATTGGATAACTATCCATATCTTTTGACAAAAATGTTTACCAGTACAGAAATGATGTTTGTACTGTTTCTCCACACAGAGAGATTGCTGGTCGCAAGCTAATTGTGGAAACAAGGTTAGCAGAAGATTTGACAGAATTTGTTGGTGGCTTATCACAAGAAGGTCTGCAGTTCTGGAAAACTGTATTCTCTGCAATGACACGTCCGGGATCTTCACCTTCCCATGGTGCAGAGTCTTCAAACTTGACCAAAGATGAAAAGGAACGGAGCAGTCCATCACCTACTAGTAGTCAGGTCATTCTAGTGCCTTGCAAAAGTGCTCCAAGCCGGGAACGAGTACAACTATGGCTCCAAGCTAAGAGACAATTTGAGTGCCTTCAGAGAGATCGGAAAAGAAGACTTGGTGCACAAAATGTGACGTCAGTCCAGGACAGGGATAAACCAGTACACCACGAGGAGCTAGAAAGCTGTTTGCATCTGTCTCAGGGGCAGAATGAAGCATCTGAGAAGGTGTCAGCATTGCAGACTCTCAAGAAGCACAAGTTAACTTTGCCTCTCAGTATGTCTCCAGTAGTGGCAAGTACCTCTAACAGTCCAAAGGAGCTGAAATATGCCATGAAGGATGAAATCAGAGTGATGGAGTCCCCATCTCCCTCCTCTTGCAAACAGACTCCATCTCCAGACCCGACCGGCCTGCCACCATGGCAGGAAACATCAGAAAACATGGAGCCAGAAACGAACAAGCAGGAATTGAGAGTTGGGTTTGCATCCCCCAGGCTAAGTAGCTCCATTGATCCTGTCTCACCAGAAAGCATTAAACCAAAGCAGTTTCTCACTCCATCCCCATTTTCTATAAAAGAACAGGATGTGGAGAATTTAAGTCCCTCCCTCCTCCACAGCACCCCTATCCTCAGCAAGAGGAGAAGCAAAGAAGCCTGTGAGCTTGAGGACAGTCCGGGATCAGAAGGTAATCACTTGCATATGGTCTGCCATACACAGTTGTAGTACACTTGGTAATATAACAAACACCCTGATTAGGTAGCCATCTCAAATCACATTTGGTCTAAACCATTTTCCAGGTATAGAGCCGAAATCAAGGAGACTCCAGCATAGACGAAACAGTAACACGAGTGCGTTACGTCGAGTATTGCTCACAACACAAATGAAGGTCTGGTCAGCAAGAGCATGCTGGTCCTGTTATAGTAACATATCAGTTATTATTCTGAAGCTTTGTTAGCAATTAGACTCAGTTGTGAAATTGTTTTTCCTGTAGAATCAGTTCACAGGTCTCAATGTACCTAAAGGGGATAACTCTCAGATCGAGGGTCCGTCACTGTGCAACTCTTACGGGTTTAAAGTCGGCATGCAGAACCTACAGGAAGCTAAAGCACTGCATGAGGTAAGGTCCCTGCTTCATTTTCAACAAGCATGTCCTGTAATGCAAACGTTACTGAGCTTATTAAGCTCCCAGGGTCTCATAATGGATACAAACTAATTTATTCGTCATTAAAAGGAATGTGCTGTTGATGGAAACAAATAATTCAGAATTAACAGTCAGAACAACCTCCTGTTATTTCTAATCATCCAAATTTTGGTGCTAAACTGAATTTCCTCAGGTGCAGCACCTAACAGTGATGAGTTTGGAGCTGCATGCTCGGACACGCCGCGATTTGGAGCCTGACCCAGAATTCGACCCCATCTGTGCCTTATTTTTCTGTCTCAGCTCAGATAGTCCGTTTCCTGAATCAGAGAAAAAACAAATAACAGGCGCTATTGTCATCGATGAACACGGTTCGTCCTCAAGACAAGGTGTGCAGTCCTTTGTTCACTCTGTATCCGTCACAAGGTGGAGGAGGCCTGACTAATTTTCTTTTTAAACTGTGCATGCTGTGATTTTCAGGCACAAGGGACACTGCACCCCTGCTGGTCAGATCTGGTATTGCAGATTTGCAGGTCATTTACACTGTCGATGAAAAGGAGCTGTTTGAGGAAATCTCCAAAGTAATGAGATTGTAAGAGAGCACTGATGTCATCACAACACAGAGTGTTTACTCCTGAACACACTGTAAGTAAGTGTGTGTGTGTGTGTGTGTGTGTGTGTGTGTAGGTATGATCCTGATATTCTGGTTGGTTATGAGGTTCAGATGCACTCTTGGGGTTACCTGTTACAGCGAGCATCAGCACTCGGTGTACATCTGTGCCAAGAAATTTCCAGAGTTCCAGGTACAGTAAGACGGGAGGGGTCTGGGTGGAGAGAGCTGTCCCCTTTATGTTAACATTAATTTAGATAATAAACAGTCGATCATTAATGAACACAGATTGAGTTTTTAATTGAGTAACTGAGATGTGGTGTGTTGCTGAGTGTTCTTCACAGAGTGTGATGTTTATGGTAGATATGCAGTGAATTATGGGTAACGAGATTTTCTCGTCAGGTGATGCGAAGGAAAACCGCTTCACCGAAGATAAAGATGAGTATGGCACTGAGGTGATGTCGGAGATCCACCTCGTTGGCCGCATCACTATTAACCTGTGGAGGATCATGAAGACCGAGGTCAGTCACACATATGCAGTGATATTTTATAAATGTGCAGAAAACATTTATAATTAACGTGTGTGTGTGTGTGTGGTACAGACAGCGTTGAATAACTACACCTTTGAGAATGTGGCGTTTCACCTGCTGCACCAGCGTTTCCCTCTTTACACACACCGCACACTCTCTGACTGGTTCGATCACACTACACACCTGTACAGGTAAGAATACACAGCTTTTATATAACACTACATACCTTCAGACAACAATACACATCTTTACTGGTGAGAACATGAGTGCAATCTCAGACACTGAGACGTTTTCACACACAGACATGTGCACAAAAACTTGCATGCTGAGATGCCAAGTCTCTTTGGCTTTCCGAGACTGTATATACTTAGGTGTGGAGATGTTTGCATGTTTGTGCTGAGGTGAAGACATAAACGCAGCGTTGAATTCATAGACATGCTTAGGCAGAGCGGAGACATGCAAATGCATATAGAGCTGTTTGTAGAGAAACATGCACACACATCAGCTGTGAGTCAACATGAAACTTTAGGAATGTATGGAAGTTTCTGCTGTTTTTTGCATTTGGCTTGGTGTGTGTGTGGGTCTCAGGTGGAAGGTGGTGGACCACTATATGAGCCGTGTGTGTGGTGTGATGCAGCTCCTACAGCAGAGGGATGTCGTGGGACGCACCAGTGAGTTTGCGCGAGTATTTGGGATTCAGTTCTACCACGTACTGACACGTGGCTCACAGGTGTGTGTATACACACACACACACACACACACACACACACACACACACACACCCCTTCTTATTGCTTAATGACATTTAAGTACACTATGTTGAGTTTTATTCCCCCCAACCCCCAGTACCGTGTTGAGTCGATGATGATGCGCATTGCTAAGCCGTTGAACTTTATAGCGGTGAGCCCAAGCGTGTCCCAGCGAGCCCAGCAGAGGGCACCTCAGTGCATCCCGCTGGTGATGGAGCCTGAGTCACGTTTCTACAGCAACTCAGTCCTGGTGCTCGACTTCCAGTCTCTCTATCCATCTGTCGTCATTGCCTACAACTACTGCTACTCCACGTGCCTCGGCCACACCCACAGTCTTGGAACGTGAGCTGTTACATCTCCATCTACTATGACACTATCAGTCCTCTAAGTTTTACCCTCTTTCCGTTCCTTTTTTTTGTGTTAATGTTTAGTTACACAACAGAGAACTGATAACTCTCTCTCCCTCTCTCCCCAAGTTCTGATGAGTTTAAATTTGGTTGTACGTCTCTGCGTGTTCCTCCGGATCTTCTGTATCAGCTCCGCAGTGACATCAACATCTCTCCAAATGGAGTCGCCTTTGTTAAGGTATAACACACACCCCTAAATGCTAAGAACCAGCTGTCTCAATAACATACCTACACTTAATTATAACAGTGATACGTGTACGGTACTCTGTGTGTGCAGGCATCAGTGCGTAAAGGTCTGCTGCCCCGGATGTTGGAGGAGATCCTACACACTCGTTTTATGGTGAAATCTGTGATGAAGTCATACAGGGGTGATGAAGCTTTGCTCCGTCTCCTAGATGCTCGGCAACACGGCCTTAAGCTAATCGCTAACGTCACCTTCGGCTACACGGCCGCTAACTTCTCCGGACGCATGCCTAGTGTGGAGGTGAAACGCGCACGCACACACATGTACACACACTATAATATTTTCATTAGTGAAAATAAAATGTTAACGTGTGTGTGTGTGTTCATGCAGCTCGGAGACAGCATCGTACACAAAGCCAGAGAGACACTGGAGAGAGCCATCAAACTCGTCAACGACACCAAGAAATGGGGGGCACGAGTAGTGTATGGAGACACTGACAGGTAAGGATGTGCATGTACACACACACACACACACACACACACACACACTCTTTCCAGTGATGCAGAGAAAATTGTTGGTTGAAATTTTCCCCCTCCTCTCTCCCCCTCCCCCGTCCTCCCACCCCGTCTCCCTGCGTCCACTTCCCCTCAGTATGTTTGTGTTGTTGAAGGGGGCGACTAAAGAGCAGGCATTTAAGATTGGTAGTGAAATCGCGGAAGCGGTGACTGCCACGAACCCCAAACCCATAAAGCTCAAATTTGAGAAGGTAAAATGCATGCGCACACAGGTTAATATGTCGATAAAAATAATATTAATGGAGTGTGTGTGTGTGTGTGTGTGTGTGTGTGTGTGTGTGCATGTGCGCAGGTGTACCTGCCATGTGTGTTACAGACTAAAAAGCGATATGTGGGCTACATGTACGAGTCTGTGGATCAGAAGGATCCGGTGTTTGACGCCAAAGGCATCGAGACTGTACGTCGTGACGGCTGTCCTGCAGTTTCCAAGGTAACCAGCTACTACAGTGTGTGTGCAAGACCACCTGTCAGTCAAACACTCGTTAATTTTGTGTGTGTGATTTGTGTAGATCCTGGAGCGCTCGGTGAAGTTGTTGTTCGAGACGAGGGATATCTCTCTGGTGAAGCAGTACGTCCAGAGGCAGTGTGTGAAGGTTCTGGAAGGCAGAGCGAGTGTACAGGACTTGACTTTTGCAAAAGAGTACCGTGGTAGTGCCTCCTACAGGCCTGGAGCCTGTGTGCCTGCACTTGAGCTCACCAGGTATTTTATCTCACTGATTTTACCTCCGATTTCTTCTTTCCAGGAACCTTTAGGTTCTGGACCTTTCCACAGTACACTCCTGATTGTTCTCTCTCCGTATCTCTCTCAGGAGGATGATGGCATATGACCGTCGTTTGGAGCCGCGGGTCGGCGAGCGTGTGCCGTATGTCATAGTGTATGGTTCTCCTGGAGTTCCTCTGATCCAGTTGGTCCGGCGCCCCCTAGAGGTACTGCAGGATCCTTCACTGCGCCTCAACGCCACCTACTACATCACCAAACAGATCCTCCCACCTGTTGCTCGCATCTTCAGCCTGATTGGAGTTGATGTGCTCAGCTGGTACCATACCCTGCCCCGGGTAAGAGTGTGCATGAGTGTGCATGAGTGTGCATGAGTGTGCATGAGTGTGCATGAGTGTGCATGAGTGTGCATGAGTGCATTGCATTACTGACATTTGTGTATAACTCATGATGTAGGTGCAGAAGTGGTCCTCCTGTCCAGGAGGTGGTGCTGCAGGGGACGAGTCTGTGAGGAAGGGGACAATCTCGCAGTACTTCACTACGCTGCACTGTCCAGTGTGTGATGATCTCACTCAGCTGGGAGTGTGTGAACGCTGTAGGGCCGAACCTCAGCGTGTCGCGGTCACACTGCATCACAACCTCCGAGCATGGGAGCAACAACATGACCAGTTACTCAAGGTTAGAAGTCGTACACACTCACACAGTGTTACTGCGATGTAAACACATGGAACTGTTCCTCACTCAAAAGAAAACCCTTCGTCACCCCGCTTTTATGTCACGTCCACTAGGGGGTGATGTGGCTCTTACTTTTTTACGTTTGTTAAAATTCTGATAGTGTGCCTGCAACCAAGTGACTAACTCTCTCTCTCTCTCTCTCTCTTTTTTTGTAGGTGTGTATGAGCTGCAGTGGTAGTGCAGATAGACAAGCTGTCTGTGTCTCTCTCGACTGTCCCGTGCTGTATAAATGGTCCCGGGTGAACAGACAGCTCTACAACGCCCCCTACCTGCGACAACTACTGCAACAAATCTAACACCACCTGTCTGTCTCCTTCTCGGTCTGTCTCTCATTCAGTTAATGTGGTGCTACAGTGTCAGTGTTTGTGTTTTAAGTATAAAACGGTGCTCTTTCTCGTGTGCGTGTCGCATTGCAGTGGTGCTTTATAAATCAGATCAGATTGGTTTGTCGTGATCCTGACATTTTGCCTGTGTGCGAAAAGAATATATGATTTTATGCTGTCCAGTCAGCGACTTCTCAGAACTCCAGGCCTCGCACCTTGAGTATACACTGAAGTATGCTGGGCTGGAATCTATTTTTTCTTTCTTTCTTTTTCTTTGTGCTGTTTTTCTGTGTTGTTAATTTTTGAAGACAATTGAATAATGTTTTTCTTTTTTTTCTCCATGATGTGATAAACTGTTCATAACTGTGTTAAACACATCTCTCCATTCGGACGTTAAGTGTTAATCATTTAAAGTGTGTGTGTGTGTGTGTGTGTGTGTGTGTGTGTGTAAAAAAAAAAAAAAAAAAACAACTGCAAAGTGAGCAGATGCGCTAAAGATTGAGACGTGTAAAGACTGCAGTCAGGAAGAGGAGGTTTTTGTAAATGGAGATGAAACCTCGCCTCCTCACCTGTCTTTTAGGGGTTCTGTATTTTGGATGGATTTGATACAGTATTATAATCAATCATTTCATAAAATGACTGAATGTGTAAAGAAGTGTTTTAAAGAAAAACTTAAAGAAGAGAATCACAACCTGATTTTTCACAGCTTCCTATTTCAGAGATGTTCCACTGGAATGATTTTACAGAAAAAAAAAAACACTAAAACTGCATTTTTGAAAGTCATTTCTACTTTGTGTAAACTGAACTAAAAGCTGAATGTGTCGACGGTGAGCTGTTTAAAGAAAACAGATCAGCGTGGAACTGTACACTTGTACAAAGTTCATGTTTTTGTTGTTTTTCTATAGATGTTGTAGGGTGAGGAACTGATTTAATAAAATGTGATGTATTAAACTGAATATGGTCTTTTTAATGAAACGATAAACTTTTATCTATTTATAGTTAATGCTGGTGAAGAACTTTCCATTGTTCCTGTTCACTTATTATTTTCAGCCTCTTATATTTTCTTTAGAAACATTATTAGGATGCTCACGCCACGTGTGAGCAAACGCTGGTTTCCTGCCAATCCAAAGATATTGAGGGCTAACAGCTACCTGCTCAATGAATACCAACCTCGTCATGTGCTCAGATACGTTACAATCAAGTAACAAGATGACCAATCGATATAATATTCAGAAAGGAATCACATCCAAATACATAGGTGGGGTGATTAAGTGGTTTAACTACCCAAATATACTGGAGTAAAGAAACAGTTAACAAACTGATTTTACATGTAAAAACATGTTCTCAAATGTAAAAATTCCCAAAAATCAAAAAATTTGGCTCATTAGAAATAAAAATTTCTTTCAGTGAGATCAAAAAATCTGTTTTATTCTATTATAATTATTTTTATTATTATTTTTCTGTGATATCAGTGGTGTAGTAGTTAGGGTGCTGGGTTCATGATCAAGAGGTCACGGGTTCGAATCCCTGCTAGACCCCCAGGCAAGGTCTTGGGTGTCTTCGAACAACAGCTGAAAACCCACACACACCTACCCACTGAGTTTGACTGACGGTTTACTTAGTCCGTGTCCTGTCGAACCAGTATGACGTATTCACTGATAGTGACTTAAAAGCACTTCTGCAAGTTAACCACAAGTGTTCCTTTGTCCACCTAGCAGTATAAATGGGTACCAGTAAAAATACGGAGAAAGTAAGCTGCAAGTGACTAACATCCCATCCAGGAGGAGTTTGAACTCCTGGTTGCTTCATGTACAAAAACGAGGGATAAACTCAAGCTGTCATGAGCCAGTAGTATCGAGTGTAAATAGATTACTTTTGGGTTTTAATTCAAATAGCTCATGTTAAATACACTCAATACAAACATTTTATAGATTTATTTAATGAATCACCTGAGAGAAGTGTATTGGGGGTAAAACATCATGCATGTTGGTTTAATGTGTGAAAAGTTCTGTGGAATTAAATCATTTTTTTTAAATAATCGAGACATCAGAGACAATCAACATTAACCCTTCAAGTAGTGTTTGAATAAACAAGACATAAACACAGTTACACATCCAGAACAAGAAGGAGGATGAGGTGGTGACGTGTTCCTCTTCTTACTGATGAATTACTGAAATATGGACCCAGCACAGAGGCAGCTTTCAACAAACAGCGGATTGAACATTTACACTGTCTTAAAACCCTCATCTTTCATTCTGTTTAAACTTCAAAACCAAAATCACATTCTGTCGTGTTTTAAAGGAATATATACACTCACATTCACATTTCAGTAAATCACAATAAAAATAAGATTAAAAGTAAAAACATCTTTGACAATAACAAGGCAGGTAGTGAACAGTAACATACAGTACAGCGATCAACTGAACATGATTCGATAACTCGTAGTGATTGTTTATGCCATAAATTAAATAAATATTAGAAATTGATGTTTGAAGTGCTCAGTAGTCAGAATTATGAGAACTTCTCAGCATTGTTCAACATTATTCATCTAAAATCATAAGCGGCTAATTATTTCAGCCTGTTTAACGCAGAAGATTTCGTCCGTTCCACAATGTTAATATGGGATAAAGCCAGTTTCTGTACATTTTCTCTTGCTGTTTTCAGCAAATAAAGCATACAGCATTTTAATCACAAAAAGTTGATTTGATAGAACTAAGATTCCACCAGAAGCAGCTGGTAAACAATAAATATTAAATCTGCATTTAACTTAATATCAGAATAACAGGTCCAACCAAATTTACACACAGGCAAACAACTACCACCACACAATAGCTGCTGTCACCAGGAGGCGGAGTCATCACTATGGGTGTTGCAGTCACAAGGGGGCACTGCTGTCAAAACTGCTGTTGCTCTTGCCAGTGGGTGCAGTTGTCACTATGGAGTGTTGCTGTTGTCAGGGGGCGCAGTTGTCACTATAGGTGTTGATGTTGGGGTCTGTAGGCATGAGCGCTGTAGGGTAGGGGATGCCATTGTCACTAGGGGTGCTGCTGTCGTCAGGGGGCACAGTTGTCACTAGGGGTGTTACTGTCGTCAGGGGATGCAGTTGTCAAAAGGGGGGTGTTGCTGTTGGCAGGGGCGTTGTGGTCATTAGGGAATGTACTTGTCGCCAGGGGATGCAGTTGTCACTAGTGGCATTACTGCTACCAGGGGGTGCAGTTGTCATGAGGGAGTGTTGCAGTCTCCAGGAGGTACTGCTGTCACTAGGATTGTTACTGTTAAAATCTGACAGGTGGATTGTGTAGTATGCTAATAAGCTGATTACATGGCTTTCTCACTTATATTTGCTTGTGAAATATGACGGAATGTCGAGAGGCTACACTGTTGAGACTCTTATATACAGCTTGTGTTAAATAATTGTATGAATTTATTTTAAAAAATATTTAATACATTTTTTGGTCAAAATATACCGTAGTGGGAGGGATTCAGTCATGAAGTAATGTGGCTTGGACAGATAACGTATAGAGGAAAAGGAAAATCCCTAGACAGAATGAGGACACCAGTAGGTGAAAATGAGGTGAAAATGTACACTTTAGTTAGAGTACTCAATCTCTGCAGGCAGTCAGACAGCGGCGAGCTTAAATAAATATCCTTCAGTTTTAAATTCAGCAATCTTCAAGTGCAGTTTCAGGACCGAGTCACATGGGAGCAGTGTTGCGCTGTATGAAAACATATATTACATGTCTATTATCAGCCGAGCCTCATACAGCCAATCAACTTACTGGCACAGTTCCCAGTGCAGCCAGCGGTTACCACACATGCTCCACTCTTCCATTTTCGGATCATGTTTATAAACAGTATTGATGAGGATTGTCTCATGTCAGTCATTCTTCTCTCGATCGAGGATCACTTTGTGTCCGGGCGAATCGCTTAATTTAACGGCGGAGCTTGTAGGAGCTGTCACAGGACTTGAGGTATCAGACAAAGAGGGAACAGATGAAGCCAACTGGCTGCTGAGCAATGCATCAGGGGGCAACAAGCTTGTTTTATTGGGTGAGTTTGTGAGGCTGGCATCGTCCATCTCAATCACTTCAAAATCAGCGTCGTTCCACTGGTCAATTTCAGATTCATTGTCCTCAGGCTCCACCTCCTCCTCACCGTCATCAGTAATGGAATCAAGCAGTGCCTGCCGATCCTCACTATCATCAACTACGCCATGTGTTCTGATTCGCTGTTTACGAACCACAGCACCCCCTGAACATGTGGCGAGCTTATACATTATAGGAAAGAGGATAGAGGTGAAGGCAGCTGTGCAGAGAGCCAGATACATGAGCAGCGGCTGGTGTGGGATGCGGCCTAACAAGAAACCAAGTGTAGCAGGAAGCACCATTTCTCCAAGTGCTGCACCAACAACGAATGCTGCGGCAGATTTGCTACTGACACTGGTGTACTGCTCCACCCACGAGATCCCACTGGGAAATGTGGCAGCCATAGAGGCACCATAAATAGCAGTGCAAATCCACAGTACTGAGTGTTGTTGGTTAAACAGCACTAAAGACAGCGAGGTGGCAACAGAGCCCAATATGCTGAGGAGAATCAATGTGCCCGGGTAGGCGCAGGCTGCGAAAAAGATGGCCACCCCCCTAAAGGCAGCAAAGGTGCCCCAGAAGAGCGAGTTCAGCGTGGCGGCCTGTGGCTCCTCAAACCCAACGTATTCTTTAGCATAGGTAAAAATGAATGAGCCATACGCCACCTCGGCACCCACGTAAAAAAAAAAGAAGACAGCCAGTAGTGAAATGAGTGCTGTATGATACTTGGCGAACAGTTGAGGTTTCACTGATGTTGATGATCCCTTGTTTGATGAGGTGGAGCCTCGCGAGTAAATGATGAAGAAAAGAAGTGAAACAAACAGGACAAAGGCACCAATGACCACATAAGCCCACATGGAGTTCAGGAAGGAGCTTTTACCATGAAAGAACGGCAGAGCTGCGGCAGCAACGGTAGTCGCTGGGGTTTGGGACACGCTCTGATTTGAGACACTGAACTCATGTCCGAACAGTAACTTGGCAATGATGGGAGAAGCGAAGGCTCCAAGGGCGAAGGAGAAATGCAGAGCCTGCATGTGTGGACCGGCCTGATCACCCCATGTGTTCAGAATTAACACGTTCCCACCTGAAACCACACAGTACAGGTCATCATTAACACATAATACATCTAGAACACTATAATCATTTATACAATACCACTGCATGTTTGACAGGAACAGTACAGTTATTGTTGATATGTACTGCCAGGCCAAAAAAGTCACACACACTAATATTGTGTTGGACAGCTTTTAGCCTTGATTACAGCACATAATCACTGTGGCATTGTTGCTTCCACTGGTCCTGTCAAGGCTCAGCAACAGTATGTGACAATAAAATGAAGTAGCTGACCTGAATATACAGAATAACCAGGTTATCCCATCAGTGGACTTTTTCTTCCCTGATTGAACAGATATAAAATTGGGTCTCGAATAATGATAGAGTGGTTCAGGGAGCATGACGAATCATTCTCACATATCAACTGTCTCCACAGAGTCCTGACTTTAACCCTATTGAAAGTTTACGGGAAGCGCTGGAGAAGACTTTATGAGTCTTATTTTATTTGTTTAAATTTTTTTTTTGGTTGGTTTTTTTTTTTTGGCCAGACTCATGAGCCAGATCTCATGCAGAATCATGAGAGGGTTTTAATTTTTTCCATTTATCCAGCCAAAATGTTAACCTTCACTAGGAGACAAACAAAGTATGATTCTGAGGTTAGTGTTTTAATTGCTAGTTACAAAGTAAGTTATTTTAAATAACAGTAAAGAATGTAACCATGAAGAAAGAATTGCACTGTAAGCGTACACATTTATTCTCACCTGTGTCCAGGATCCCCATTGACAAACCCACGCTAGTGACCAGAGCTGCTACAAACAGAGCTTTCGTACAAAACGGAGTGGCAAACATTCCAATCGCAGTAATCAACATGGAAAAACCTGTGCATGCACACACACACACACACACACACACACACACACACACACACACACACACACACACACACACACACACACACACACTTATTGAAGACTGAAAGTATAATAATATGATGGCAGGTTATGCAATTAATGTAAAATATTAAATGAGCAGACAAATGTTTAGAGTGACTGTGCTTTTACCCAGCAGTAAGTGAGGGTTGAGGAGATCAAACAGAATTCCTCCCAGCAGCGAACCTCCAATGTAACCAGTGGCACGGCAAGCAAAGATATACGAGATGTCACTGATGTTCTTATTCACATTGGTGGCCAAATCTCCCAATGTCGGCCCCAACACAGAGATACACATTCCCTATAAAACCAGCACAGAGATACCCTTTTCTATAAAACTCAAAAACACAGAAATACACATTCCCTATAAAACCCAACTCCACAGAGATACACATTCCCTATAAAACCCAACTCCACAGAGATACACATTCCCTATAAAACCCAACACCACAGAGATACACATTCTCTATAAAACCCAACACCACAGAGATACACATTCCCTATAAAACCCAACACCACAGAGATACACATTCCCTATAAAAC
>JAQMYF010000022.1:15701202-15712887 GCA_030014195.1 Neosilurus mollespiculum
AACCCAACACCACAGAGATACACATTCTCTATAAAACCCAACTCCACAGAGATACACATTCTCTATAAAACCCAACAACACAGAGAATACACGTTCTCTATAAAACCCAACACCACAGAGATACACATTCTCTAAAAAAAACCCAACACCACAGAGATACACATTCTCTAAAAACAACAACACCACAGAGATACACGTTCTCTATAAAACCCAACACCACAGAGATGCACATTCTCCATAAAAACCCAACACCACAGATGCACATTCTCTATAAAAACCCAACAACACAGAGATACACGTTCTCTATAAAACCCAACAACACTAAGATAAACATTCTCTAAAAAAAAAAACAACAAAACAGAGATACATGTTCTTTATAAAAACCCAACAACACAGAGATACATATTCTCTAAAAAAAAACAACAACAAAACAGAGATACGTTCTCTATAAAACCCAACACCACAGAGATACATATTCTCTAAAAAAAAAAAAAAAAAAAAACAGAGATACACGTTCTCTATAAAACCCAACAGATACACGTTCTCTATAAAACCCAACACAGAGATACACGCTTTCTATAAAAACCCAACACCACATACATGTTCTCTATAAAAACCCAACACAGAGATAAACATTCTCTATAAAACCCAACAGAGATACATATTTTTTATAAACACCCAACAACACAGAGATACATGTTCTCTGTAAAAACCCAACACCACAGAGATACACATTCTCTGTAAAACCCAACACAGAGATAAACTTTCTCTATAAAACCCAACAATACAGATACATATTCTCTATAAAAACCCAACACCACAAAGATACACGTTTTCTATAAAACCCAACACCACCGATACGCATTCACTGTGCCATAAACGTCTGGGGGTTTTTTGTCAGCAACTGAGAAAGTTTCACAGTATCCTGTGTAAATGATTCTGCTGAATGGGATAAGATTCTATGCAAAATCTCATGATCTCATGAGACTGGAATTTACATACAGCAGTGAGGACTGAGGAAGTAGGGAGAGAAAGCTAAGGCTAAATTACACAATGGGGCTGTACCATGTCAAATCAGACAGAATTTGAGAAGTGTGTTGCTACACAATAATGAGCCACTCATAAAGATGTATTATAATATTTGCTGGTAGCTCAACAGTTCCAAAGTTATACAATATGTTCCTAAAAATTCTGCTATGATCATATAACGTTAAATTTTAAATAGAAAAATTTGAATATTGCAAGAACATCAGAATCAAAGACTAACAGTTGCTAGTAGTAGTTAGTTCAAAAGTCAATAAATGCTTTTTTTAACAGATTAACACAAACAGTGACCAAAAGTGTCACAATGTTAATTAGTTGTCTGCAAATTAGTTGTCAACAGCAGCTGCAATGAACTATTTCTGTTCTTCTTGATTGGTCAAGACTCCATTGAACTCCTGAAGCAAGACCACCCCTCGCTCAACTGCATCACTGACAACTTTCAGACTGCTCACTTTGGCCAACCACGTAATCACTGTGACTGCTCCATATATTTGGACTGTTCATGATGAATTGTTGGGGTATGTTCAAGGCAGTGAAAAGCTGCTTGGTGTGTTGTGATACAAGTGCTGTGAGGGGCAGTTAATCCAAGTCTATATAGTCCACTTGTACGCGGGCCCATTTATTCCTGCATGGAAGCTAACAAGCCCAACCAAAGTGGCTCTCTCAACCTTCCTACAATCGTGCTGCGCATGCGCTACCACATAAATCGAGTCACCCATGGAATTCTGGAAGGGCTACCGAGCCCAACCAAATACTGGCTTTAGCATCCAGGCAGGAAAGCACAATTAGTGTTGTTTTTCCGCTTGCTTCACAGGAATAATAGAATATATACTATGATGGCCTGGTGAGCTGTCCAGGGTGTATTCGGCCCTCACCCAGAGTCGGCTGAGATGGGCGCCAGCCTCCCCTCAACTCTAATTAGTATTAAGCGATTCAGAAAATGAATCAATGAATGAATACAATATATAATACAATGTTAATACATGCGTACAACAGCTACTGAATAGTTACTGTATGAAAACATTACAGCCCATTGAACTACCAGAAAATGTGCATATATTAGTATGAGATGGAGTAGTTACTGCTTCATAAAAGCAATAAAATGAGGAGGGACCTGGAAATGCTAAAAAAATTTTTTAGCCATTATAGTCAGTGGCACCCTACTACACAGTTTCAGATTTTGTTCAAACTTCATGTACATGTTGTTATGTGTAAGTTATGTACTTATTTATGTGTAATATTTTGTATGATGGAATTTTACCTCTCTAAAGTGCACTTTAACTGAGAAGCCATTTTCAGAGTGCAATAATTTCCTAAATTACAATCTGACAGCCATGAAATTTTATGAACCCATTGTCAGACTGCTGCCCAGCATATCCAAATTATTAAAAAGCGCATGCAAAGGTAGGAAGTTCAACAATATGCCCTTAAAAATGACAATTATTTATTTTCAACGAGAGGGATTTTGAGTCAAAGTGCATTTTATTCAAGTTCATACCTGGAAAAATTTGAATGGTTTTTGATGAAAGTACTATCTTTGATTTTTCACCAGGTTTTAAGAGCCCTAAAATGAATTATAGTTATAGCAGATATAGCATGCCAGGGTTAGAATTTTTTGACTCCTTTGACTCCTTCAAAGGGCCAAGAAATTTAGTATGCAATGACAACTATATACAAAGCTTTAACAAAATACAGAATGACCCAACAAAATGTCTTTGTGATCAAGTTTGGGTTAAAAATCTATAATGGCAGCCAAGAATAGAGTATGCATATCATTGTGACTGATAATGAGTCAGGTTAAAGTCAGTGATATTACCAAGCCCAGGAATGAAGCGCAGAGGGTCAGGGTGACCATCCAGCGGCCACACGATCCTCCACCGCGTTTAATCTCCACGTTCTCTCCCATGGCCGAGTGCACGAGCCTTTTCCCACGCTTCAGAGCACTTTTCAGCCCTGCCTTCACATCCTTCCTCTTCTCGAACAGCGTGTCTTCCTCTTCCTCCTCCTGCTCTGGATCATTATCATCCTCTTCTTCTTCATGCATTCTGGCAAAGCGTACATGCTTCTTCTTTTTCGTTCCTGAGAGGTCTGCGGTGGTGGAGCACATGGTGGCGGTGGCGTGTATGTGTTGAAATCAAGTGTCTCAGTTATTTTTTTGAGTATTGTCTCCTGTCTCGATCGCAGAACTTAAATAATAGAATTAAAGTTTAATAAAATGTTAGTTACCAAAATTTGAATCCTATTATTACACTTGCATGCTGAACAATAAATATACTCTAGGTCCTACAATTACAAATGAATCAAATGAACACAAATTAAATTTTAGCTAATCTGTTTTGTAGAGATTTTGTGCCACCCCTCAACCATACTACTGAAAACAGTGAGCTTAATTTAAAGGGAATGGTTTTCGAAATTAAAATAAGCTGCTGAGATCGGGTTGGTGGTGTTGTTTTGTGTATATATATATATATATATATATATATATAAAATAGGCATCTAAATTTATTTAAATACCATTTTCAGGAAGTCTCGTCACATGTATTATATTTTAGCATTCATGTGTACATCATATAATTTTCTTTACTTTATAACCCCAGTCCACTTTACAGCACTAATATTAGACCCTAAATCATATCACGTGACTTGACATTTAATAACACCAGCTGCTAGTAAGGCGTTCTGTTAACTACCCGCTAGCATAGTTAGCATTAGCATCATCATCAGCTAAAACATTTCACTAAAACTACAAGACACCTGACGATTTATTAATAACTCCATCCGAATCGACTCTGATCACTGTCACAATCCGGAAACGGTAATTAAAGATATAATTCCACTTTTTAAAATTACTATCAGCTACCGTCAAACTACCAACGTTCTACTCGTTACCGGAAGTGAATTTATATAGCTTCCGGGTTGGCTTTAGAAGGGCGCGTCACTTCCTGCCAATTAAAAAAAATGTTTTTATTGAAGATAATTACAATTTACAAACAAACATGGCAGACAACATATATTCTATACAATTTTTCAAAAAAAGGCAACACTGAAAGGAACAACACTGAAAAAAGGAAAAAAGAAACAAAGAAAAATTGTTAACTTGAGAAATAAATTCAAACGAGCAGACAAACATAACAAAAAAAAGAAAGATTTTTTAATACAATAATAAATAAATAAGGGGAAAGAAAAAAGAAAAATCTTACAAGTTCAGTCCAAGCTGTTAGTCAGTCCAGTGATGTCATGAGACCTCATACAGTCCTTATACCTGTGGTTCTTTTAAAAGCTTCAATGATTTCAAATACATCTTGAAAACACTGAGAAAAAAATCACAAATTTGGAGGATGGTTTCATAATTTTTTGTTTTATGGATAAAAAATTTTGCAAGACAATATTATATTATAAGAGCTCACTATTCTTATCTGGCAGGAACATTCCAAATATGATGTAATCCATCTCTGGAGAGAGAAGCTGGGAAAGATTATATTCTTTATTTTATCCATTCATGTATGTCAAGCCAAAATGTATGTAAACAATCGAATAGTTTCAATCTTGTTTTCACAAAAAATGTGCATGTATTACCATCAATACCAAAGAGAAATCTGAGTAATTTGTTGGACGGATAAATGTTGCTCATAATTTTGAAGCATGATTCTTTTGCTTTGGGAAGTGCAGGGAATGTTAAATACATTTATTAATTGAATTTGTATCAGCTCTATATAGAATGTCACTTTTGTTTTTTTATGTCAGAATAAAGATTTTCAGTAAGACAATTTCTAATAAAGAGGCTACTGCATTTTTTTATCCAGGATGAGAGTCGGCAGAACGATGGTGCAGTAGTAAGCATGTCCGCCTCACAGCAAGAAGGTCCTGGGTTCAATTCCTGGGCCCGGGCGTTTCTGTATGGAGTTAGTGGAGTACTTGGACTCAGAAGCTAATTGGCTAGGTGTGAGTGTGAGAGTGAATGGTTGTGTCAGTGTTGGCCCTGCGATTGCCTTGCGAGCTCTCCAGGGTGTACCGCGCCCTCGCCCAGAGTTGGCTGAGATGGACGCCAGCATCCCCGCGACCCTAATTAGGAATAAGCGGCTTAGAAAATAAATGAATGAGGATGAATGAGAGTCCCTTGAATTGACAACGGGTCTAGTAGTGGCTGTATAGGTTGGTATGCCAATATATTTCTTGAATAAAAATTCCTGGCTAAGTGATTTATGTAGTTTAATAAAGTCTGATATTAAGGGGTTAGATTTCTGTTTAGTACAGAATTGTTCATAGGTTAAAAAAATTGCCACTGCATCCATTCAAACAATTATAGACTATATACTCCTCTCATACCAATCTTTAAAAAAAAAAGTGGTTTTTTTTGCAATACATTTATTATTCCACAGAACAGTGTTATGTGGAGGGGGAGTACAAACACTTTCATTTACGGCATTTGGCAGACACCCCTTATCCAGAGTGACTTACATTTATCTTTTTTTTTTTTTTTTTTTTTTTTTTTTACAGGTGAGCAACTGATGGTCCAACTGAAGGGCCCAACCGTGGCAGCTTGGTGGTACTGGTGCTTGAAACCCTTACCTTCATATCAATAATACAGATCTTTAACCACTGAGCCATCACTGCCAACTTTCCAGTAAGACAGGATTTGTTTTTAGAACTCTGATAATGACACTGGTAATCTCAAACACCTGTCATAAGGCGCACCTGTGCATATTCATTCTGTCTAATCAGCATCTTTATATGCCACACCTGTGAGGTGGATGGTTTATCTCTGCAAAGGAGAAGTGCTCACTAACACAGATTTAGACAGATTTGTGAAAAATATTTAAGAGAAATAGGCCTTTTGTATACATTGAAAAAGTTTTAGATCTTTGAGTTCAGCTCATGAATAATGGGAGCAAAAACAAACGTGTTGTGTTATTTCTGTTGAGTATATTTAAAGCTTCATAATTTATTTTTAACAAATAAATTTTAAACCAAATTGAACTCTAAAACTTTAGAGATTTAAATTCATGTTTAAATATATTTAAGGTTTTAGAAATTTTGAGGTGAGGAATTAATTAAAGATTATCATTATTTATGTAAATATTATCTTTAATATATTAAGGATTTACATTATTATGTAAAAAACATACTTGATAAAAAATATAAACATATATGACAGTTTGTGTAACTTTCCATCCTTTTTTAACTGTAGTATTGTGCATTATTGTGTTAACATTATTTTATATGAGGGAAAACTAGGAGGAAATCTCAGTCAATCAATCAATCAATCAATCAATCAATCAATCAGTCAATCAATCAATCAATCAATCAACCAACCAGTAAATAAAATAAAAAATCTCTGGTTCAAGGATGACAATTTATATTTAATGCTGTTGCTCTTTAGGCTCCAATAATTTAGAAATAAATACATTTTTAAATAAATATTTGTGTTAAGAAATGTAAGTAATTTCTAGACTTGTTTGAACTCCTTCATATTACTGTGTGTAGACTTTAATTTTAACACATTTATAAAATATGTATTTTCAGATAAACACAAGCATAATTTCAGTTCATATAAAGGAGTTTTTTTTTTATTGTTTTATACATTATTACAAAAAAAATTAGGCAGTTTACAATATTCCACCTATGTAAGAGTGGATCAAAGAAAAGAGGATGAATGAAAAGTTAAGATAATCAGTCAAAATATTTAATTAACAGAATGATAATGATGAAGAAGAGCAGCGTGGTACCCCGACACACACCAATGCTGATAACATACCCACAGTTCACTTCATTACACACTCAAACCTACTGTCAAAAACATGCCCAGTCACACTGGATTGTGGGTAATACACACTCCTTCCTGAACTGATGAATCATAATGTGTTCGATCTTGACTTGAACATGTTCTGAGCAAGTGATGGAGTGAAAAAGCACGTTTACGGATTGTTTTTATTTGAAGTGAAATATTAAACGTAAACACATTACAGATATAAGGCGATCTCCTGTTGAGTTATTGCACTGTGGTTATTATTGCACCTAGTGGTCAAACATGAAAACTGCAACACGCGTTAATGGAGGTCTGTCAGGGCAGTCATCACGCTGCCCTATGCTCGGATGGTTCATGACGAAGTTGCCAGGCTGGGCTAGTTTTAACACACTATGCAGTTTAATCACAGTTAACTCTTGTTAAGGTGAAGTGTAAGAGCACTATGATGTACAGAACTGTTATGGACTGAACTGTTTCTGCTGGAACAATAATGCTAGTGATGTATTTACTTTAACAATACAGCAACCTGTCAGTCAGTGGTACAGATTTTACCAACAGCTGTCTGTGTAGATCCAATGATCTAAAACACACCAGACTCTAATCACATTACTACCAGGGCCAGAGCGGGGTGTTTCATCTCCAGGATGATTGGCAATGACACAGATATGAGCCAATCAGATCTGAGATTGCGAAAGGGAATTCCAGCCGAGGGGCATGTCCTTTGGTTTTTTCCTATTTAAGTTACAAGATTTAAAACAGACAGAAATGACAATTACCAACATGAAAATGTCTGAGTACGTAACAAGAACTCATCGTGAACTCCAGCATTTGGGATGGAACTGATGTCACTTATTTTGGTTACAGCTTTTTTTTGGTACAGTAAAACATTATTTTTCACAGCCATAGTAATGATTTCCTTTACGCTGGTACCTGAGTGTAATTTTATCTGTTTATTTACTTCACAAACAAATTTTAATAAACTGCATTAGTAGCAGAGCACACACACACACACACACACACACACATTCATTAAAAACAGAAATATATGCTGATCGAGCATAATAGGGCACTAATACTGGTAATAATAAAATATAATAATAGCATAAGATATTTAGTCATTCGGTGTGACTAAAGAATTTTTTAAATGCTAAAAATGATTTTAATTTAATGATCTGTACTGTGTGTAAGACTGAGATGTAAAATTGAGGTAGATTATATAAATATACCTACAGATCAAGTCACACACATAGGACAGATAAACACAACAAAACATTTATCAGAATTCCCTTTGTTTATGTGTGTGTGTTTATATGTGTGTGTGTGTGTGTGTGTGAGTGTGTGTGTGTGGTGTGTCTATTATGTAAGAGTAGGCAGCCTAGAAAGGGGGCTTTGGGCAGCTCAGCCCTGTTCCCTCTGTGTACTTTTCCTTTACAGTTGCCTTTTGCCCTTTTTTTGATTGTCCTGTCTAAAATCGTGTCCTCCGCCGCGCTCTCTCTCTCTCTCTCTCGCTCTCTCTCTCACACACACACACACACACACACACACAAACGAGTCTCGAGTTTATGAGAAGTGTTGCGGTCAGACATGGTGTGAAAATTCTTCTACAATTAATTAGGAATTTTTTTAACAAAACATGTAACGAGGTGCTTCAGAATGCTAACTGGATTCATTTCCTTCCTCCACATCCACCCTTTACACTTAACACTTAATCATTAACACTTAATCACATCCCTGAATTTAATCCAAGGAACTCAGCATAAAAAAATAATATTCATCGTCATAATTGCATAGAGAACTTTTTTTCCCACATAATTAATTTTAGTCCTCAGGAAAAATAAATTACCTATTAAGTAAAATTCATTTAATACTTCCTCGTTGCCTTTAATCAGAAGTGTAGTGGGATTTTTATACTATAAAACATAATAATCATGCACTGTGGTTAAAGTCTTCTTTGGTTTCAATGCGTAAATAACTTTTAGTATTATAATTAAAAAAAAAGTAAAATAAATATTCCTAATTCCTAACATGGATGTATAAAGGATAATAAAGTTCTGGGTAAAAGTATTGCATAGATAAAATATATATATATATATATATATAAATATATATATTTTCTTGAAGAAAAATCTGTATTTCATTCAAAATATATATATATATATATATATAAATAAATTTACATAGTAGTAGAACAAACACACACGTACACACACACAGGACTGTTGTGTGTAAAGTGAGAACTTTCCACTGAGCTGATTGTTAATGCTGCTTATTATTAATACCTTGAATTCAAATCTAACTTTAAAATGAAATCTTTCAGCACTTCTGTTGGTAAATATTTTCCCCATAGAGAGGTCAGACTGTCGGATATTTCTGTCCTTGTGGGGACAGAACAAGGCAAGCAGTGTGTTCTTTACACACGCACACACAATGCATGAATTGAGTGTGCACTTGTGAAATGCCACGTGTGTGCATGTGCTTGTGTGTGCGTGTGTGTGTATGTGAAACTCAGATATCAGACTCAATCTTCTCTATGTTGTTTTGGGTGACAGAGTATGTGATCATGCTCTGTGCCGTACTGTCGCCGCCTTTGTTCTTACTCTCTTTCCTCCTCTCCCTCTTCTCTGCCCACGGGATTAGACACAACACGGCTCCACCAATCAGAGGTGGGATCCCCGCCAGGTAGAACGCCACATTATAATTGCCTAGACGGTCTCGAAGGAACCCTGACATACACACACACACACACACACACACACACACGCATAATCGTATTAGAGATGTGGTTTTTATTATTATTATTTTTAAATAATTAATTTTTTAAGAATATGTATGTACCTGCAATGGGTGGCCCCACGGTCATAGGGACAGACATCATGCCCAACAGGAAGCCGATGGCCTTAGAGACGTTTTCGGAGCCGACAAGCTCAAAGGCGATGGGAGCCATAATGCAGATAAAACATCCGTCAAACAGCCCCATGAGTAAACACACAGCGATCAGACCGCCAAACAGGTCACACACCGGGATCAACATCGACATCACGCCAATCACCAGGAATGATGCCACCTACAGGAGCACAGGGTATTCCAACATTGGCAAATAGGAAAGGAGCACTGCTGACTCTGTTGTAAAGTCATTTATAGTAATTTTCAGACTTCATACACAGGCTACCTACGTAGGGCAATATATAGCTATTTAAATATGAGAATATATTAGGAAAGTCTCAGGGCAGCACAGTAGCAAGCACGTCAGCCTCATAGCAAAAAAGTCCTGGGTTCAAATCCTGGGCTCAGTGAGGGTGTTTCTGTGTGGAGTTTGCATGCTCTCAATGTGCTTGCATGGAATTTCCTCCCACAGTCCAAAGACATGCACATTAATCTTACTGCCTCTCCCAAAATGTGTGTGCACTTTTGATGGTCTGCAGAACTGTTCAGGGTGTACCCCACCTTTGCCCAGTGCTGAGATAGGGTCCAGCCTCCCACCAATCCCTAATAGGATTAACCAGTTTGGCAAATGGATGAGATGAAAGTATCATCTGATTCCATGATATTGGGAAACCGAAAAACATGAAAGTGATGCAAAAGAAGAGCAAGAACTAAAGAAACTAGGACACACTGGTAAGAAGAGAGCGGGGAAACTAGAGATCACCACGAACAACACTGTGGAGGAAGAATGTCAGAACAATTAACAAAGAAACTGTGTGGGTATGTGTGTGTGTTACCTGCAGGAAGACTTTGTATACTCCAGGGACGTAATCAGCCACACGGCCAAAGATGAGACGTCCCACTCCAGAGGTTATGCCGAGACACATCAGTAACGCCTCCTTATTCGCATCAGGTCCAAAACGCTCCTCTACATGCTTCATCTAGACACAAACACACAGTCTGGTTTCCATAACTTCAGGGGACAACACATACTTATATTGATTTCCTGGAGACTTACCCTAACCATGACCATAACCACCACTCGCCTAACCTGGACCCTTAACCTAACTAACTTAAAACATGTCTTCACCTTAAAATTTAATGATTTACTGTACGTTATGGGAACTTGCACTGTGTCCCCATTAGCAAGAAGGAAAGTACACATAAAGTGACTTTGTCTCCCAACGTGATAAATACCACACACACACACACACACACACACACACACACACACAGTAAGGGGAATGAGTGCCAGATGGTTGCAGTGGTTCCTCCTTCTAGACACACCAATCCAAGAGCAAACAGGGCCATTAACACACACACACACACACACACGCACACACACACACACACACACAAGCTCTCTCTCACACACACACAAGCTCTCTCTCTCACACACACACACAAGCTCTCTCTCACACACACACACACAAGCTCTCTCTCACACACACACACACACAAGCTCTCTCTCACACACACACACACACCCACACACACACACACACACACAATAAAAGCAGGACAGGAAGCAAATTTCACTCTCTCTCTCTCTTTCTCTCTCTCTCTCTCTCTCTCTCTCTATCATTACCTAATAGATAACACTGTTTCTAAGCAACTTTGAAATAAATACTCCTAACATAAACTAGTTTATGACTAATGGTTAATGGTTAAAGTAAAATGAAAGGCCTTCCAAACTCTCCTGTTACACATGAGCATGTGTAAATGTTAATTATCAGGAGGTTTATAATAACCATTGAAGTTTTAGCAATCTGCTAAAATCCATTTGATAGTTTGCAATAGCTTCTGTTTCACTCTCCAAAGTGAATGAAATTACGAGAATAGAATGCAAATCCATTTCATATAAGGCAGGCGTCACCAACACGGTGCCCGCGGGCGCCAGGTCGCCCCCAAGGACCACATAAGTCGCCCGCAGGCCTGTTCTAAAAATAGCACAACTCACTAGTGAGCTGCGT
>JAQMYF010000022.1:15732984-15753088 GCA_030014195.1 Neosilurus mollespiculum
TTTAAATGGTATGGCTAACTCAATTTTGAATTTTTGGTCACTGTGACTCATTTTGCCAGACTGGGTCACATATATCTGTATGTATGTATATATATATATGTACATAGTTGGATAGAAACATAATACTAGTGTAGAACACTAAGGAAAACACTAAGAGAAACACTAAAAACACTAAAGCGGTTGTAGTGCAGAGGTAGTGTGTGCATGTACAATGTGTACAATGAGTTTAAATATAACGATTTAATTAAATGTATCAGATATGTTTTTTTAACTGTGCAAGTGAACATCTTGTGTAATAATGACTAAATTTTTAATAGTGTTAATTATACGAGTTACATGTAGGGATGCTAACCCTAACCCCTAACTTTATCAGTTTCATGTAGAAGAAACAGTGAGAATAAAAATATAGCTAATTATTCATTCACTCATCTTACTAGGGTTGCAGAAGGTTTGAGCTTATCTCAGCCGACTCCGGGCGAAGTAGGGGTACACCATGGACAGCTCGCCAGTTGATTGCAGGCCCAACACACTCACACTAACACCTAGGGGCAATACGAAACAGCCAATTAGCCTAATGTGCATGTCTGGACTGTGGGAGGAAACCAAAATTCTTGGATGAAACACACACAAGCATCGGGAGAACATGCAAACTCTGCACAGAAACGCCCTTGCCAAATCTGGACCTTGACAGCAGACGTACGAACAACTATTTGAATTATATATATTTCAGTAAACATGCATAGTAGGCTAATTAGCTGTTCCAAATCATCCCTAGGTGTGAGTGTGAGTGCAAATGGTTGTGTGACTGTTGGCCCTGCGATGGCCTGGCGAGCTGTCCAGGGTGTACCCCGCCCTCGCCCAGTCGGCTGGGATGGGTGCCAGCTTCCCTAATTAGGATTAAGTGGTTCAGAAAATGAATGAATGAATGAATAGTTCACTAAAATGGTAACACACCACTGTTGTAAGCTGTTATAACCGTAGGCACAGTGTGCAAATTTCCTTGGAAACCCTTATGCCAGGACGAGTGATGTATTAATAAATGTTGCTGATTCAGCAGACGGATCAGTGGATCACATTAGGAAAATTTCAGCGTTCACACAGGTAACACCTCTTTTCATACAGATGTTACACACCAAGCCCATTTACCACACCTTGTCTCATTGTAGCCCTGTCTTTGCAGGAAAGACCCAGCTGCAGCATTTCCTGCGAGAAAGTGTCTGTATTTCCTCTAAAGATCAAACTAAGAACACAGAGGAGATACACATCTCTACTCTAGTGAAGTGCATAGAGATGATGAATTAGTTCACTACACCTTGGTCGTCTGATGGAGGCAGATCTGAGCATGTTCTGTCAGCTTTTTTGAATAACTGGGGTGTGACTGAGAGAAAAAGGGAACTGTGCCAACATTCCTGTTGATTAGGCGGCACCTTGTCTTCAATGATGTGTGCGATTTATCTTCATGCTGTTCAACTGCTCCAGTAAATGAAACATACTGATAATAAAAATACAATATTAGCATTTCATCTGTGTTCCTCTTTAGAAAGCCACAAAGGTTCCATGTAGAAACCCACAACAGATGAAGAAGACACACAGTAACGTAACTTCATGCTTGTGTAAGTTCAGCATCTTGGGTTTTTTTGTGTGTGTATGTGTGTGTAAAGAGTTTTGTCATGTCATGTCATTTTCTTAACCGCTTAATCCTAATTAGGGTCGCGGGGAGGCTGGCGCCCATCTCAGCCTACTCCGGGAGAGGGCAGAGTACACCCCGGACAGCTCGCCAGGCCATCACAGGGCTGTAAAGAGTTTTGTTCTGAAAAAATATCAATTTGTTTTAAAGGGAACACATACTCATTTTTAATGTATTCGTAAACAATAAGAATTCTTCACACATTCAATACTTTGATAATGACATTGACAGCTAATGTGGGCAGCACAGTGGCATAGTGGTTAGCATGTCCACCTCATAAAAAGTTCCAGGGTTCAATTCCCAGGCATGGATGTTTCAGTGTGGAGTTTGCATGTTCTTCCCATGTTTGCATGGGCTTCCTCCGGGTACTCTGGTTTCCTCCCACAATCCAAAGACATGCACATTAGGTTAACTGCCTGCTCCAAATAGATCCTAGGTGTGTGTGTGTGTGTTGCCCTGTGATGGTCCGGCGAGCTGTTCAGGGTGTACCCCGCCATAGCCCAGTGTCGGCTAAGATTGGCACCAGCCTCCCTGCAACCATAATAGGATTAAACTGTTCGGGAAATAAGTGATGATGAGGTACAAAAGGTCATCATTTGGTTCAAAAACGAAGTTTCATTTTATTATGCCTACTGTAATGGTGCAGATGGCATTATGTTTTTGTCCTGTCCAGGCTTCCTTGTGTGCATCCGTCCAGCCGAACTTCCCTGTGGACACTCTATATTCTGAATCCCTTAATGGATTTTGACCAAACTTTCACCACTCACTGCTTAAGGTCCATGAACTGGTTTTGAGGTCATAGGTCATGTTCTGAGGTCATAGGTCAAGGTCACATGGCCATCTTAAAAGGAAACCATGCACTTTCTGCAGGGCTGGGCACGATTTCCTTTTTAGATGACCATGTGACCTTGACGAGCTCAAAAATTATGCATTCTGCCAAATCTGCATTGTTCTTCTGCAAGGCTTTTCGCAATCGCCATTAAATAGCAATAAACAACAAACAATTCTGCAGGGCTGAACATGTGCATGGACTTGAACCAGTTTCACCAGTGACCTTTACTAAATAGCCATGAACCGCTACAGACTTTAAGGACGTAGGTTTGAGATCAGGGTCGCAGTTCAAGCACACAACACAAAGGTTTGCGACAGAGGCATACCAGGTGAGTACTTCTGTGTTTTATTCTTTCTTGTACCTTTTCCGATAAAGATGGCATGAAAAGATAAACCTGAAGTTAGTTGGAAACTTGTAAAACTTGTTCTACAAATTAATGTAAAAAGAAAGAAAGAATACGTGAAATAAAAAGTAAAAGTGAACAGACAGTTTACAAACTTTGTGGGGCTAGAAAAGACAAAATATAAATCCTAATAATAAAAACGAGGCATATTGAAGTTCTGGAAGAGCAGCGCAATTGGAAAAATGTTCCAAATCAAGATTATACAGGCAGTCCTGATCTATAGATGTGAAACTGGAAAAACGAACAACATTGATAAGAAGATTGACGTCTCCCAAAAAGTAGGGCCTCAGATCGGTTTTTAAGAGAAGAATGAGGAATGGAGAAGTGGGATGGATGGGAGGGGGGTGTTGCATATAACAGAGATAGTATTTGGCAGGAGAGTCAAGGCTGTTGTGTAACACCTGGTGTGAAAGACACAGGAACCAGGTAAATACTTTTCCTTTTCCAATGAGCAAATTGTTGCGATTTTACGTAGCCATGTCCAATCAGATTTTTTCCCCATCTTTTTTTTCTTTTTGTTTTTAATAACAGGGTTCAAAGGAAAATTTCCAACACACTCACACATTCCACAGTGATATGCGAGTGCGTTTCCTCCCACGGCATTCCAGTGTTATAATTTTCTGTTTAAATATCACCAACATGGGTGACCTGAACAGAACCCTCATCCTCATCCTGATCCTCCGACCCTCAGGAACTAAACACCCTGTAGGTATGTCGAACTGTTTTGAGTGAATGGAAACAAACTGTCTAATTTGTGCGCCACCTTGTGGTGAAAATAAAGTGCACCACACTGAAAATGTGAAAGTAGAAAGTAGTTTATTTTTATTGTTGCGGTTATTGTTTAAGGGTCTTAGTTCAGTTTACAACCCAGTCTGAACCTTCTCAGCTAAACACCACTAATAACAGTAAAATGTGTTTTAATGAATGATACAGATGTGCTCCAGAGGTGATGTGGATCTGTGAGTCCCGCAGCAGGTTTGACTCAAGAGATCAGAGAAGTTTGTCCATTAGAGAGGGAAAAAAGGGTTTGTGTCCTTTATGGCAGAGACGCCTTTACTCCGGAGTCTTCAATTTCTTGGGTGATGTCATCTCTCTGGTCTCCGTGGCAACGTCTCCTTTCCTCTTCCTCAGTCCCTTCATCTTCCTCGTCTGCAGTTTGCTGAGGTCCTGCTTCTGCATGTGCAGGCGGCCATATCTGGTGCCAAAAGCATCATGGGAGATGTTCTTCTTCTTCTTGGGCTGTAAAAAATAAAAATAAATGAAAATTAAGGATTAGTGGTGTTTATACATCAGAATGAAGACTTCAGTGCCCAAAAGCAGCTTGTGATTATACATTAATTTTTAAATTATACACAGACAGGTGTTCATGTGTTTACACTCACTTTGACTCCTCTGGGTTGTCTGAGTGCTTGTTTGTACAGATCGTCTGAGGCCAGGTGAGTCCTCCGCATAACTAGGTCTAACGACGGACCAATTTCCTCTAACTCAATCCTCGGCGTCCGACAGCCTGACTTCTTCAACAGCACCCTGACGCGCGCGCACGCACACACACACACAAACGTTATAAAACACTGAGTGATGAAAAACGAGGGTGGTCTCTAATCCCCTCTACTGATCAGGACAGAGCTCCTGTTTTCCCCTCAGTGAATGGACGAGGTGTGGCCCCGGTCACATGATCACTCACCTGTAGCTTCGCAGGTAGATTTTGCCATCCAGAGCAGTAAAGTGAAGAATGTGATCGAGACCGGCAAGACGCACCGCAGGGACACACGGACCTCTGAAAAAATCTTCTCACACACACACACACACACACACACACAGACAGATAGACAGGGAAAAAATTCATTCTTCATTCAGTTTTACGTGTGTGTGTGCGTGTGTGTGGCACGTCACCTGTTAGAACACTCCTGAGTCGTGTGTATTCTTTATCCATTTCAAACAGTTCACCTGCAAACACCAACATGGGCTTCGTCCCTTCTGCACATTTACTATTCTATAACACACACACACACACACACACACACACACACACACACACACACAAAGTGTTCCAAACTACATTATAAAAGAGTTACAGACATGAAAAGTTAATATCATATACTAACTTTGTGTGTGTCTGTGTGTGTGCATGTGCGTGTCTCACCTTGACCTCTTTGAGGGACGTGAATTTCTCAATGCCGAGTTCAAACATGTCTAAGACGTGGAAATCAAACATACGACCTGCACAAAGCCCACCAACCAATCAGATAAACACGTTTACATGACATCACTACTTCAGTTATCAGTGCAGTACCACAGAAGGACACACAAACACATCAAGTACAGCTTATAAGAGTTTATAAGTAAAGTGCATGGTATGAAAGCATCCCTACACCCTACATAGTGCACTAGTTCTGGCTCCATACCGAATATCAGGTTGTTGGGTCGTTTCTTGTTGTGGGAACCGAACAGGAAGAGTGAGCAGTCTGATTTTTTGGAGAAGAATTCCTGTTAGGAAAGGGGCGGGGTTAAGGAAGTGATGGTGGTCACATGACTGTGGATTAGTTTGTGTTTAAATTTTTCATTTTACAACATGACAATATAAAGACTGACCAGTGATGTGGAGTCTTCAAATGGCCTCATGATGTTCTTCCTACACACACACAGACACACACACACGTTAGCAGCTATACATAATAATGATAAATGATGACGTTCTGATGTGTAGTGATGATGATGATGATCATGACTATGTAGTGTGTTGGACTCACTTCTTGTACAGAACAGCACTCGGTTTCTTTAGTGCATACTGAAGGAAAGAAAATCAGAACTTTTCAATAAGAATATGACTAATGTAATAATTTATGTACTGATTAAAAATATATTTCGTTTAAAAAATAAGACAGAAATGCGCACTTTACAGTCCAGCCATTTATACTCCGCTCCCTACATGCGGAATACATGGTGTAGGGAACAAGGAGTACTTACAAACCTTTTCAACTGCACTCACTTCACATTAAGATCCTTATTATTCACTACATATGTGTTTTTAGGCACCCTATCTAGTGCACAACATGGTTACAGTGGTGCTTCAAAGTTTGGGAACCCTTTAGAATTTTCAATATTTCTGCATAAATTATTCAAAACATCAACTATTTACACAAATCTTCAAAGCAGACAAAGAGAACATTTGATTAAACCAACAAGATAAAAATATTACACCTGGTCAGTTATTTATTGAGAAAAATGGTCCAATATTTCATATCTATCAGTTACAAAAGTATATAAACCTTTGCTTTCAGACCCCGTTGTGCAGTAAAAACTTAAAGTGAACATGAGTGGTAGCTGCTGATCAGTCGGGTGGCATGGTGGTGCAGTGGCTAGCACAGCTGCCTCTCAACAAGACGCTGGATTTGAGTCCTGGACTCGGCGAAGGCGTTTCTGTGTGGAGTTTGCATCTCCTCCCCCGTGCTTGCATGGGTTTTCTCCAGGGATTCCAGTTTCCTCCCAAGTCCAAAACGTGCACATTAAGTTAAGTGACTGTCCGAAATTGCCCCTAGGTGTGAATGTGAATGGTTGTGTGTATGAAGGCCCTGCAGTGATCTGGCGAGCTGTACCCTTCCTTCGCATAGTGTCGGCGGAGAGAGGCTCCAGCCTCTCTGCAAATCCCTAGTAGGAGTGTTGACCTCTAAAATCCTTTAAAAAGTTTTAGTTATTGTTATAGTTCTTTTCTTCTTGTTACTCTGATAGTTTATTCTTTACATTTTGGACAGTCGTACTAAGCATTTCACTACATTTTGTACTGTGTATAATTTGTATGTAACAAATGAAATTTGAATTTGAATTATGGAAAACTTTCAAGCACCACTTTATGAGAATTCCGACTCCGAATTGCCGCAGTAAAACATAAGAGATTGCACAGGGTTCATAGTTCGCTACACAGACTCTTACTATGTCTTTGAGAGCATGTGTGACGGTTTCACTTGTGTTCCCTCCCTTCATGATCATGGCATTCTTCGAGTTCTCTGTGAGTTTGGGTTCTCTGCTCTGCAGGAAGCGCTTAGAACGCCTCGTCTTTGGTTTCCTGTGAATGACAATAACATGAAAAATGATGATTACTACAGGTCCTTTACTCACTCATCACAGAACAAGAACATCCACTCTTTTTCTCTCCACCTCTTCATTACCTTCATCCTTTCCATCTTCCCCCCAAAAAATTCTTCCCCCTTTAATTCTCTGATTTCTCTTTAATCCCAGCATATCACTCTTTAACCCTTTTATTTCTCTATTCATGTTCTTGGTGGTGTTGTTGGGTTTTTTTTTTAAACTCGTTATGCTCTTAATCCTGTTTTCTTTATTGTTAGTCCTCAGAGGGGTTTCAGAGCAGGAGCTCCTTCATGAAGAGTTTAGGAACAGATTTTCGCATATCATATATAGTACACACTGTTGTTACGGACACGATGCCAAAAAAACACCCTCACACTACACAGAGCCAAAAATTTAATACTTAGTGTATATAATAACCACGTTAGGCGGTATGTTGGTGCAGTGGTGAACACATCTGGCTCACAGCCCGAAGGCACTGGGTTCGAGACCTGGGCTTGTCGAGGCCGCTTTTCTGTGTGGAGTTTGCATGTTTTCCTCATGCTTGTGTGGGTTTCCTCTGGGTAGTCCGGTTTCCTGCCACAGTTTAAAGACATGCACAATAGGCTAACTGGCTGCTCCAGATTGCTCCAGGGTGTGAGTGTGTGTTGCCCTGTGATGGTCTGGCAAACTGTTCAGGGTGTACCTCGCTTAGGCTCCAGCCTTCCTGACAGTATTAAGCGATTTGGCAAATAAATGAATAACCAGATTGTTTAACTTTATCCCAGTGAGAACAGCATCAGTGAAAACCATGAAGAACTTCATGTTTCCTGCTCCTTCAACCCAATGCAATGTTTACAGCTGGTTAGCTTTAGCCAGTAGCTAAGTGATCACATGACACCATGTTGAGTTTAAAGTGCACTGTATTCATTCAGGTGTGTGAATCCAAGTAATAAAACAATAATAACTAAATAATAAATAAATAAACTTACAGTACACCCCCCGACTGCGCCATTTTACACTCCTCCACTCGTGCACCTCAACACACGTGGACCTGCTCGCACTGTCAAACCGGAAACTACCGGCACTGAACAACCCTTCCAAAATGGCGGCGAATTTCAAAATAAAAGCTCAACTACGACACAGTAGTGCATTAACCAGAGGTGTGTAATATAATTACTCCAAAGTTGTTTTTAAGATTATAGCTCAAATATATCTTTACCCACGAGTTAGAGAATTTCTGCTATAACATGGAATTTTAAAAGTCTACTCAAGACATGTAAAGTCAGATACTTTGCTTATTTAGGGTTAAGTCATGGTATCAGGAAATTTAATTTCTAGTGTGTTTAACTTTTATTGCCAGTTATTATTTAATCATTCATTTATTTAACTGCTTAGTCTTACTGTCTTTGGACTGTGGGAGGAAACTGAAGTACACAGAGGAAACCCGGGCAAGCGCAGGGACAACGTGCAAACTCCACACAGGAACACCCTTGCCCAACCGGGACCATCGTACTCTGAGCTGAACATGTTGTCCACTTGTAACATGGCAGTGGTTAAGGTTCTGGATTAGTGCTCTGAAGGTCAGGGGTTCAGCCACAGTACCACCAGGCTCCCACTGTGGGGCCCTTGAGCAAGATGCTTATCCCTCATTTGCATTTAAATAATAATAATAATAAAAAATCTAAAGTCACTCTGGCTAAGGGTGTCTGTTAGTCGTGTATAATCAGGCACACCCTTAGCAAAAAGTAGTATACTTGAAGTTTATTTTATTAGGTATACTTGAAAAATATTTTATTCTATTAGTATTGATGTACTTAGACTTTTCTTTATACTTCACTATACTATTCTGAAATACATAAAACAGTGTATAATAAGTAAACTTGAAGTATACGGTGTCAGTTTTAGTATACTTGTAGTACACTTGAATAAACTACTTTTTGCTAAGGGCGTCGATGTATGCACGAGAACATGATTACAAGCGCTAATGCTAGTTAAAGATCACACAGGAAAACAAGCCATTTAGGATTAAAATATTTATTACTTAAAATCACGGCCGATATACACAGTGGTGCGCGAGATTCAGACTTGAGAAAACCATGAATGTTTCTGGACAGCAGCTATCCTCAACCATCCCCTTTTGACCCATGACCTTTTGTCCTCTGGTAACAGCAATATTCACATTAGAGTTACATCACACTTCAATCCCAATGAACATTTAGACATACACACAATGTGAAAAACACACACAAAAAAAAACCTGTGAAAAAAAAAAAAATCAGACCAAGAGGAGTTTTGATTGGGACAGCAGGGAATATCCATATGTACAATATAGTGTGGGGATCATAAATAAAACCTTTTACAGCGTACCACGCGTCATGTGACCAAACCAGTATGTATTTATCCACACAGCACACAAATAATAAACCAGGAGTAAAGTGTTTGAGGTGACGCAGGCACATGTTCAAGGATGCAACAGTGTAAAGGTGTAATGTTTGTTCATCTTCATCTCCTTTCAGGAGCCAAAAACCCCCCAAACATTTAAAAAGTACAACAAGTAAACATTAATACCTTTAGCTTAAATTCACATAAATACTCAGACGTCACAGGTCCATTACTATAAAAATATATACTTTGAAGATGTTATGGAGCTGTGACCAAAATACGAATGTGTATATATAAATTCTCTCTCTATATCTTCACTATTTCATCCTTCACCTAGACATGAAAGCGCAAGAAACACAAACATACACAGAAAACAAGCAACAAGTTTTAAAAATCACTTCAGAAATTTCAATTTGGCACCATGATATACACAGAAAAAAAAAATCTGAATGGCATGTTGAGAAAAAGCCTTTAAAAGGCTGCTCCATCCACATCAGGTTGTAAACATTTCCTGAGCAGAGCCGTGAGGTTCTTTTCTTAAAACCGTGCTTAGAAACATCCTGAAGAGAGCACCCCAAGAAAGAGAAGAAAGAAAGCTTTAAGGTGCATCCGGCAGAGGGCACTCTTTACTCACAGAGGACTAAACATTGATCCCCTGGGAGATTTTCCAAGATAAAGCAGAACCCTGCAGTTGTTCCTCACAGTGAGAGCACGTACCCTGAGAAACTCCGGAGACAAATTCTCCACATTCTTTAAACCCGTGCAGTCAGATGCTCTACCCATGTGACTCCTGAAGGCTCTGAAGCAGGAGGTCCCACAGAGCAGCTCAGAAACACTTCCTAAAAACAATCTGGGGCCCAAATTCTTCATACTCATCCTGACTGATCCAGGCAGAGCAGAATGATGGCATGCTGGCAAGCAGAGCACCTCCTCTCCACACAGAGAAGTCTCGGTCGCTAGGACTCATGACCTTGACCCTCGGACCCAAACCTGCAGGGGCAAGACGCTGGACCTCATACTGCAGACGCTCAGGAAGGCCAGACAGCAGCGTGTTCCCACCTTAAGATACAAGAGTTACACCATGAGAGAACATCAACGCTTCAATTATTAAAAAAAATATATATATTAATAAATTCACTTTACAGAAATACTTCAGAACGCTGTATACCCGTACCTGACAGAACAATATTTCCCACCAGGTCCCTGCGCAGGTCAATATCCGACTGAAGAACAGATTTGAAAATGCTCTCATGCATCCCATAATAATCCTGACCAATCAGCTCCGGCCTGAACAGAATCTCCGGCGCTCTGAAGATTTTAAATAAAAATGATTCGCCAGCACACCAATTTAACGGTTTATGAATACCTTTTCTCTCATACATTACCTGAACCTTTCAGTTGTCAAGGAGATGACCCGTCCATCAGGTAGAGTGTAACATACGGGTGCACTTGCTCCGCCTCCTCTACTAAGCTCCTGCTCATAGTTTAGAGCCACACAGCAGCATTTTTCTTTAACCTCACGCACAATTTCCATCTCTGCTGATGTCCGCATACACACACCCTGCTCCATCAACAACTAAAACACACAGACACACTTTAGGTCATTAACTCTGTGGTTGTCTCAGGTGAGACTTGTAAAAGGATTGGGTTTGCACCTGTTTGAGGTACAGTGTGACGTCGGCTCCTGCCAGATTAAAACGTTGAACAGCATGCGGTAAACAGTAACCTTCAAACACGGGGACGCTGTGGCTCACACCATCTCCGGAGTCAAACACCACACCTACACACAGCTCTCAAAGAATAAGCACTCAACATTCTCACACTAAACAGAATATGTAGGCTGTTGTGCATGCATGTACCAGTGGTGCGTCCGGTGGTATACAGTGCCAGTACAGGTTGCATTGCCATGTACGCAAGAGGAACATTAAAAGCCTCAAACATGAGCTGGATGGAACGTTGACGGTTCTCATGCGTGTTCATCACGCCTTCAGTCAGCAACACGGGGTGATCCTCACTGCACACGCGCAACTGCTCAAACACATGACTCCAGATCTGCACACAAGAGTAGAAACATTATCAAGTTTGGGGGGGAGGGGGGATAGGCAACTCTAATCTAGGAGTTTGATTTATTAGCAGTGGTTCGCTTCTAGCCAAAAACCTCACCATCTCCATCTGATCCCAGTTGGAGACGACACCGTTCCTCATTGGGTAATGAAGTGTCAACACACCCCTCATGTGCTGGGCATCGTGTCCCACATACACACCACGCTCCACACTGCCACTCATCACCTCCTGCACAGCCAACAGACTTTTAAACTATACATTCTCCAGAACCTCGTTAGCAGAGAACAAACTCGGCCTCCAGTTTAGCACAGGAGGGATTACATATCTAAATACTAGTGATGTCACTTCTACCTGAATTTTGCAACGGCTTTACACACATTACCTCATATTTGGGAATGCCAATGGCAGTGGGGAAGATGGTGGTGGGCAGCTCTTGGTCAGCAAATCCGGCTTTCACCAAACCAGAACCAGTGTCCAGCACCACAGGGGTCTCAAAATCACTCATCTACAGGAAACAAATACCAGAAACACACACACACACACACACACACACACACACACACACACACCATGAAAAAAAAGTTGCTAAAAGCAAGAGACCAGTTCTTTTTGCAATGTACAAGACAAAATTATGCAATACATCACAACAACCATCACAAAATTCGATTTGTGTTGTACTGCATTTGATAAATGTGTAGTATTTGAGCACAAACATGAGCAACTTTCAAAAACATTAATTCTGCAGGCAAAAGAATGAAACAGGAAAATATGCTTAAGACCTGTGGGAATAGAAGTGAAAAGGATGCATGGAGCTGATCACTATAAGGGCCCACCTACAGTAGCTTTATCTACGAGTGGAATAGTAAAAACCCACAACCGGTTCCATCATAAAACAAATAAAACCGGAATCGGTCAAGAAATAAGGGAGAAGCATTTTGAAATTTGTGGATGGACTGACAGAGGTGCCACCACAGCATAAAAATAATACATCTGTAGCCTCGCCCGGAGACTCATACGCTTCAGATTGTAATGGGATCTTATGTTGCCCGAGCGACAATCTTTCACCAAGTTTCATGGGAATCAGGTGTGTAGGTTTTGCACAATCCTGCTTACAAAGAAAAACTAACCAGTGAAACCCTCCTTAGTGAAGGTAATTACATCTAAAATAAATATACATATATTACATATAATGTAAATATAACTTATAAATCTAGTTAGCATGTTAACTGTGATTAGCACATCAACAATATGGGGGAAACGGGATCAGCCCCATGTTCCCCAGTCCTTATTGAATTAACGGAGCTTATATTGTATGGAGTACTTTATAGAAGTAAACTACGGTGATTGTATCCATATTGTAAAAGAGGTATGGGGGGGAAAAAAAAAATACTCAAAGTAACGCCTTATGGAATATTAGGGTTAAGGTTCCTGGGGAGCATAAGCACTGGGGAACACAGACATGGATCCGGGGGAAACCCAGCATGCACAAAACATGACGCCATACTGACCCTGATTCTCCTCTGGCTCCAACTGTCCAGAATTGTGAATAATAAGCTAAGCACAAAACTCTACACAAAGTAGATCAACTCCAAACCTCTCTAGTGCAGATCTGAAGCTGTTTCTGGACCGGTGATCTGCAGACACGTCTTGTTACAGCACTGTCAGAATGGCTAACGTGAATTCCAGCCTCGCTGTTCTCCACTGCTCCACAAGGCTCAGACGTTTCAATCAGAGGTGACGGAGTTCTGGAGACAAGCTCACACCATGCCTCAAGGTGCTGGTCTTCAGCACTGTTGAGACTTTCAGACCTTCTGGGTTCTTCAGGCACATCCTCTGAAGCAACACTGAGATCCACAGTGTGAAGGTTGTTATTGTTGGTATTATGGTGTTGGAGCTCCAAAGGTGATATTCCAGGTGGAGGATTTTTTCGTTCTTTTGGTTTTGGAGCAACAGATGGTGCTAAAGATGTGGAAATGGCAGTTTGATTTATAGCATGAGAAGTATTTTCTGCCAAATCCGTTCTTCTAGGTTTATTCAGTCGAGGAAGAGGTGTTGGACCACCAGGATCAAACGCAGGAGTCGATATTTTCTCAGATGTTAAGGGATCGTCATTACACTGCTCAGGTGTGTCTAAGATTTCTGAAGGATCCAGGCGTGAACATTTCTCTTCTCTTGTATCAGGAGGATCTGACAGATTCTTTAGTTCCTCACTAATAGAACTTTGATCATTGGAAAGATCTGTGACTGAAGGAACGTCTGACTTGGTATCCTCAGTCTCAATATTCCGCTGACCCTGAGAACTTGAAGTCATGTCTTTACTGGAAGTATCTGCATCTTCATTTGAAGATTTAACATTGACTGTTGCTTCTGGATCTGAACATTTATAATGAACATGATCACCTGCAGCCATGTCTGAAGGTTGTTGACTGGCACGTTCCTCTGAACATGGCTCCACATGACTAAGGGCTTGTACATCTTGTGTTGATCTTTTGCAGTTCATCAGGAGACCTTTATCACCCTTCAGCACTGAAGCTTTTCCCATAATGGAACACGTCACAATTTTCCGACTCCTACTTGGACCTTTGAGCTTGCTTTTCTTCATCTCCTTGTTCAGGTCTTTCTCCATTTCCTCCACTTCCTTCTTCTCTCGCTCCAATTTCTCAAGGAAACTTTTCCGGTCCTCAGTGAGTCTCCGCGAAGACATTTGTTCGTCAGATTCACTGCGATGCAGTTCACTGATTTTCAGGTTCTCCTCAACAATCTTCTCCTCCAAAATCTTCAGATTTTCCATCTCCTTCAACAGCTCTAATTTATCAGGACCTCCATTTCCTGGTTCAAAATGAGGTTCTGAAGTACGATTACTACTCTGAATAACTCCTGGGCCTTCCTTAGAAAAATCATATCCAAAATTAGTGGAGGCCAGATCATCCAATCCAATCACACCTGCTTCAGCCAAGTCACTGGATGACATCGCCATAACCTGGCAATCTTTATTCCATTGAGGCCACAGTTTGTCTGGATTGTCTGCCTCCAGTAGAACATCCAAGATCTTCTCCTGAGCAAGAACGCTCTCCTCCTCTTGCAGGATTCCTGCTGTTCGAACCAGCATTTCCTCCACGGCTTGGAGCTCTTGCTGCTCTTTTATTTCCCATTCACTCTCCGGCCGTCCAAGCAACATGCTATCTGACTCATGCATGAGGTCATGGAGGTCATACGAGTCCCAGAGAAGAGAGGGGATGTTCTCTGATGTTTCAGCACCATGCCCTATATCTGTAACAGTGCTTGAGAGAACATTATGGATGGGGCTCCACTCAGTACACTGATCCTGAAAATCACACACACTTGTATCAGTGGTCTGTGTTATCTGATTGCAGCTACTGGTCGATCTTTGCTGGCTGGGGGAGATGATCACAGTGTAGCAATTCTCCAGATCATCAACAGGAAGACTCAGCCAGGGGTTTTTGGGAGGCATGGCTGAGCGTTTCACTGTGATCTCCAAGTTTACACACTCTCCACTTGTATTTGGAATGATGTGGATGTTTGGGGCTAAGAGAGATTCCTCCTCATCAAGACCCTCAGATATGCTGGACAGGTTCTCCTCACCAGCATGTAGATGAGGAGATTTTGGTCGGGATGCCTCATCTTGGCACATCTTCCCACCTCCTGTTTCAAGATGACCACTTCCTGCTCCATCAAATCCAGAATCAAAGGAGCTGAGGGATGGCGGCTTTACTCCAGACTTAAGGAGAGGAAGATAACTTGGACTATCCTGTCTCGTCAAACCGTTGATATTTACAGAGTGTGGAGTGTTGTGTGAATCTTGAATACTTTGAGCAAACATGTTTTTCTGGGTATGCAAGACAGAAGTTGAATCCATGTCATTTCTGCCCTTTAGACACTCGTACTGCCACTGCAGAGCCAGCTGGAGGTCACAAAGCGTCACAGAACCAGGAGAGGTCAACAGCTTGCGTAAACTCCTACACCTACAAAACACAACACAACACATTAGTTCTAAGCAGAAAGTATGACGGGAAAAGTATTCCTTCATCAAAATAGTCACCTCTGTGCGAGCTGCTTTCCTGCATCCTCCAGGTGTGCATCAGGTATGCCATCAGCCAGATGTTCTAACTGCTTTAGCTCATCCACTTCAGGAGGCGGGTGTAATCTGAGAAACTCTTTAATCATGGAGAAGTCATCACTCTGCTTGTGTGAGAGAAGAGTTCCCCCATGGCCATTTTTGTTTGAGCAAGTTCTCCACAGAAGATCCTGCAGGAAGTTCTCACACACTGCCATGTTGTACCACGCATGGATCTGAGCACAAATGCAGACAATAATGCACTTCAAATCCGTTTCTATACACATCCATCACACCATTCTTTCATCAGCACCTGGCCCTAGGAATAATAGTATGTAGTCTAATATATAGCTCCACTATATAATCTAGATTCCCTCATGAGCTTTTCCAACACTTCTCCTTTCCTTCAATGAAAGGACCCACACCATCCATTCACCAACCCCCCCCCGGTCTCCAGCTCCTGCCATCCCATTCAATCCCTGCATCCTGCCATTCCTACACTGATCCTTACTTTCCACCGATCCCATACATTAATCCTTACCCCCCCCCCCCCCTTTCCACTGCCTGTCAATCTTCCTTCACTACCACTTTGCCACTTTCCTGATCCCACCCCTTTTTCTGCAAGCCCCTCCTTCCACTTATCCCTTCTCATCTAGTTGACCTACACTGAGGCCCAGCTCCCCAACCCTCTCAAGCGGAGAGTGAATTAGTGACATTGTGACTTGACTGTATATAGGCTACAAAAAAAACAACAAAAAAAACCAAAACAAAAAAAACAATAAATAATTCAAATGTACTTTATGGTAGCATTGATGGAAGGTGCAGATGGTGTTCAGGTTCCTGTTGTGAAACTCCATCGCTCCTCGGAGCTCATCTGTCCATCTCTCCAACTCACTGATCCACTGGTGTCCTTCCCGGTTCTGTCTGAAAACCACCATCTCCGATACAGCACTTAACATGTCCTCAGAACGACGCACCAGCATCTAACACACACATTTTTTGATTTAGACTATGGCAATGACCTTTGCGATTAAGTTGACATTTCACATCAACATGACAGTGAATTCACACAAAATCCTCCTCTTATTCACCGTGGCTTGTGTGGAAACCGACATGTTGAACTCCTGCCGCAGTTTTTCAGCTCCATAAGAGTTTCGAAGTGTCTCTGGTGTGTACGCCTGCATCTTCTGTGTAACGCATTTCATCTCACACACAATCTGAAAGACGGACAAAAATCAATAAACACCACAACACAAATATATCTACTGATTATAGTTCATTATATTGCTGTTTAAGGCTCATTTATGCTCCTTTCCACACAAAAATAACATTTTAAAATTATGTGTCTATCATTTGTCCACTTTCCACTAGTCCTTCATATTAACAGATGCTACACAATACAGCCACCAGAGGGCAGCTCAGAGCCAAAGGTTTGACAAAAGTGGAGGCGCTTGAAATAATGTACCTGTTATAAATAGGCCAAAGCGGAGACAGCGCTGTAGACACTGTACACATCAGAAGTGTTTATAATTTCCTCCTTGTTACATAATCCTCCCCGCCATTTTTAATATTTTATAATCGTGTTTTGCTGGATCTGGTGTCTGTCACTACAATTTCTAGTGGTATTGCGCCATTTCACCTGGATCCGTCGACTTTCAGAAAACTTTCACAAACAGAAGATAAATTACTAGTGGAGCAAACACACGTTCACTGACCTTTCGTGTCAGCCACCGACTGGCATGTATAATACCAGATCCTTGTTGTATAATAGGGACCAACATCAGGTTATGTTACATTACCTGAATGATGTGTTTACGCTAATGCTATTAACATTACTGCCGTCATGAAACTAATTACTCGGTCATTCGTGGAGAAATTCAAAGGTAAAAACAAACCTCTTCCGAGTGTTTGGATGCACACATGCTCTGTCTAACTTGAACTTCTAATTATATCCTGGCATTAGACCTATTGGAAGGTTCCTGTCTTGACTGCAAATGTAATGACTATCGTAATATTACTTTAGTACAATTTCCATAGGCTCTCAAATGTCTAGTAATAACATGAACGATACAACTCCAGCAAAAGGTAATATCTTGCTAGAACCTAGCACGCACTCTTAGACTGCAGGCAGTCAAACACACAATTTCCTGCGGAACGAAAATCAGCACGTCACGTAGCGGACGCGAAAGGTAATGAACACCACACAGTCAGAAGACTCCACCCATATCTGCATTTATCACTGAACAAAGCCAGCCTTTGTGTTTAGGTCATTCATAGGAAACCAAAATCTATAGGTATAAGGAGTGTGACCTGACAAGCGTCTCTCTGGAGCTGGAGGACATGAAGTTGGAGAAGAGCGCTGGAGAAGACACGCCGCCACAGCAACTCGACTTTCTCCACCGCCGCCCGGATTCTACAGTGAGGGGGACAAATAGCTTAGAGTTTCACATTCAGGAAGAGATACGCCACACACTCACACTCCTATCAGTGATTCATCTGTGAATTTTGCACAGCTTTCACTAGGGGTCATTAGCATCTCAATACACTGTGTGTGGGCAGGAAATCAGCTCTGACACACACACACACACACACACACACACACACACACACACACAACAATAGTGTGCAGAGACACTATAGCTGTGAAGGAGGTTCGGTACAATGATTAAATAGATGTTTTGTATCTGGAAAAAACTGCAAAAAAGTAAAAGTGAGAGAAGAAATGTGAGTGTAATGAAACAAACCTCAACCTGATCGACTTCAAATCATATCTGTACACATCACTGCACTTCATTCCTGAATATTCTATGCAGATACATAGAATAAACTTCCACTGATAGAGGATTTAGTGTTGATTATTCATGATTCTAGCAACCCATGTGCTTTACCTTATATGTAGTTTTGTGGGCGTTGCTAAACTCTGCGTGTTTCTTTGTGTATACCTGTCATAGTTCTGCAGCATCTCCAGCGCAGTGTGTGTAAAGAGCTCAGTTCCCACCATTGCCTGATAACACGGATCTCTCTCAGGATAACGAAACTTCTCCAACACGCACTCACACCTCTTCAACAAGGCATCAAGACCCAGATCCCTACACACACACACACACACACACACACACACACACATCAAAGTTCTATGGAAACAGTGCAATCATGTGACCCCAGTGTGACCCTGTTCCAGTCCATCAGGTTTATTTGAAAAGAAACAGGTTTTACCAAATTATATCCATTAACTTTTAACCCAAAACCCATCACAGAGCAGGAATGTGTAGTATTTATCATTGTAAACAAAAACAGTGTGAGCCAGTGTGTGTGTGTGTGTGTGTGAGAGAGAAAATAAATGAAATGGTAGTGGGTCATTACCTGCGAAGGTGCTCCAGTCTCGCCTGATTGGTGGAGCAAAAGACCGTGAGAGAGTCATACTCAGTAGGAACGGAGAGTTTTGAGAAATCCTGCAGAGCACCGATACACACTGGCAACTTCCTCACTACCGTCACAAACTCCTGCACAAAACTGTCCATATCCTACACACACACACACACACACACACACACACACACACACACACACACACACATCTGGATAAAACTGTCACAGACTTCTGGTCCTGGTGTGTGGCGGTGAGAACCAGGAAGCTATCTTTTTTTTTTTTTATTATTACTGGAGGCCCTTTGAGATGTTAATGATTGTGATGTCATGGTGTGGAGTGTACGAGTTTCTCCACAGTAACATGTTTGCATTAATCTTATTACAGTCTGGAGGAGGAGAGATGTAAGGTCAGAATGGCACATGATCATCATGCAGCCTCACACACACTCACACACACCTGTGAATCATCGCATTCATTATCCTTTGAGCTGCAAACATCACATGGCCCTGAGAGCGAACACAAGATGGCTACTAAATAATCAAGTGGTTCTTGTGTGCGTGTATTTGGAGGGTGGGGGGGGTTCGTGGTTTTGAGATGACGCATGATGTGCTTAAGCAGAGTCGATTACACACCACCCACTTTTGTCTAAAAGGGCTCCTAATACAAAAATAGTAAAAAATGACTTTTCTATAATTTTTTGGTGAAAATGCATTGAACAATGCTATTGTAGGCAATATAAACTAAAAAAATCATCCCGACAAGTATACTGAGGTAAAAGTACGGCTAATATACAAAAACACTGAAAATACCAATTTTTCAGAAAAATATAAACGTGTCGCAAATTTTATTATTTTTTTTTACTTTTGCATAGCATGAATGAACTTCAAACCATATGGAATGGTTTAGAAGAAACTAAAAAAAAACAATGTTAACACTATACCTGAAAGGTTAAATGCTGTAATCAAAGTAAAGGGCAGCCTCACTAAATATTGACTTTTTATCTCAAAAAAGAAGAGACTTATTTGTGTTAATAGATATTGTATACAGTAACAATGTTACAGCAGCTACAAATCTCTCCTGTATGTGTATATATATATATATATACACACACACACACACACACACACACACACACACACACACACACACGACCAAAAGTTTGGACACACCTTCTCATTCAATGAGTTTCCTTTCTTTTCATGACTATTTACATTGTAGATTCACAC
>JAQMYF010000022.1:15753566-15764563 GCA_030014195.1 Neosilurus mollespiculum
TCTACAATTTTCATAGTCATGAAAAGAAAGGAAACTCATTGAATAAGAAGGTGTGTCCAAACTTTTGGTCTGTACTGCGTGTGTGTGTGTGTGTATATATATACATACACATACACATACATACACACACATACACACACACACACTTTCATGAAACTATAAACCCACATGAATTCCTTCTCTAATCAGTGTGAACACTGCTCACTTTGATGAAGGAGATCCAGCTCTCATGACTGTAGATGAAATATCCTCCCAGATTGGCAGTCAGCTGACTGCGGTCCACGTAGTTACACAACTCGAACACTTCTTTGAGGAAAACACACTGAAAGAGGGAAAGAATAAATATGCAGCACACACAAGGTGCAAGTGTCCACATGCTCCCAGAACTCATGTCTCTTATTAAAAGTAATGCTAGTGGGGGCGGTGGAGTAGTGGTGAGGGCGCTGGGCTCATGATTAGGAGGTCACGGGTTCGAATCCCCATTAGACCTCTGCTATGCCAAGACCCCTGGGCAAGGTCGTAACCACAAGTGTGCCTCTGTTCACCCAATAGTATAAATGGGTACCAGTAAATATAAATAAATAAAATAAAATTAGAGTAAAAAACTAGAGTCCCATCCAGGAGGAGTTGAACTCCTAGTTGCTTCATGCTACAGAAACCGGAGATAAGCTCCGGCCTGATGAGTCACTAGGCTCGGGTGTAGAAAGCCCAACAGACTTACCTAAAAAGGTAATGCTGGTTATGATGCGGCGCTAGCACACTAATATTCACCTATTTAACTACCTTAATTAAGTCGATTACACTAAAATGATTTGCTGATGTCACATCTCACCTTTATCCACACTAAACCTGTGTAGTTGAACAACCAATCATGGAGTGCAATTATAAAACAAAGTGGTTTCTGCTTTTTAAGAGCAGTGTCTGTGTATCATTCTGTGTTCATCCTTATCAACTGACCTACTTCTCTGATCGAGACAACCCAAACTCAGGATGGGTGTCAATACTTTTGAGTACATCATTAATCTGATGTGGTTATTAAACAGCAAAGCACCTGAAGAGGTGGCAGCGGCATGCTGGAGCGCTTGGACGGACTCAGGAGTTTCTGCAGCAGCTTCTGGACATCTCGCTTTTTTGGCTGAACAGCATAGAGCGAGTGCACGGTGCGCTTGTGGAGCTGAGAGAGGAGCAGGGAATATAAAAATAAGCATTTTGTACAGACTATAACCCAAAAATCTGCCACAGTTATTCGATAAATAAAATCTTCTGACCAATCAAAGGCTGTTCTTCAGCTTCTACAGCAATCAGAATGCAGCAGCAGGTATTCAGGACACTCTACTCTTTCTGGTGGTTTATGCTTTTTGCTATCAGCTCATGTGCACTGACTACCATTTAGGAATTACCTTCAATTTTCACAAAAATGTAGCAGTAGATGAACCAGTTTGATATTCATCCAAATCAGGAAGCAGTACACTATGTTCTTTTGACTTCCTGTGTACAAATGTAGATGTTTGGTATTAAAGAAAACATTTCAAGACAAAAAAGGAAATCCTGATGATTAAGGTAGCTTAATACTGACTTATTTTATAAATTTATACAGTGACCCCGATTAGCAACATGGCAGACACTTGGAAAAACCTCGGCAACAAAGAAAATCACTGGAAATAGTTCCCAAGTGAGCAGCAGGCTGTAGCCAATCGGGGCTCTCTGATGTCATCAGTATGCGCCTTGTCCGGAGATTTAACGTGGTTCTTTTTAAAAAATTCTCTTAATCAACAGTTTAGTTAAAACTTCAGGGTTTTACTCCACTGTCTGTTCCAGTCCCTTTCCAATAAATTTGATTCCAGAACATTCCTTCCTACTGTCCTGTTTTCCCCTTTTTTTAAACTTACACAATTTTATTGTTTTCTTAAAAATTAAAAAGGTACAATCTCGTCGAGTTCCAGTCACACCTCTACAGCATGAACATTAGCTTCATTTTTACCTGCAGCAGTAGGAGGATTTCAGCGATGCGTCTCGTCACCGCCAGTGAAGCTTCTCTCAGATCAGCAACGACCGACACCAAACACTCCGGCCTGCTCTTACTGCTGACAAAATAAACCAGCAACACACAGAAAACACCATCACCTCTGTTTACTTTAACACCCGTGCCTTACGAATGTCTCCACATTCAGTTTTTACTCTACAAATTAATACTTAGATAAAAAAAATTAAAAGTGAATTAAAAAAAATGGAACACGATACAAGAAAAGCAAGAAAGAAGAAAAGCACATGACATGAGAATTTAAAACAGAAGTTATTTGTAATGAAGGAATGATGGAAAACAAGCACATGATCAGAAAGAAAAAGAAAGGCCCTCGTGTGTGGCTGTACTTATGTAGTCGCAGGCAGTAAAACACAAACTCGGCCACTTCTTCTTTAGTGACGTCACTCAGCAGTTTCTTCTGATATTCTGCAGGAAAAATGACCAGAGGACATCCGAGCTGATCAAACACACCTGAAAGAAAGAGAAACAGACGATGCAGCACAGAGACAGAGAGAGAGAGCGAGGGGGAGACACACACAGGGGGGGACAGAGAGAGACACACACATGGAGAGAGACAACAGAGAGTGAGAGAGAGACACAGACAACATATAGACAGGGAGAGACCGTGCAAAACAGGGACACCGGGACAGACAGACAAAGGGGGAGGAGAACGGGACAACACAGGGAGAGAGGGAGACATGGATAGAGAGAGTGAGAGAGAGAAAGAGAGCACAAGACCCACACGGTGCAGAGACACAGACAGTGACAACACAGCAGGTGGAGAGAGGCAAGGACAGAGAAAGACACGGAGGACAGAGAGAGAGAGAGAGACAGAGGTGCATGAGAACATTAATAAAGTGAATAAACCACTTAAACACAGATCGAGTCACATTTACAGAAACAGTGAATGGAATGAAGTTTAATGCTCATTACCGGGAAATAGAACAGCACCGGAGGACAGCATGCGCTCGGAGGGGAGAGACGGACGCTTCACCTCTATCTCACACACACACACACACACACACACACACACACACGTGTTAGAGTATACTGATGTATCAAAGAGTGCACACTGGATCTTGACATATTTAACTTTTGCTGAAACATGAAAAGTAACTTTTATAATAATAAACATTCTCAGCTTGTGCACGCGCTCCCACCCTTCAAAATTAAAGGTGTGTGTGTGTGTGTGCGCGCGCGGTATAACTGTAGATGAGTTTCAGGTGCACTTGTTTGTTTGTTTGTTTGTTACCTGTATTACAGTCGCTCATGTTGGCGCGAGCCTCCACCTCTCCACGGCGTGTTTATGTTTATTATGAACCCAGACAGTCCGCCGCTTCTTCTCTCTCCGAACTTGTGTTTGTAGACCCGACGGTGCGCGCGCTCGCCGCCATGTTGCTCCGGTATGAGGACAAGCACGAGCTGGAAATAAAAAGTCCCGGTGAACCGGAGCACCACGGTACGTTTATACCCTCCCCCTCCCCTCCTTCTCCATCACCCCGAGCCTGGGCGGAGCTTCGGTGGGTGGAGCTTCATAAACGAGGACACGCTGAACTTCAATGATGTGATTTTATCATCAACATCACACTATTGATCCTGTAATGAAAAGTGTGTGGTAGATTCTGTAACAGGGTGTGTGTGTGTGATTATATGATGAAAATCCTTTAAAAACATGATTATATACCAACCATAACTACGGCCTTCTTCAGAACATCAGTCTCACCTAAACACAAACACACAGGTCCAGCTCTCAGCAGCAGGTCCTGGGTTCGAGTCAAGGCTTTGTTGAGGGAATTCCTGCGTGGAGTTTGCATGTTCTCCCTGTGCTTGTGTGGGTTTCCTCCGGGTACGCCAGTTTCCTACCACAGTACAAAGACATGCACATTAGGCTAACATGCTGTCCAAAATGCCACTGGTGTGAGTGGGAATGCTTGTGTGTGTGTGTGTGTGTGTGTGTGTGTGTGTGTGTGTGTGTTGGCCCTGCGATGGGCTGGCAAGCTGTGTAGGCTTTTCCCCATTGTCTTTGCCCACAGTCAGCTGAGATAGCCTCCAGCTCCCCTATGACCCAAGTAGGATTATGTGGTTCAGAAAATGAAGAAAGGAATTCTCTCTCTCTCTCTCTCTCTCTCTCTCTCTCTCTCTCTCTCACTCACACACACACGCACTTGTTTGTGTATCTGTAGAATTAAACGTGGCATCAGTTACACAGCACACAAGAAACAAAATATTTGTGAGCGTCATGTTTCCTAGTCAAACTGTGATTTGTATCAATTTCATGCACAGATAGACACTCTCTGACTGTCCTTCAAACTTTTAGCCGTTGTTCCTGCATGGTCGTCATCATTTAATTTCAGTGTCTGTGGTGGAATCCCAACACAAGCACACTATTTTACTTACTAAGTTTCTGATTGGGCGATTAACTGAAACAAAAGTATAAAAAGTAATCACTTCTTTGAATAGGACCGGTTTGTGTGGCAAAAACAATGCTAGTATTACCTTACATATGATGATGATGATGATGATGATGACCTTACATGTATTGGAATTTTAAAAATATCTATTCATAATGCCAAGTTATGAGTTATAAAATGAGTTTTAAGTGAGAAAAAGAAAGGTTCCGTTCTGGTTTTAAAGGCAGAGGGATACAACAAGCGTCAAGTTTCTTCCATCCTCAGAATTTCAAAGACAGCAATTTATAAGAAGGAGGTCAAGTGGAAGACAATGGGGACAACAAAGTTACAGACTGGCAGAGGATGCAAACAACTCTCCACTGACCAGGATTATTATCAATTCCTCCGAATGTCACTCATTAACCACAGGATGACATCATGCAACCTACAAAATTTTAGCAAATGGCATCTGGGGTAAAGTGCACCGCAAGCAAGGCTTGAAACAGGTTCCTCTGGCCAGGGTTGAACTGGAGGATGGGTGATGATCTGAGGTGGATGGAATGAGGCAGATTTTGTTAGTGAATTACTCACGAATTTAGTCATGTACAGGGTTATTCTGATAATGTTCCTGAATTCTGAGGATTGGGTTTCTTCAGGAAAATGCACCATGCCACACAGCCAGGTGAATCAAGGTGTGGATGGAAATCCACAAGATCAAGAAAATGACCTGCCCATTCTCCAGACCTGAACCCCACTGAAAACCTTTGAAATGTGAAAGAAGGATGGTCACAAGCCATTAAAAATGCTGATTGAAAATGCTGTGCTGACTGAAATTGTGATCCAGGAGTGGCACGAGAACATCCATGATCAACTTAAAAAACGGGTGGAAAGTTAAACAAGAGTATTGTGTTATTTAAAATTGAAGATGTGCTTAATTTCTAATTTTCAAAGGTCTGAAAACACTGCATCTTCTATCAATTTTTGACCAGTCATCATTTTCTGCACTTTGGTGAAATTTGGGGGGAATGTTGTCAGTAGAAAATGGAATAAAAGTGTTCATGTTCCTCAAACGCTTCCTGACTCATTTACTGAAAAACTTATTTCTATAAGGGGAGATTGGTGCCTATCTCAGCCAACACTGGGCATAGGCGGGGTACACCCTGAAAAGCTCACCAGACTACACACACACAGCCCTTCACACTTATACCCACACCACACCTAAACTGGAGTACCTGGAGGAAAGCCATGCAAGCACAGGAAGAACATGCAAACTCCACTCAGAAAAGCCCGAGCTCTGGACTCGAACCCAGGACCTTCTTGCTGTGAGGCAGATAAGCACTATGCCACCATGCTGCCCTGTTCCTTAAACATATACTTTGAAATATTAAAACATAAGAAAGTGATAATTTTGCAGTGGTCACTTAAGTTTGTCCACAGCTGTATATGCCACGATTTGTGTGTGTGTGTGTGTGTGTGTGTGTGTGTACCAATGTAAAACATGCTTGCTGCAGGCCCACATCAAGTAACTTCTCTTGGAATTTAGCAGGAAACAACAGTTGCTATTTTCTGATTGGCTGGTAGATGGCTATTAAGTCTTGGTTATTTCTCAACATGAGAAATACAGGGTGTGGTGTGTGAACTGGCTGAAATGCCTGTTGAGAGCCCTGATTACAAACATAACCTTTCTACAACCTTTGCAAAAACATGATGTAATTAACTGCTTCACACTTTCACAGTCATTCCCACACACTTCAACTAATCAGTAATATTACAGAATAGCATCGTGTTCATGTTCGTACAGTAAAATAGAAACATTTAGAAAACTTGTGTAACAAAATTCCTCCCATTAAACATCATTAAATGTTTTATAATTATAATATCTTCTGAAAAACACAGACTAATAGCTACATGGTGTTATTCATTGTGTGTGTGTGTGTATAATTTTTCACTGATTCTCACATCTTTTCTGCAACTTCACTGGAAAACTTCATGCAGAGAAACAGGAAAGGTTACATTCTGAAACACACACACACACACACACACACACACACACACACACTCTCTCTCTCTCTCTCTCTCTCTCCCCAAATAATTGTGCTATTTTGCAGTGACTTTAAGAGTACTTTCTGTCTCTGTCAGGTCCTCTTCACACACCTAAGAATCTTCAGTTTCAGTGTTTCCTGTTTGTGCTGAAAATCAGTTTATTCCATGAACAGATCCTGTAACATCATCTCTTTATAAAACCGGTTCACCATAAATAAACCTGAGAGAATCGATCTGTTCTAACTGCACCGAGATGCCAAATAAAACCAAATAAAGGCTGGCTGTGAGACTCTGATAGAAAACATTTTGAAGTTAAAAGTGCTTCTACACATTACACAACACTCAGACTAGAATATTTCTAAAAGTCAAACCAAGCTCACACTCAGCACTGAGTGACGTGATGCTTTAATGTACACTGGGATTTGTATGGATCATGTTATTCAACTCCCAGTGATATGAGATAATAAGGCGATGATGAATCTCTCTGTGGTTTCCATGGCTGTGTTCCAGTCATTTCAGAAATCCCGCCCCTTTAAGAATGTTATCATTTATTGGTTAAAATGCCTGAAATTTAAACTTAGGATCCACTAAAGTGACAGTAAGGGCACTGGGTTCCACTCAGAACCCACCACTGGTGAAGAACACATAGCTGTTATTTAGATCCTGAGAAATAAAAAAGAGACACCCAAAGGAGGGTGCACTTTCTTTTGCTCTTTATAAACAAATTGAAGAAAGAAAAAAAGAAAGAATGTGAAAGGTAATGTGTTTTTCACAGTACAATAAAATATTCTTTCTGCACAATTCTTTATTTTCTAAAAGGGTTCTATGCGTGGAGTTTTACACAGAACTCTTAAAGCTTTCTGAGAATTTTTCAGGTTATTTACATTTATGGCATTTGGCAGACAGTCTTACCCAGAGCAACTTACTTTATTTTTTATACAACTGAGGGTTGTGGGCTTTGCTCAAGGGCCCCACAATGGCAGCACGGTGGTACTGAGAACTGAACCCCCGCCCTCGGGATCACTAACCCAGAGCCTTAACCACTGAGCCACCAGTCCCGGTCACCCTAAGTTATTAAATCTAACTTTCATTTCTAATGTTTATTCAACATAATTGTAAAATAAAAACATTTTTATCCCCATTTGGTTTATTTATTTTTTAAGTTAATACAACAAAATTCTCACATGTTCCTCTTATGATCAGCTCACCGGAGGAAAAAACTCCACAGGTTTATTGTGTAAAATACCCCTTTGTATCTGTTGATGTGGAGATTTACAGAAAAACACATTTGTTTTTTTATTGGAAGTTGTTTATGATTTGAAGCCAGTGTTAAAAATAAAATCATCAACAGTCAACATAGTCCAGTCTCTTAACGGAGTCTCTGTACTTCTGTGACGTCTCTTAGTCCCACTTGGAGGATTTTCTGCGCATGTATCTCTCACCCTCGCTGTCCACCGCTTCATAAAGCTCCTGAGAGTTCTCCTTCACAGCGTGCAGATAGCCAAGATACCCTACACACAGGGTGATGGTAACGAGACCAAACGCCATTACTGGTTTATTCTGTACAGAAGAAAAACATGCAGGTCAGCAGAGGGTTTATAATAATAATAATAATATTAATAATATTATTATTAATAATAATAATAATAATAATAATACAATAATATCCCATAATAATTGTTTAAGTCCAGATATCAAAGCAAATTTACACAAACTCAGTTCACATCAGCTTTTATTAACAGAAACAAGATTTCTTCAGAGACGTATGAAAAGTACATGGACACCCCCTTTTTTCTGTGAAACTCATTTGTTAATTTTTTTAAAATATCAGATTACAGTATATTAATTGTTCATAACAGCTACCTATGTTGCGAACACCAGAAGCAAAAGAGTTGATTTTCTGATTTTCAAAGAGGGCGTATTGCGGGTTATTCTGAAAGTGGATTTAGTCAGCGTCAGACCACACAAAACCTTGGGATTCTTCTTGCGACAGTAAACAGAGTCATTGTAAAATTCATCAGCTAAGGCAAGGAATCAACAGCATCCCGCTCGGGTCTATCTGTGGCCTCTGACAGATGATCTCTGTTGTAAGGCAACTGATGTTGCAAAGAGACTCCAAGTGAGTCGGAGTACAGCTGTAAGGCATCTCCATCAACTCGGCTACTACATATCTGCAAGTCTATATATAAATCTGCCAAAAAATGACAGTGTATATTTAGAGCAGCACAGTGGCGTAGTGGTTAGCACATCTGTCTCACAGCAAGAATGTCCTGGGTTCAATTCCCGAGCTCGGCGCTTCTGTGTGAAGTTTGTATGTTGTCTCTGTTCATGCGCGGGTTTCCTCTGAGTACTCCGGTTTCCTCCCACAATCCAAAGACATGCAGATTATGCTAAATGGCTGTTCCAAATTGCATCTAACAGTGTGAGTGTGAATGGTGGTGTGTATTGACCGTGCGACTGGCGAGCGGTTCAGGGTGTACCCTGCCTCTGTCCAGTGTCAGTTGAGACAGGCTCCAGCCTCACTTCCACCCTAGTAGGGTTAGGCGGCTCAGCAAATGTGTAAGCGAGTGGTGTCTGCTTACTATTGTAGTCTCGGAAAATGAATAAATTTGGTTCATTGTGACTAAACCACATGCAAATTCAACCCCAGTTGGTTTATCCTGCCTCTGTTTATGACTGAGGTTATAATTATGATTTTTTATGCATTCACATCAGTTTAAAACGTTCTGACAAATTTAACCAAATACACCAAAACACTTGAATACAATAAATAAATGTCCACTAAAGAAATCTGATCATTATTATTAAACTTCTAATCGACTTTGTATGCACTTCCTGTGTTTACGGAAGTGACGTTTCATCCCTGCTAAACAAACCCGCCCATACACTTCATCGTTACAGATAAACGTGTTATGTTTAATTAAACCCGTCTGCGTGTGGTATATGGGTAAATAAATGATAAATGTGTGATTTACAGGTTTGATGAAGAGTTCCGGGTTGACAGCACGGAACAGTGATGTAGTTCTCACTCCTCTCAATCCGGGACCTTTATTGTCTTTCTCTGAAGGTGACATGATAGTGGCCCAAAAGTCTCAGACTTCTCACAAAGTTAATTTAAATAAATCTTATAATAGCTTAAGATCTATGTATGAAGCTTCAATAAAGTTTATATATACAGTTTAAAGAGACAGACGAGCATTACAGAACACCAAGGACCAAACAGACGCGTCAGTGTTGTTGTGAGATGATGAGCGGCGCCATCTTGTTCAAAGTCAGGAATGGGGTTGCCAGATTGACAGTAAAAGAATAATAAGGCAAAAGTAATATTATTCTGTCAAATTTACACAGATATTAATTACAATAACATTTATTTCAGGCAGAAATATATTTTAATATAAACAGAAAACAGTTTTACACTCAATCCGGATTCACTCTTGAAGAGAAATATGTCACACCACGCCACGACACTATATATAGCAGAATAAATCACCTCTAATGTAAAAACATCTGTAGCACTTACAAGGTTTGTATTTTTAATATTTAATTTTACAATGTAATCTTATCATATGTATAAAAATATCTTTGATATTGGATTATCTGGCAACCATACACTGACGCTACATTATAGCGTCACTGCGCCATCTGCTGGACGGAAAAGTGCATGTCGAGTGAAACATTTATTCATTCATTCTGTCATAGGACTTTGGGTGAAAGCGGGGTACACCCTGAACAGCTTGCAAGTCCATCGCAAGGCCAACACACACACACACACACACACACACACACCACCATTCACACTTTCACCCACACCTAGGGGCAATTTGGAACAACCAGTAAGCCTAATGTGTCTGTTTTTGGACTGTGGGAGGAATCTGGAGTACCCAGACCAACACAACCAACACAAGTTTGGAAAGAACATGGAAACACACAGGAATTCTCTCACCTTACCAAGGACTCGAACCCAGGACCTTCTTGCTGTGAGGCGGACGTGCCAAACACTACGCCACAATGATGCCTGACACAAATTCAACAATTCAAACATAGTATAAGTAAATTATTTAAATAAACAGACAAATAACATTCAAACTGAGACCTCCAAACTTGTGAAATTAGTAAAAGATTTGTGTGGGGAAAAGTCCCAGGTATGGGGTTTTATGAATTTTGATTTTAATGAATGTATAAAAATGTACAAGGAGCAGTACAATGCAGTTATTTGTATAAATGCTTCTTGCTATACAGATCCATCCCCCAAAACGTTTGAACACACACACACACACACACAGGCAATAGATATCCAGCTATTTCCTCTTTCTTTATCTAAATAAACTGTTCTACTATTACAATGAAAGTGAAGTCTCCTTCTTAAACATGACACTGACTGAGAAAGTAAACACTTTAACAAGCATCTCTTACTTTTTGTCATGTCATGTCATTTTCTGAACCGCTTATTCCTAGTTAGAGTCACGGGGAGGCTGGCGCCCATCTCAGCCGACTCTGGGCGAGGGCAGAGTACACCCCGGACAGCTCACCAGGCCATCGCA
>JAQMYF010000022.1:15775323-15799099 GCA_030014195.1 Neosilurus mollespiculum
CGGCTGAGATGGACGCCAGCCTCCCCGCGACCCTAATTAGGATTAAGCGGTTCAGAAAATGAATGAATGAATGAATGTATTATAGTAGTATGGGGATAGTGGGCACCCTTGACGGACCCCTTGCGTTAATAAAAAAAAACATCTGATATAAAACCATTGTTTATTACTTTACTAATTGGTTGGTTATAAAGAGTATCGAACCACTACCACACATACTACTACTACTACTAATAATAATATTGTGGGCAGCTGTGGCATTATGGTTAGATAAGTGTGTTGGAGATCGAAAAGTCACTGATTCGATTCCAGAACCCGAAGGAAAATGTTTGGTGGCGGGTGGGGGGAGCAGTATCTCCCCTTGCTCCATGTTCACGGCTTAAGTTTCCCGAGTCCACTTTGGATGGGTTAAATGCAAAGCCAAATTTCCCTTGTGGGATTAATACCTAACTAACCACCTAAGTAAATAAAGCATATAGATGCGATAGTAATTTTGTTTAGGTTTTTATAAATGCAGTGATTAATGAATAATGTTAAATAATCAAGATTTTCTGTTGGGTCTTTTTTTTTTTTTTGCCATCATGGAGCAGCTCAAACTTCAGACATGATGACCAACAGTCCCTCTGTATCGGCGATTTTGCTCTACATTTGATTAATGTAACAGACAGAACCCCATTACAGTGGTTCTAAAAGTTTGTTTAGAAAACAGTTCACACGCCCCCCCCACCAAAAAAAAAAACAAAAAAACATTTTTTCAAAATTAAAAATCCTTGTTTAATCCACTAACACACTGCCACTTAGACAACTAGGTGTTTGTTGTATTGATGAACTCTTGCTAGGGGAAGTTGACGGGTGTGGGTTGTTCTTACCAAAGCTGGTCCAAGAGGAAAAAACCTGTGAACTAGGAAGAGTGTCATGAGTATCCAAGGCTCATTAATGCACACAGGGAGAGAAGGCTTCTACATCCAGTCTGATCCCGAAGAAGAGCACTAAAAAGGCTATTTTATTTTTTTATGATTTTATAATAAATTGTCACTTGTCACTGTGTGCCTGCGAAATGTACCTGTAATACCACAGTAAACCAAAAATAAACCTGAATAAAGATATTAATTCTGCACCAAGTACTCTTATTCTACAAATCTAAATGCTTGTTATAATTCTTGTGATAAAACCCAAAGACAGACTTATACTTCAGCGCTGAATCCACTCTGTAAGGCGTCAGTGCTTGAGCAGGGTGAAGTATTTATCCCTGTGTGTAATGTGTCTCCTCTAGGAGGTGCTGTCACATGAAACATCAGAATTTACTGCTTTTATACACAAAAGATAAAATGTGAGGTCTGTGTTTCATTGTCAGAAAAATAAACAGAAATCACAGAGAAAAATGTTCTTAAATCAATTTAATCGGGGAAAATAAAGCTGGTGTGTTAAATTATAAAGCAAGTGAAATGTCACGGAAAAGGTTTGTGAAGTGTTTGAACTTCTCTGTATTTAGCAGTATGAGATACACCAAGCACTGCAGTGGAACTCGTGTTTAAATCCACAGGATTAGATGCAGGAATAAACTGACCGCTATAATGAACTACAGCCACTACAGAGCCTCGCACCTTTTATATTTATTAACACAATATCCTGGGAGGAGATTTCTGGTGTGGGAAATGGATTAGGTGTAGGGAACGTGGCTACGCCGTAGATTTGAGGCAGAAGTATAAATTGGCCTTCAGAGAATCAGTGACTCCTTAGGAGGAAATAAAACCACACACAACCACACAGAGGTAGAAAATGCAAGCTGTAATAAATTGGTCTCTGTTGTTTAAGGTACAGACTGCTGGTGGCAGTAAATTATCTGGAGAGTCAGTATGTGCACACACAGACACAACGCTATAGACGTTCAAAATTTACAAATGTAAGATGAACAAGACTATTATGGTTACCATCTATAGTTGACCACTGCACTACAGGACCACCAGTCCAACCGCAACAGAAGCTAGTTCATTCAAAAATTCCTACGGGGACAATTAAATTCTTCCTAGAAGGGTTCATTTCCAACATCAACCACATGTGCCGGATAACTTTTTAAGGGCATGCGTAAGAGGTATATCATTAACTGATTTAATTAACAACTTAAAGAACAAGTTTAATACACAGTCCTGTCGAGGGATTAGCAGAGGTTAGCAGGAGCATTCAGCATCAAGGGCATCGAAAACATCCCACCATATAACAGTTCAATGAACCCATTAATTATTGGCCATCCCAAAAACAGCAATACTGGAATTAATCAACCCCCCATCCTGAGGACTACTCCGTAACATCAGACACGGCCTCTTTCTGAATGACCACAGCAGGTCGCATATCATGCAGCTGCTTGAGCAAGCGTTCGAAAACATTTGAGAACCCTCTGTGCACTTCGAATGTCACTTTGTTAAGTGAATTTATCTTCTGAGGGTTCTTAAATTCGACCAGTTTCAGTACATCGCGATAGTGATGATCAGGATTGATCCTGCTGCATACCACTGAGGCCGTCTTTAGGTGCACGGTTGGGAATTTCTTGGGCGGGTGTACGTCCGTTAAAGAAGTCGTCTTCTTTTCAGTGGACTGACTTGATTCCTCCAGAAATTTGAGGAAGGATACCTCAAAGCCCATCGGCTTGAACGAGCTCAGCGTCGCGGTTTGCTCTTGTGGCAGCGTGGCGCTGGATGAAGTGGAGTCAGAGTTGAGGTCTGCATAGTTGACAGAGTGAATCTGCGTTGCTCTTAGCCTCGTCATTCTCTTGCGTGCCAACTGCAAGTGTTTGACATGTTCCCCTTTGCGTGGGCGCCCTCTCTTTCTCTTCACGACCACAGAGATATCCGAGCCAAGGTCACTGGACAGTTTAGCATCTGAAACTTCAGTGTCCTCAGTGCTCTCCTTCTCAGACGTCGGCTTTGAGAACTCCGATTCGCTGGGTCCAGTGTCCGCAGCATCTTCGTTCTCAGACAGCTCGATAGAACTTTCATCAGACTTGTCTGTATCGTCACTCCTTGATGCAATACGTTTATACTTGGAGCGAGGCATTTTCTTGCAGAAGATGTAGTTGCTCCTCTGCTCCTCAAGATATTGTTTTGGCAGGCCATGCAGGACATAATGCTTCATAAGATTTCGCTCAGACTCGGCAACTGTCTCACAGCCTTTAATCATGCAAGGGTACTGAAATCGAGTTCTCTTGGTGCACATGGCAGAGGCCTCCTCTTTCGTTTTCAAAATGGGGTTGCCGTATTTCGTCCAGAGGTTTTTTTGTTTCCTTCTCTTTTTCTCCCCTGCTTTCTGAACAGGTTTCTTATTAACTTCTCTGTTTTCCTTCTCAAAGGAGACTAAACTGTTCTTCGGAGGACGGCCAAGTCTGACACCTCTCGAGTTGAGCAGTCGGAGTTTGTAAAGGTCTTGGTGTTTTTTCATAATGTGCCGCAGTAAGTTTGAACGTGTGGTATAAACACAGTTACAACCCTCGACTTCACACTGGAACATTCCATTAACAGGCTCAGTTCGGGAGAGTTTGACCTTCTTGTGTTCACTGTCAATGTGGTTAACATATTTCCAGAATCCAGTGAAGGTAACATCACAATCTGGCTGGTCACACTGAAACCTGCCCAAGTTCATAGAGGACATCATGTCTCCAGCTTTGTCAAGACGAAGTTTGTGGAGCTGAAGGTAATGCTGCAGGAGATCTGTAACGGCCTGGAATATTCGAGAGCAGTCTTTGACTTGACAGCGAAGCTCAGTCACTTCACTGACCTCTCCCTCAGGCACGTCATTCTCCTCCCCATTTTCATGATTCTCTTCCTCGATTTGTTCATCCTCTTCATTAACTTCAAATTTGGGAAGGGCAGACTGGTGTATGGCTTTGTAGTGAAGAATCAAATTGTGTTGAATCGTAAAGGCAGCCTGACAGCCCTGATGGACGCAGCGGTAAGGCCGATACGGGCTAAAAGCGTCATCCATGTCAGCCTTTTTTTCCTTAGTCTTCTTGGTCACTTCCTTTGGTTTTGACATTTTAGGTCTTCCCAGTTTGGGCTTTTTATCTGTGGACAGGCTACTAACCTGTGCTAGTACTGAAGGAGTTTGGGCAACAAGTGGAGCACCTGTTGGCACCAGACCGCCATGGGGCATTACACGGGTGTGCTGTGAAGGCGTAAGAGATCCTGGGACAAAACCATCTTGCCGATTTAACTGTTGCTCCACACTTGAGGAGGTTAGCAAGGAAGGAACAGCCTTAATCACTGATTGTTGTATAGAAGCCTGATTCTGGAGTTGATGAGGAGTGGTCTGTGTTCTCTGTATAGTCCCAGACACACCAGAGTCAACAGAAGCACCAGGAAGCTGTTGTTTAAAAGGATGAACATTGAACTCTGATTTAATGCTTCCAAAACCAGGCATCAAACCTGGGACACCATGACCAGCGTCAGCATGTTGTGCCTCAAAGGGCAGCTTGGGCACCGTTGACTTGAGCAAATCCGAGATGTCCGGCGTGGTACAGAGACTTTTTTCAGAGTCTACTGATTTCCGACAGTATTGCCGTGTAATCCCCATCTTGACCACCTGCTTATGTGAATAATTGTGAACAGATTGATAATGGGTTCTGAGGTTGGAGTTTCGTGTGAAGGTCTTGGGACAGAGTTGACAATTAAAAGGTGCGAAGTTAAACTGTTCCTTCCGACACTGATTTAACATTTCCTCTGTGTAGTTATGCTGTCTCATGAGATGTTTAAAAAGGGCGTCTTTTGTCATAGCTCTGTAACCACAGCCTTCATTGTCACAGGAATAGCCTCGTACCACAGAAGTGTATGTAGGGTCATAGGCCTTAGGTACTCCTTCGGTTTTTAGAGAGACAGTAGGAGTCCGGTCATGGTTTCTTATTTCTTGATCCAGATCTAGTCTTTCAAGAGCTCTTTGAATCTCTGTGATCTCATCGTCATCCTGATGTGTGGGTGGCTTATTAAGCACTTCATTTGTAGCACTCATGTTTGTCGCACAAGCAAGGGGTATATTTGCCGAGGTCTCATCTTGTACATTTATTTCAGCTGCAGCAAAACGCTCACCAAGTTCAGTACCATTTCCACCAATATGCTCATTACTTTGAAAAGCCCTTTGAATGACGTGCGTTGTATGGTGGGGAACATCAATGGTCGGACTTTGCAAATTTGAGTTGTCAACACCTTGACCTTGGCATGAACTGCTGCTTCTCTTTTGGAAGTCTCCAGCTAATATCTGTTCACGAAGCCTTTCCTTGACGCTCTTTTCTGACACCAGATTTTGAGCAAGACTAGCCATGGCAGCGAGAAGCCCATCATTGGATAAACCACTAGCATTTGTAATGGTAGACTTTTCTTTAATCTCCTTAATCCTGTTTAGTGTTTCAGCTTGAAGAATTCTGTCAATATGGTTAGTCGGACTCCTGCTAAAGTTTGAGTCAGAAGTTTGGTTTTCACTTAATAAGCGAGACAAAACATCTGAGGGACCAGTTTCATTTGGTAAAGGGTCACAAGACTGCGTATAATTCATTTGATGCTGACTGTGCTTGTCTTTGATATTCCCGGTGTGTTGAATCACACTGTTTTGGCTGTCCTGAGAGTAAGAGACAGAGGATTCGGCAAAAGTCTGCTGACGTGCACTAACAGTATTAGCCAGACTTGGTGAATTTTGTTGGACAGTTTCACTGCCTGATTTACTATCACTGTTATACAACGAATCTTTAGTGTTCAGAAAAGTGACATTGGGAAACAATTTTGGGTCAAGGGGGCCTTTAGTCTGGGACTGCCAAATCTGACTGGAACTGGTCTGTGCAGAAGGCGAGGACTGGGGAGTGTCTGATGGGTGAGGGGAATTCAGAAGCTCAAGAAATGAACTTGGAAGATCTGCAGACAGGACTGCTTCATCATAGGGTTTACAGACAGCGCGTTTAGATAAATGTCCTCCAAGAGATTTAGGACTCTGGAACTCTCTAAAGCACCTACAGCAAATGAACTTGCCATCTTTGATGATGGCGGGCCACTTTGTTCTGCTGCTTCGCTTCCTTTTTTTGACATCGCCATCATGTGTGGAACTGCTAGTATCATCCTGGGAAGTTTGAGAGTTTGTGGCTGCAGGAGGATTGCTAGGCTGTGATGTGTTTGGAGAGGATGGAACAAAATCTGGATTCTTCTCTAATTTTACCGTACACTCTGTATGTTTGACTACAGGAACCGAGTTGGTCTTTGGTTGCGGAATGTAGGGAGGTGAAGAGGACCTGCTGGGATGGCCCATTTTGGTTGGATTGCTCATTGATTGGGTAATGTCGGGTTGGGTCTGGATGAAGCGACATGAGGAACTGTTCTGATGCTGCAAAGCAGGGTAGGTCATTTCCCCATTATAGGTATTTGGCACTTGAGTTTGTGGTGTAATGTCTGTTTGTGTGGGGAAATGACCACTGGAAGAGGTCATCTCTTGCGAATGGTAATTTTGCTGCTGAAGTGAATTGTTTATTGGGACAGAACTCCATGATGAATGAGGAGCCATATGAGGCTGATTTGCAGCATTTGCTAACTGTGAGAGCACAACTGGATCCAATATGCTGTCCATTTGGTTCGAAAAAGTCTGACCAGTAGGAACAGATAAATGTGAAGACCCGGAGGGGTAACTGGAGTTTAGGCAGCTTGCTGGGAAGTGCTGCTGAGTGGGTGGTGTCTGGATTGGTGTCATTTGAGCAGGAGTCCTTGGAAGCAGCTGGTTCTGTAAGGGTTCTGAAGAAACGAGTTTTCCATTCATGGACTCAGTTCTGTTCAAGAGTGTTGGTACTTTGTTCCTCCTCGCCAGTTTCCACTGTGCATAAAACTCACAGTGGACAGTTTTCATGTGTTTGGTTAGACTTCTATAAGAGCTGTAGTCTCGAGAACATGTCTCGTACGCACATTTATATCTCTCCTTTTCCTCAGCTGAAGAACCGAGTGTGTTGTCCTGCACCTGCTGTACAGGCCTGTTGGTGGGAAAAGGGGTGACTTGTGGAGGAAGCCTTTGAGACACGGGCATTACTGGTGTACCGTTATGAGCAGTCTGTGTTAAAGGTACCATGTTGTTCCCATACGGAAGTGGGTACGGCGTGTGTATTGGAGTTACAGGATTGGGACCATATTGCCCATATTCAGTGTTTTCATTGCTATACAAGGGCTGGGTGTGAGTCTGTGACACAGCAGACTCCATTTGAGCTTGCAAAACATCTCCAGATGGAGCTTGCTGGAAGTCCTCTAAGAGGCTCTGATATGAAGTTGCTGGTGGAAGTGGGCACGGTGGAGTGAGCATCGGATCATTCATTAGCACATCTAACAAGGAATCTTCAGATCTGGGTTCATTCAAGTGAGACATGGGAGAGTTTATTGGAGGTTGGATGTGCTGGGGCTCTATGAGTGGGATCTGCGGTTGTTGCACAAGGTTCGGATCAGTTGGCTCGGTTTTGCATGTTACAAGGTCGAAAGCTTGTGTGGGACCTTGATCAGCTGGATTCAGCATGTTTTCAACAGAGTGCTTCACTTTCACCTGACTTGTGGGGTAATCTGCCGAGCTCATCATGCAGCTAGAGCTTATTGTAGGTCCTGGATGGACATTTTGCTGGATATCCTGCTTGGCTTGTTCACTGGAAAGTTGTGGCTGAGATTCCACAGAGCAAGTACTGTCGTTCTCGGCAGTCTGCGTCTCCCCTTTCTTAACTTTATGGCTCTCCTCATGCAGTTCTAACAGAGACTGCATGTGAAACACTTTACCACAGTCAGGCACTTTGCAGGTATAAGTTTTGTAATGCTGAGCCTCATGATCATAGAGTTTATAAGCTTCATTAAAAATTTTTCCACAGCCTGGAAACATGCATTTGGCCTTAAAGACTGGGTGTGCTTTGCTGTGCACAAGGAGTTCAGTATTCGTGTCAAAGCTAGCTTTGCAGTTCAACTGAATACAAGTATAAGGCTTAGCGCCACAATGGACCTGAAGATGGTCATTAAGGTGACTGACGCTAACAAAGTGACGGCGACAATACTGACAAACTATCTTCTTTGTCTGTAATTCAAGGAAGCGTTTCGCCTCTTCGACCTCCCCGTGATCCTTCACATGGGTGAGAAGATTACGAAAGAACTTGAACCCTTTCCTGCAGTTTGCAACAGGACAAACATTTCGCTCTCGCCTGTTGACCCGGACTCCGGAAACCTCACTCTGAGAGCCCATAGCATCTCCGTTGTACAGCTGTCCAGATTCGCCATTGCAATTTTTAGCCTTCACTTTTCGCGCCTGATTTTCTCCACTTCTGTTTTTCAGAGCTGTAATGTCAGAGCCAGGAGTTTTTGCATCAATCAGTTTCTTAGTGGTTTTCATTGCAGCTAAGCGCTCTTTACAAGACAGTTTAACATGTGACGCAACATGAGGGTCTAGAGTTTCTCTCGTTTCAAAAGTCTCTGTGCAAATCGGACAACTATAAAACCCGTCTTTGAAGTGAGTCTGTGCGTGACGCACTATTCTGTGACCAAGAAACTCTTTATCGCACAACACACAGTACTGCATGTACGCTTGCCAGTTTCGGAACCTGGCAGACACAAATCCCTTTTCCCTCAACTTTTTGACTTCTCTGTTTTTTTGTCGCTGGTCTGCGATCTCCTTAAGTTCATTTGTTGTGTCCAAAAAGCATTCGGACACATCCCTGAACTCCTCCGCTACAAAGTCCAAGTCTTCTTGCTCTGCTTCTACAAAGCGATCATCGTTTAGCTCATCGATGGAGCACACGATGGATGCCTCCTCACCCATGAGTCCTAAACAATGACGCTTCAGTGTCTTCCAGTCCCAGAACTCTGGATCAAAAGGCCACTGAGTTTTGAAAACCAGGAAAAGATCACAGCGTAGAGAGTTGGGTATCGGAAGGTTTTCCTCCTCAAGTTTCTGGTCCGGCTCGTTATACAGTGTCTCCACGGCGTAATATGAGTCTACTGTCGGCTCCAGGAGGAACTCTGTTAGCTGGCAGGCTCGCTTTACTTCCAGGTCAGAGGGCAGGAGGCATGAGATTGTTTTGCAGATGGTGGCCTTGTTGGCTCCCTCACAGGACTCCATACGCAGAGCACGTATACACATCTCAATGCAGGTTGGCAAGCCAGCCTTATCCAACTGCACATTTAAAACAAAAAACAACTTTTGAGCCTTTATCTCATTTCTCAACAGAACAGCAACAATGACAGCATCATCACAGGTATTCATCTTTATTCATTCAGGTGTCACCCACCCTGCTCCTGGAGACCTAACTCTCTGAAGATTTAATTGTGCCCACCCGACCATCTCTGCCCTGACAAGCCAGACTGCAGTAACTGCAAAATCTTACATCGAAGCTAATCAGTTTTCCCTGGAAGGTTATTTTAAAAAATTAGTTGTTTTAAATATTTTGAGTCATATTACACTTGAAATTTTAGGCAAACTGATATTTCACTTCAGGCCTCAGGAGTTATTACAGTTAATATTTTATAATAATAATAAATATAATAAATATAAAATATAATAAAAAATATAATATTAATATTTTGCATTTAGTGCAGTCTGGCTTGACAGGGCAGATCTTGTCTGATTTTGGTTGGAGATAAAACCTTCAGGAAGGCACAGTAGCTCTCCAAGTTCAGGTTCGGTGGCCACAGGTGTATAGAGAGGGAAGATGAAGAACTCACCTCAGACTGGATCACTTTAATAAAGAACAGCAGGTGGAACACAGTTTTGGCGAGTTGAGACATCTTCTGGCACTTTTCCAGAAAGTTCTGCTCTGAAGTCTCTAACCGCTTCAACAGTTTACTCCAGAAAAGCGTCAATTCCCTGTAAGAGAGATGACCATGTTACCACCTCAAACCTTCTACTGCCATAAGCACACTGAACCCTGACCCGACCTCGGCTCTACGTTTATATTCACTGACTTCAATCAGAGGAACTTGATAGTGAAGTTTCTGGAGAGTGTAAAAAACAGGGATGTGGGCTGTAAGAGAAACTGACCAGGCGCAGTACGTGTCCTCCTGCAGGAGTTGTCGGGTCAGAAAGCCTGAACACAGCGTAAACGCTCCTCTCTCATCTCCTTCTGCCTCCAAGTTACAGATCATGTCCAGTGCATCTTGACAGTCCACCTGGGAAAGCTGCAGGAGAGACAGTGAATTAAACACATAATCAGTTATTTTTATAGTAAACAGTTTCCCCCTCACGCTGATTTAATTTGTAATTATATTCACTGTAATGTAGACGTTCTCGAGCCTGAAAAACAGAAGAAAGCACTTTTTGTTTCACCAGTACCCTAATCTGAGCTCCAGATCCACCAGTAACCAGGCAAAGCACAATTAACTGTACCTCTGAAAATACCTCTGTACTGGAATTGGGTAGTAATTTCACCCCAATCCCCCTTTAATCCAATCGAAGCATAGTTTCAACCCCAGTGTCCCTCAATCTAAACGGAGCATAGTTCCCACCCCAGTGCCCCATTAATACAATCAGAGCACAGTTCCGATCCCCAATGCCCCTTTAATCCACTAAGTATGTAGTTCCCACCTCAATGCCACTGTAATCCAATCAGGGTGTATTTTTCTTCTCAAATTATAGTTTCCACTACCCATGCTCTGTTAATCCAATCAGACCATAATTTCCACCCCAATGCCCCTTTATCCCAACCAGAGTATCGTTTTCACCCCCAATACCCTTTATTCCACTCAGCGCGAAGCTCCCAAGCCCCTTTAATCCAATCAGAGCATAGTTCTTGCCTCTAATCAGACCCATAAACTTCCCCGATAACTATGAAAGCAATCAGAGCACATTTCCCCCACTTCTCATGCCTACTGCCCTTGTAACCAATCACAGTGCAATCCTGACACCTGCAACACTTCAACCTGTTAGCATACACTTCCTGCATTTTGTTTCCTGCAACTAATCAGAAGAGAGCTCACACCAAGAGCCACAAATCCCAAAACATTAATCCTAGTACAATTTTTAGTGGAATTCCTGAACAGAGCACCATTGGCAATGAACAGGCTCCGGATGATTGTCCGGTGTCCATGCATGCCCTCCACAGGCAACAAAATAAATTGATGCTGATATGTATCGCTGACTTGTATGACAAGATACATACATACATACATACATACGTACATAAATAAATAAAAAATACTGATTTACTATTAATAACAAAACTGAAAGCCAAAAACCAGAGGCTCATACACCATCACTCAACCTCGCACAGAAAATCTGCTAGTGAAAGGCAGTGAAAAGAAAACCCAGTGTTAAACTTTCCCGCTTTTGCTCCAGACCGTAGTTGGAAAACACAGGGGAGACTTATTTATTTATTTCCACCAGGGTTGTATTTGATGCCAACACGTGTGCTATCAGAAGCAGTTCAGCCCTTAAAGGAGCCATGCTACTCTTAACACCAGCCTTGAACACCTATTAATAGAGATATCCATCCGGAGGTCCGCCTTTCAGCAGTGCCTAAATATACAAATTAAGTATGTAATATATGTTATAAAAAAATAACAAACCCCCCCCCCCCCGAATTTATTCACAAATATAATGTGCTGAGAAACAGGTTCTGCAGCCCAACCCACCTCCTCCATCAGCATCTCCTGCGGCGCAAAAGAGCACACACACACGAGATAGCTCTGTTTAAAGTGTCCTCGGCTTCCCCCAAACTGGTAAAACTCAGCGCAGGCTTTAGCCAGCAGCGCTGCCTTCTCCACCAAATTCTCCTTTATCAGGTACTTCACCCTCAGCTGCAGCAGCTCCGTACCTTCACGCATCAGAAACTCATGCACTACAGTACAGACAATAATAATATTAGGTACACAAGCTGCGTGCACAGAGGTACTGGAAATTCTGATGACGGGTTTTTAGAGTAAAAGTGAGGACATGTTACCTTTTGATTCTGAAGGCTTCTCATTTCTGAGAAGGCTCTGTAGTGTGCTGTTGCTCCACAGCCCTCGCTCCTGTGTGGCGGCGGAGAGCAGACGCAGCTGAGTGACCCCGTTGTCCTGCAACAGCGCATGAGCCGCCTGCACACGAAGAAAGAAACAAACAAAAAAACATCACTTATTGAATTTATACAGAAGATGAACTGTGACATGAGCCCAGCTGGATAAAACTGAGCACAGGACGTGTGTCTACATCAGACAGGAAGTGACTACAGCTCACGTCACTCGAACAGGAAGTGCTACATAGTTGGTATTTACAGTGTATGGTTTAATGTAGGTTTGGGGAGGTACCTGTATGGAGGACTGAAACTGCTCCCACAATGCATCTGGAAAAGCTTCAGTTATAGAAAGAAGCAGCTCCACACAGCTCCTATAGAACACAGGACACATTAAACACCGCAAACACACACAGAAATAGAGATAGAAAAAGTGTGTATGAGTGAGAGTGAGTGAGAGAGAGAGAGAGAGAGAGAGAGAGAGAGAGAGTGTGTGTGTGTGTGTGTGAGAGAAAGAGAGAGACAGTGTGTGTATGTGTGCGTGTGTGAGAGAGAGAGTGCGCGTGTGTGTGTGTGTGTGTGTATTGAAAGGCAAATCACTAGTAATGTCAGTAAACAATAAATACTCACTGTGACAAAGATTATTTAACATTAGCAATGTGAGTAAAATCTACTGTACAGAAGTGTGTAAATGTGTGTGTGTGTTACTCACAGTGAAAGTCTCTCGAGAACCACACTGACATTCTCGCTCCGGATGGAGAGGTGCCCTGACAATTGCGCGAAACTCAACAAAGCCACACGGTAACTCTCCAACACAGGCCACGGGTCCTCATCCGACCTCCACACACTCACGCACTCCACCAGGGTCTGTGGTATACACACACACACACACACACACGCACGCACACACCCTTACTGACCATGACATCAATTCTCCTACATGCTTTATTTATTTTTCATGTAAAAGTGATGCATTTTTCAATTTTTCTATCTTTATTAATCACCTGCAGCTCAAATAAACTGATTCTGCTCTGAGCACCAGTGGATGTTTAAGTGTGTGTGTGTGTGTGTGTGAAAGCAGAATATATTCACCTGATGCCACGTTTCTATTTTAATAACACACTGATATTAGAGCTGTGTGAATTAGTGAATCTGATCACACACACACACACACACACACAAAAAACACTGTACATGGCCTCAGTGGGAGTGGCCTGTGCTGTTTACCCACCCACCGCCCACCACGTGGGCAGGGCCTGTCCACAATCCCACCATCCTGTCTGTCATTACTGGGAAACATCAGCAATGTGAAAACACTAGAGATAGAAAAATCTACCATTACATGTACAGTAACTAGGATTGGAGAACCACACTGTGTGTTTATTATTTCTATTAGTTTATCAGGGTCATAACCACTTTCTGTGTGTGAGAGAGAGAGATAAAGGAGGACAGTACTGAACTCTGGCCCACTATTTACTATCTATACAAACACTCCCAAATCACTCCATGTTCCCTAGAGAGGTGCACTAGATAGGGTAATACACCTGATTAAATTGTGTGTTAGAGCAGGAACCAACCATCTCCTTCGCTCCCCATCTCTCACACACACTTTACTCATGTTGGGGTTGATTAGATCAGACCCTCTCTGTGCGAGCAAACCATCAGATCCTGAAGGAAATCAGAGACTAGCTTTGCTCCTGGAATGACTGACACTACTGCATTAGCCGTAGCATTAGCATGATAGCTAGCATGATATGTTGTTGTTGTTGTTGATGATGATGATGATGTCTGTTGGTGTGTCACTATAAAGAATAAAGCTCTACACACTCCTACACCCTTCCTCAAGCGAGCTGAGAGACTATTAACCCGTCACACACGACTGGTCTACGCCACTGTGTGTATATTTATTGTGCAGTGCGCTAATGCGCTAGTGTGAGTGAGTGAGTGAGTGAGTGTGCGCGTGCGACTTCTTTACAGAAGAAGCGCAGCGGCGGCGGACCGACCTGACAGAAAGCCTGGCAGTAATGTGCAGTGGCCTCTTCCTCTGCAGGCTCCGCGCTGTCCCTCAGCGCCGAAGATAAATCCTCCAGACGGACCGAGAGTGCTCGCAGGACGGAGGGACTGCGGCTCTGGCCGCAGGGCTCCTGCTCGGCCTCTTCGTCGTCCGCCATCTTCGCTTCTAGTTGCGCCGCGTACGCACCACACAAACACCACGTGATCACGGAATCGATTACGTCAAAGGCGGGGAGGCGCCTGAGCTGTGGACCAATAACCCAGCGCGTCCTCGTGCACCTTCTTCAAGGACCCCACTAACAGAGCTGTACATTTAATTCTCCTGCTAAAGCTAACAGAAACTACTCAAAAATAATGAAGGGAACACTTCAGCACTGTATCTTAACACCAAGCCAGTTCAAATTCACATTCTGCCCTTTTAGGAATCACTTGACTGTGAAACAGTTTCACCTGTGCTGGTGTGAATGAAATTGACAACAGGTGCAATGGGATGTGCATGGCTGTGCATGGCTGTGCATGTGGTGACCACAGACGATAGCTCTTTTATTACCCTTCCTGGCTTATTCTCTGGTTTTGTATCCCGTCGGTGTCCCCGTCACTGCTGGGAGCACGAGACGATGCTTACAGCCCAATCAAGTTACACAGGTAGTCAAGGTGCGATCGCAAGAAGGTTTGCCCAGTAGTTTCCAGAGCATGAAGAAGATACCAAGAGACAGGCCGTTCCACAAGGAGATCTGGATAGGGTCGAAGTAGGGCACCGACCCAGCAGCAGGACAGGTGTCGGCTCCTTTGTGCAACAAGGAACAGGAAAAGCACTGCCAGAGCCCAACTAAAATGACCTCGATGAGGCTACTGGTGTGTATGTTTCTGACCAAAATGATAAAAACAACAACAACAACAACAAAACAGCTCCATGAGCGTGGCATGAGTGCCCAACATTCTTGATTGGTATTCCCCAGAGATCACTAGAATTGGCAAGTCTACTATTGGCACCCCGTTGTTTTCAGATTAATGTCAATGTTTACTAATATCACTGCACCGGGTCATTGGCACTCATGTCCAAGAGTAAGCAAATGATTTCAGAAACGTATCGTCGCCGATTCCATTTTATTTCCAAGAGATAACACTGTTTTTCATATTTATTTAATATGCCTGATAAGTGAATGGCCACTTATTGCGTTCTGGTTGAATCATAGAAAAATAAGGTTACATTTGGAATCTTATAGATTCAGATTATTAAAAAAAAGTTACTGACAGTAAATTTTATGCATAAGGTTAAAATAAGAATGCCTCTAGGTCATGTAATCAAGGAGTATATTTTTCCATTTCATTTTATTTTGCATTTTCCAAACTGCTTTATTCTTTATTTGAGTCACCAGCACAGACGCACAACACTCACATTTACACCTGGGGGCAATCAAGAATATCCATTTAGCCTAATGTGCATGACACTGGACTATGGGAGGAAACTGGCACACCCACACAGGCTCCCAAACTCGACAAGAAACAACCTTGATGGGCATGGGGGTCAAACTCAGGACCTTCTTGGTGTGATGTCATAATTCCACCCAGTAGTAATATTAAAGTAATATTCACAATTTAAAGACTTATTGATATACAGTGCCTTGCAAAATTATTCACCCCCTTTGCATTTTTCATGATTTTTTGCCTCACAACCTGGAATTCGCTTTGGATAAGTCTCTATGAGCTTGCTATATCTTGCCACTGGGATTTTTGCCCATTCCTCAAGGCAAAAATGCTCCGGCTCGTTCATGTTGGATAGTTTCTGCTTGTGAACGGCAATCTAAAATTGGACTGAGGTTTGGACTTTGACTAGGCAATTCCAACACATTTAAATGTTTCCCCTTAAACCACTCGAGTGTTAGTTTAGCAGTACGCTTCGGTGATTGTCCTGCTGGAAGGTGAACCTCCGTCCCAGTCTTAAATCACAAGCAGACTGAAACAGGTTTTGCTCAAAAATATTTCAGAATTTAGCACCATCTGTCTTTCCCACAATTCGGATCAGTTTCCCAGTCCCTGCTTCTGAAGAACATCCTCACAGCATGATGCTGCCACCACTATGTTTCTCTGTGGGGATGGTGTTCTTGGGGTAATGGTATGTGTTGGGTTTGCGCCAGACATAGCATTTTCCTTGGTGGCCGAAAAGTTCAATAATAATCTCATCTGACCAGAGCACCTTCCTCCATACATTTGGGGAGTTGCCCACATGCCTTTTGGCAAAGTCAAAAATGTGCCTTCCTATTTTTAACACTATGTAATGGCTTTTTTAGGCCACTCTTCCATAAAGCCCAGCTCTATGGAGTGTACGGCTTATTGTGGGCCCATGCACAGATACACCACTCTCTGCTGTGGAACTCTGTAGTTCCATCAGGGTTACCTTTGGTTTCTGTGCTGCCTCTCTGATTAATGCCCTCCTTGCCCGGTCTGTGAGTTTTGGTGGGCGGCCCTCTCTTGGCAGGTTTGTTGTGGTACCATGTTCTTTCTATTTGAAGATGATGGATTTGATGGTGCTCCAGGGGATCATGAAAGTTTTGGATATTTTTTTAAAACACAACCCTGACTTGGACTTCTCAACAACTTTGCCCCTGACTTGTTTGGAGAGCTCCTTGGTCTTCATGGTGTGATGCCTCTTGCTTAGTGGTGTTGCAGCCTCTGGGGACTTTCAGAAAAGGTGTGTTTATACTGACAGATCATGTGAGGGGCTTCATAGATAAGGGGGTGCATACATGTACACATGGCAATTTTCAGATTTTTATTTTTAAAATTATTATTTATTATTTTTTTCTTATTTCATTTCAACAACTTAGACTATTTTGTGCAGATCCATCACATAAAATTCAGATTTAAAAAACATTTAAATTACAGCTTGTAATTGAACAAAATAGGTAAAAAGGCAGGGGTGTGTGTGTGTGTGTGTGTGTGTGTGTGTGTGTGTGTGTGTGTGAATACTTTTGCAAGGCACTGTACTTGGGCCCCAAAGAGATATAATTAAATTTACCATCAGTGATTATTGTAAATTATATACTGTTTATTATATCATGTTTTTTATTAACATGATCTACAAATTAATATGCAGTTTATTTACTGTACAAAGATTCCAAATTCAGTATGTCATGTTCCAAGGCACCTGTATCCACTGGTGGTTTCACCCAGAGCTGATGACAGACAGTGCTGTTCTCTCGGATTCAGGCAATCAGAGTAAGACAGGAAGTCACGGGGTACAGAGTGTTATGGATGTGTGCTATAATACCACACCTGTCTGCCTTGAATCCTTTGGTTCACTGCACTCAGATCAGGGATGTGTTCGAATCCAGAACCCACCCTCTGTCCTGCACTGCATTAAACACAGTGTACAAATAAATCTTTAGTTTAGTTTTATTTGTTATGTTAATGCTTCTGTATAAGTTATATATAATTATTGTATATATATATTTTTTTCTTCCAGCAAATAGTCTTTAGTAAAAATGGAATTGTTTCCATAAGTTTTCATGTCGAACATGAGAAGTAGCGAGGGGTGCAGGTTTCTGTGAAGATTAATGTGCAAAACTTCAGCAGGTAGAATGTTAAAATAATTTAAATATGAAATAGTATGGATTTAACACTATAATTCCACATGATGTGATATTTAATAGTAATACGTTCTTTTTATTTGAACATAGTTGGAAAGGGGAATAAATGATGGTTTTCAGTGAGCAAGGGTGTACAAACTTTTAACTGGGAGTTTATTTGCATATTCATATACTTGTTTATTTATTTATTCTCTTGTGTATTTATTTATATTTATTCGATTATAGGATTAGCTATTTAATTCTGTAATTATTTATTAGTCATTCGTCTAATCAACGGATCACTCACTCATTTGCCAAATTACTTACTCTTACTAGGCTTGCTGGGAGGCTGGAGCCTATCTTAGCTGACACTGGGCGATGGCAGGGTGCACCCTGAACAGTTCACCAGACCATCGCAGGGCAAAACACACGCACACAACCTATAACACTCACACTCACAGCCAGGGGGAATTTGGAACAGCTCATTAGCTCAAAAAGCATGTCTTTGGACTGCAGGAAGAAACACAGGGTAACAGAAGGTACCCATGCAAGCAAGGGACTTGAACCAAGAACCTTCTTGCCATAAGGCTACGTGTTAACCACTATGCCATTGTGCTGCCCTGATCAACTGATCAGCAATAATTAATTAATAATCAATCAATTGAGTTTAAAATTGTATTTTCATTGCTTTGAGTGTTTGGAATGGATGTGCGTGCATGTGTGTGGTTATATTACGCTAACGTACACAAGATGGATCAGATCCTGAATCTGTTCCTACAGTAACAGAGTTTAGTAGAGTTTAAAACTAGTGTGTGGGTTTGATCCTCCAGCCCACAGGGATCATCATCAACACACACACACACACACACACACACACACACGCACACAGACAGAGCCATGGCAACAGCATCTTTGTATGTTCTTTCTGTTTCTTGGTGCAGACATAAAACCACAAAAGAAAAAAAATCCAGTGTACTAAAATAATCTAAACTCAATAAACTGAAAAAAAGAAAAAAAAAAAAAAAAGCTGAAACCTCTACATTACATTCATGTTCACTGTTGTAGCAAATTGCTAACAATCTCTTAGGCAAAGTATTTGGTTTACTAAATCGCTAATATGCAGATTAGCTGTGTTAGTAGCTGGGTTAGCATATTCCGTTCCTGGTGTGTTCAGTGGTTAGCATGCTCAGTCAGTGGCTGGTTTGCTGAGTGATTAGCATGCTCAGTAGCTGGTGTGTTAGGTAATTAGCATGCTTATTAGCTGTTTTACTAAGTATGATGGGCTGTGAGGTGGAGGAAATCGGGGTATCAGGCGCCACTGAGGGCGCTGTGTGTTTTGGACCCATGAACTGTGGAAGGCCTGTGGTCTGCCAGTCTGAAATGTCAGTGTCATATATTTGGTCATCCATAAATCTTATGCAAATTGCTGGACTTCCCAATCATGTACTGGAGTTAATTATTGATCATTAACAGCATCAATTGAATATGAATACAGAAATTGTAATACAGCATCAACATGAATATGAATATAAATACAGAAACTGTAACATCTTTGGAATGAGTGATCATATTTCCTTTATGTAAAGACATTTGTAATCCTGAAATGGAGAACTGTGCAATGAAGTCATCTCTCATCTATCTCAAGTCATATTCATGAAATATAAATTTAAATTGTTAATGATTATACCTATAGAAGAGCAATTGTATGATTTACTGTAATATTTGATCATTGGATGATTTATGTGATAATTGTATGAGGAGTTTATTCACTGAAGTGAGTGTAAGATTATTTTATTTTCGGGCCATTCCACTCTACGAGTATTGCTCGGCTGTCCTTGAACACGGAACATTGGAACAAAATGTCAGCCCTTGAAAAGAAACAATATGGTTATCCTAAGTGATTTGGGGTGGGGGGAGGTTGATTGTATGCTTTTCTTTTCCTAAAAACTAAATAAACACCTGAAAATGGATTTGAATCTCTTGCGTCGTGAACTGGACACTTTTCGCCACAACAGTTGTCAGAGAAAACACAGATTTTGAAAGTATTTTATTGCTCTTTTTTACACCATTTTGAAAACAACGTCAGAATGCAGCAGTGCATTCTGGGTAAATTTTCCCGAAGTCTCTGATAAAGAGAACAAGGAAAATGGAAAGGGATTTGCAGTAAACACCAACACACCAGTTTCTTCACAGTGACAGCACAACAATGAAATTTTCTGCTACCTTTTGTAGCCAATGAAGGCATGTATTAATGGTGGTGACTCTATGGGCTGTAGCCACAGTTAGAGATTCACTGTGGATGCTGTATGCTTAGCTAGCTAACTTAACCTGCTAAATAGTATATCTATTGGTGTGTACTATATAGCAAGTAGTGTAGTGTAAAATATGGTATTTATTATAGTCGTGTATAAATATATATGACTTTTTGGTACGTAGCCATGAAGGCAATGCAGCTGTGTTTGGGAAGTACACTGAGAAGTGGACAGTCTTCATCTAATGCACTTTACAAACAATGGGACATCCCTTAAAAATGCCAATGTGCTTTAATTAAGGGGAAACGGACAAGTGTGCTTTAAAAGCAGGACTGGAACAGAGGTTCAGGTCTCCTTGACTCTATGTGTGCTCTTTCCGCTTCAGCAGCCTTTTAAATGCCTGTTTGAAATCCTCGTTGAAACTGGTATAGAGCAGCGGGTTTATTAGAGAGTTCATGTATCCGAGCCACGTGAGGAAATCGGACACATGTGGAGAAGGCTGTAGGACCTTCAGCGCCATCAGCAGCTCTTTAATAAAGAATGGCAGCCAGCAGATGATGAAGGCACCAAGAATGAGGCCGAGGATCCTTGCTGCTTTCCTCTCGCGTGAGCTACACATCTGGTTCCTCTCATCAGGGCTGTTTAGCTTCTCCAGCTCCACACCAGGGTCAGAGTTCGATAGGTCGACCCGGAATTGGTTGAGTGAGTCACTGAGGTGGCGCGAGGAGCCGCGCTTCTGGTAGAGAGACTTCGCTGCACCGTAAATGCGATAATACAGAACGAGAATCAGTGTCATGGGGATGTAAAAGGCGCCGAAGGTGGAGTAGATGCTGTAGCCCAGCTGGTCATGCTCGATTACACACTCATAAACATCATTACGTCGCCGACGCCAGAAAAGGGGCGGGGCTGAAATTAATATGGAGGCCACCCAAACGGTGATGACCATGGTAACAGCATGACGTGGTGTTCTCTTACGTGCATACTCGACCGCCTTAGTGATGGCCCAGTAGCGGTCAAGAGCAATAACACAGAGGTGCAGGATGGAGCAGGTGCAACAGGTCATGTCCACACTCAGCCACATCTCACAGACCACATGACCCAGCTTCCATTTCGCTGTGGCGATGTACAGGATGCTAAGGGGCATCACCAGCACAGCAACCAAGAAGTCGGTGACAGCCAGCGAGCAGATGAGGTAGTTAGCTGGGAGGCGGAGCTTTCTGGTGGTCAAAATGGCAGTGATGACTGCAGAGTTCATCATGGCCGTAGATAATGTCAGCAAACCCAAAAGAGATGCCACCGCGATCCTTTCTTTTGCCACAGTGACCCCAAACTCTGCACCCTGATTGGATGAGTTTGAGTAGGAGTAGTTTATCAGAGGTGGAGCTTTCGAACTTTCCACCAGGTACCGCTCCATCCTTAACTGGGCTCCCACTCAGTTCCTGCTCTTCTCCTGCTCCAGGAGACTTGCTGCTAATTACAATCCTGCAGGAGACAATTGAAGAGACAGTCAATCAACAGTACATACAAATAATTCCCTAATACGTTTAATGATGCTAATGACAGTAATACACAACAAAGTGGAGACATTCAAAGGAGATGATCAAAGGTGCAGCAGTATAACATATTTCTGATAGGCTGGCAAGTGTGCAGAAGATCTGAAAAATTCTCTACTCTCATGTCCTCGTATACTGTAATCACACTGACATGTAACCACGCCCCCTCACTGGAACTGACTCTTGAGCTTTTTCACATGCATATGCACAGGGCTCTGGATGTCCACTCAATCACACACACTGTCAAAGCCAAACAGCTGCTCTGTCTAACACACTCTGACAGCTGAAAGTGTGTGTGTGTGTGTGTGTGTGTGTGTGTGTGTGTGTATGGTTTCAGATGCATTTTTGATGACACTGTGATGTCAGTGCTGCTGTAAAAATCACATTAAACAGAAATTAATTTGCTTTTTAATTGTGTGGGCTTGAGAGGTGAGCGTGAAGTGTAATGATTTGTTCGGTCTCTGCTGTAATTATTGTTCATATAATCACCGCAGGTACAACACAGTGTTATAAACGGTGTTCCGGATGGATTTATACGTGGTGTTAAAGAGAGTGTTATAGACAGTATTATAGATGGTGTTATAGATAGTGCTATAAATTGCATTACATAGTGTTTTGTAGTGTCATACACAGCGTAATAGATGGCACTATAGAAGGTGTCATAGAAGTTTACAGATGTGTTATATATGATGTTACCGATGCTTTTATAGGTAGTATTAGAGATAGTGTTATAGAAGATGTTATAGATGGCATTGTAGACAGTGTTATAGACATTATAGATGGTGTTATGAATGACTTTATAGATGGTGTTAAATATGGCATCATAGACAGTGAAAAATATAGTGTTATAGATAGTGTTATAGATAGTGTTAAAGACGGCGTTATAGATGTTGTTATAAATGGCATTATAGATGGTGTTCTAGAAGGTTATAGGCAGTGTTATAAATGGTGTTATAGGTGATACAGACAGTGTTATAGACATTATAAATGGCATTACAGATGGTGTTAGAGAAGGTGTTATATATGGCATCATAGAATGTGTTATAGATGTGATTATAGATGGTGTTGTAGATGGTGTAATAGATATTACATATTTTCTCCAACGTCACGTCTTGTAGGCTCTTCATAATACTCCCTTCTTCTGCAGGGTGCTGAGTGAAGGGTTTCTGTGATCCCTACCATGTGAAACAGTGCAATAGATCATTTCACTGAACCAGCTGTCTGGATTCAAGAGGTGTATAAGCTACAATATCTGCTTTTATATTTTGACAAAGGCAGCGTGGGATAAACGGTGAGTGTCTGAGGGGAAATGACGCCCGAGCTTCAGACAGTCTGTGAGACGTGAGCAGTTTGTCAGAATGAAAGAAAGTTGGTCTGATTTTGTGCACAGCTGTAAAAGGAAGTGATGATTATCAGACTCGGGCTGCATGTGTGTCGTGGATAATAACAGTGATTAAAGTGGCACCGCTGTGTGAGCGAGAACTCTCGCACTCAAACCCACAACCATGAACTTTTATGCAGAGTTCTGTTCAGGCATGAAATAGAGACGCGGTGAGTGAAACATTGCTGCGAAGGCTGGGTTTCAGTTCCAACCCCACAAACTGCAGCATCAGCATCAGCACTAACACACTTGGCTGTGTTGATGATGCAGTCTGAGTCTCTCTCCATTCCTTTACCCGACCTACACACTGGGAATTATGGAGAAGCATAAAGTACATGAGGCATCTGATAAATCATGGGTGTAAGATCAGTTCAGAGTCAGAGACGGGCTGTGTGCTCTCTTCACACACACACACACACACACACACTCACACACACACACACACACACACACACACACACACACACACACACACATCATAATCATCATCATCCTGCACAGACAGAGGAGAGGAAGCAGCAGAGGCTCTAACAACACTGTGGGCCTTTAATTAACTAAAAATATCTAATTTTAATTTTAATTAACTAAAAAAAAAAGAGGAAATAATAATAAAAATGTAATTAAACCAGATCTGAAACTAAATACGGCACATTCAAATGGGTTTTAATACAGAAATGTAATTCTCTTCATGCTTTAGCACCAGTTGATTTGTGTTTTGGTTATGTTCTGGTTCTGTGTGTGTGTGTGTGAGTGTGTGTGTTTGTGTGACTGTGTGTTGGACCTCCTTATGAAGAATCAGTGAGTTATTTTCATGTGATAATTGCAGTGATTAGCAAATACACACCAGCAGCTTAAACACTCTCTTTTAATCTCTTTTTCTCTCTTCCTCTCCCCATCTAGACTTAGACTTAGACTTAGACTTAGACTTAGATTTACAGCTTTACAGGTGTATACAGAACGAAATGTCATGGCTCACTACAGTATAAGAGATGAAAAATGATCGGCATGAATATATGAAATTGACATGAATATATGAAATATAGACAGTATTT
>JAQMYF010000022.1:15813424-15824886 GCA_030014195.1 Neosilurus mollespiculum
CTCTCTCTCTCTCTCTCTCTCTCTCTCTATCACACACACACACACACACACACACACACACACACACACACACACACGCACTCTCTCTCTCTCTCTCTCTCTCTCTCTCTCTCTCTCTCTCTAATTTATTCAGCTCACATCCTTTAATAGATCTAAACTCACTCATTTTTTAAGGGTAGGATTTTTTTTGGCAGTGAATTCAAAGTAAACGGTGTTAAACATCTGCAGTGTCACAGGAGCAGCGAGAGAACTGGGAGTGTTTCAGTTCTCCAGCACTGGCAGGACTGAAGGACAGGAGGACACACACACATAGACACTCACTCACACACACACACACACACACACACACCAGGCTGTAGAGACGACAGCTGGACACAAATTCATCATTATCATCAGTGAACTGTGCAAATTTGTTTGCAATTATACAAGCACACACACACACACACACACGTCAGTGTCACAGCTGCAGGAATAAGAAATCCCACCCACTGGACTGCATGTCAAAGGTCATTTATATAGACATATGGTACAAATACTTTATGTAGCACGGTAGCTAGGTGGCACAGTGGTGTAGTGTCCACCTCACATCAAGAAGGTCCTGGGCTTGTGTCCCAGTCTTTCCTCTGAGTACTCCAGTTTCCTCCCAGAGTCTAAAAACATCTAAGTTAGGCAAATTGGTTGTTCCTAGGGGTGAGTGTGAGTGTGAATAGTTATGTGGGTTGCCCTGTGATGGTTTGGCGAGCTGTTCAGGGTATATGCCACCTTTGCCCAGTGTCGGCTAAGATAGGCTCCAGCCTCCCCCAACATTAATAGGATTAAGCGATTAAGCAAATGAGTGAGTAAGAGAGGGAGTGAGCACTGCAGCTGGGTTGCAATCAGTAATTATGAACATCTCTCTGATCTAGTGTACTTAGAGTAACGACGGTTAACTGTGCTTGTGTCCTGATTAAACACACACACACACACACACACAGCGCCTTTATTTATTTCTCAGGATGTTTTCCGCCTCCTCACACACTCTGAACTTTCTGCCCACGTTCTAACAGAGTAACAAGGACAAGTTTTTATGAACAACCAGCCATGATTCACACACACACACACACACACACACACACACACACACACACACACACACACGCATGCAGAAAGAGAGAGAGAGAGAGAGAGAGAGAGAGAGAGAGAGAGATGTGTCTGTCTGATCAGTAGTTTCTTGTGAAGATGTTCGCAGTAATGTTAACAGGGTGTGATGATTTTCTCCATCAGATTGGTACTGAAATCTGTTTGACTCACTCACTTATTCGCCGAACCACTTACTCATACTAGGGTTGAGGGTAGGCTGGAGCTAACACCTGTCGAAGGCAGGGTACACCCTGAACAGCTCGCCAGTCCATCACAGGGCTAACACACACACAACCATTCACACTCACGCTTGGGGCAATTTGGAACAGCCAATTACACTAATGCATGTCTTTGGACTGGCGGAGGAAACTGGAGTACCTGTAGGAAACCCATGGAAGCAGAGGGAGAACATACAAATTCCACTCAGAAACGCCCGAACCCAAGAATCGGACCTTCTTGCTGTGAGGCGGACGTGCTAACCACCACACCACATCTATTTTAGTCTATCTGAAATAATTCTTTATTTTATGATTTAATAGTAAAAATATTTTAATATTAATGTTGATTGTTTCACCTGGATAACGTACTGTACCCCATCAAACATCCTGCTAACAGATCCACTATTATGTGTTAACAAATCCAGTAGCTATTCAGAAAACTAATGCTAGTTAATTAGAAAGCTAACTAGTGAGCTAGTTTCTTTATGATTTTTTTTCCCCTCACAGTGCTGAAAGAAAATCAGGGCGGCCGTGACATGGTGGTTAGCATGTCCGCCTCACAGCAGGAAGGTCATGGGTTCGAGCCCTGTTTATGTGTAGAGTTCGCATGTTCTACCTGTGCTTCCATGGGTTTCCTCCCACAGTCCAACGACATGCATATTAGGCTAACTGACTATTCCAAATTGCTCCTAGGTGTGGTTGTGAGTGTGAATGGTTGCGTGTATTTTGGCTCTGTGACGGTCTGGCGAGCTGTTCAGAGTACACTCCGCCTTCGTCCAGGGTTGGCTGGGGTGGGCTCCAGCTTCCCAAGACCCTTGTGGAGTTAAGCGGTTTGGCAAATGGGTGAGTGAGTGTATGAAAATCAGTATTTTGGTGTGTACTGGCTAGCTAATTAACTCTTTCTAGCCCATGGCTGTAATTTTTCATTTTAACTGGTGAGAGATTTATCTCTGTGTAGCTTTAGTCAGGTTTCGAAGTTCCAGAGTGAGTTTAGTGATCAATGTAGAGGTTAAGCTCAGCAATAAATACGTCTCTCAGCTCAAAACCTTCTCCCTCTTTAACAGTTGAGAAAATCCTCCAATAAATAAGCGAGTGGAGAGACAGAAACTTGAGCCAAGACTGATCCGGATCCACTAACTGTTACTGGGGAAGATTTTCAGTGACTTTAAAAGGCTTTGTGTCTTTACTCCAGTTATTAATAGAAAAGGAACAGCTGAGAGCCAGCACCTGGAAAGTGTGTGTGTGTGTGTGTGTGTGTGTGTGTGAGAGAGAGAGAGATCCAATCCACCTTTCTCCCTCAAAGGACATGAGACACCGACACAAACTTTTACTGAATTCTTCCTCTTCTTTTTATTCTAGAAATATTAAACCCCATATTAATGTACTTTAAAATTCATTAAATTTAGGCATCAGCGTTTTGGGGAAAGTATCGTGTTAAACTTAAGGTCTGCCTGAAGCATCTGAAACGTGTTGATGACTATGTTGGTAGTGTGTTAAGCCATTCTGTGTTTCCATTCATCCTGTGAGAAGTTAGCGACTGTGTGTCGTGATGATGTAATAGGAAGACAACTCTGAAGTTATCAGAACAAAAATAAACTCTCAGCTTTCATGGTTAGCTCCTAAAAACCAAACTTTTATTGCAGCAACTGCTGCACCCAAAGTCCCAGCATGCAATGCAGCTGAAAGCACAGATAGGGCTGAGATTTATCTCGGCAGGTTTATGATGTATGAAATGACGAGAGTGATGGTGTTAATGATGTTGTTCATTCATTTATTTCGCCAAACTGCTTTATCCTACTAGGGTCGTGACAGGCTGGAGCCTATTTCAGCCAACTCTGAGTGAAAGTGGGGTTAATCCCCAACAGCTTGTCAGCCCATTGCGGGGCCAACACACAACACTCACACTTAATTTGGAACAGCCAGTCAGCCTAATGTGCATGTCTTTGGAATGTGGGAGATAACCAGAGTACCAGGAAGAAACCCATGCAAGCACAGGGAGAACATGTAAACTCCACACAGAGATGCCCTCGCCAAGCCTGGGTCTCTAACCAAGGACCTTCATCCTCATGCCACCATCCTTCTCCTCTTCTCATCCTCACATCACCATCATTCTCCTTTCCCCTTTCTCACGTCACTATCCTTCTTGTTTTCTCACCCCTACATCACCAGCCTTCCCCTTTTCATGTCACCATCCTTACGATTTTCTCATCTTCACATCAACACCCTGCTTCTTTTCTCATCCTCACGTCACCATCATTCTCCTTTTCTCATCCCCCTTTCCTCACGTCACCATCCTTCTCCTTTTCTCATCCTCACATCACTATCCTTCTCCTTCTCTCATCCTCACGTCACCATCCTTCTCCTTTTCTCATCCTCCTTTCCTCACGTCACCAGCCTTCTCCTTTTCTCATCCTCCTTTCCTCACGTCACCATCCTTCCCCTTTTCTCATCCTCACGTCACTATCCTCCTTTCCTCACGTCACCATCCTTCCCCTTTTCTCACCCTCTTTTCCTCACGTCACCATCCTTCCCCTTTTCTCATCCTCACGTCACCATCCTCCTTTCCTCACGTCACCATCCTTCTCTTCTCATCCTCACGTCACCATCCTTCTCCTTTTCTCATCCTCACGTCACCATCCTTCTCCTTTTCCCCATCCCCATGTTGCCATCCTTCACCTTTTTTTATCCTCACGTCACCATCCTCTTCACTTTTTCTTCCATCTTCATGACTTTTTCTTCTTTCCCCACCTTCCTGATCCTACTCTCTCGTGTTCCAAGTTCTTTCCCTACACCTTCTCTTCCACTCTGATCTTTCTCAGTATCATGGTGATGTGATGAAGGACAGAAGCAGAGCGCGAACAGGTGAGAGGTGTAATTTGAGGTGGAAGCCACTTGAGATGATCTTCAAAGCAGTTGAATCTTGATCAAAGACTCATGCATTTTTTGGTGCTGTTTCCAGGCAACAATCTGATGGAGGAAAAGCAGCTGAATGAAACAAACGACTCTGACTTCATTCTGAAGCCTTTTAATCAAGAGGATCGGAAGATCATTAGAACTAGAGCAGACTAGAACCCTATCTTAAATTTTTACACACAGCATGAAAGGAGAGAGAGAGAGAGAGAGAGAGAGAGAGAGAGAGAGAGCGTGAGAGAGAGAATGTATTTTTGCTGATTAAAGTTTCTCTCTAGGATCATTTCAAGTTAGAAAATAAGGGGGAAAGTCTAGTTTAAAGCTTTGCATTGGATCTCATTAATACACTGACATGTTAGAAGCGGCTTTGAAAGGAAAAATGAAAGAAAGAAAGAAAGTCTAGTTCTATTTTTAATCTTTATTAAATCCGAATGCAAGACCACCTTTTACATCTCAACTGTGCCATCTTGTGTTCAAGACAGAAAAACTCACTTGCCGAACCACAATCCCTCTAGGGCCGGATGGAGGCTGGAGCCTATCTTAGCCAAAGTCCGGGTACACTCTGAACAGCTCGATTAACCATAGCAGGGCCAACACACTCACAACTAGGGGCAATTTGGACTAGCCAATTAACCCAATGTGCATGTCTTTTGGACTGTGGGAGGAAACTGGAGTACCCAGAGAAAACCACACAAGCTCCACTCAATCACCCTCACAGAGCCCAAGACTCAAACCCAGGACCTTCTTGCTGTGAGGCTAATGTGCTAACCACTACACCAGCATGCTCCCCAATAAATAAACAGCAATACCCCCACCCCTTTCTTACACATACCTCCTTCCTTAAAACTCTACCCTCATCATTCAACAGTAGCAGTTAATATGGTCAAATCAAGTATTAAAAAGACTAAAAGGATGAAAGATGTATTACTTTTATTGAAGAAAGATTTTTTTTACAGCTTCAACTGAAAAATAACTAAAAGATTAAGTTGTAACGGAGAATGAATCAAAAATCCGAGCTGTCTGTATTAGGAAAAACTCCACATCAACAAACTTAAAGAGTCCAGTGACGGCGAACCCTATCTGCGTGTGGATCTGGACTCGAGGATCTGCACAACGAGGCGGTTCTTCAAGCCAAGCATTTTGGTGCTGTAGTTGTCCAGCAGGGCAGAGCTCAGACGCTCACGCAGATCTCGCAAAGACGGCAAGGACATGCAATCTGGTATGTTTAACAACACGTGGAAAAAATCCTGCCACAGGGCACTGTGAGGATTCCTGAGAGAGAGAGAGAGAGAGAGAGAGAGAGAGAGAGAGTGTGACATGGTTCTAGAAACATCAGTGCAGATTAGAACATTCCTGAAGTCAGTCAAGCAGATTTTTTATTCTCAGCACTATGCTTCCAGGTTTATCAGTGAGAAAGTTCTAGAATGTATTATATTCAGAAGTCTGTGGATGGCTGTGTCCTAAACCACATAAGCAGGCTAAGACTCAAACAGGAACAGTAGGGTGACTGTAGTGCACTTGTCCTGTGTTGTCACTGTTGGTAGGGAAGAAATGTGCACGTAGAAAAGTATAGAGTGATTCGGGACGCATCCCCTGACTGCATGAGGTGATGGTACTGTTAAGTGTGTTGGTATAGGTGTGTGTGTGTGTGTGTGTGTGTGTGTGTGTGTGTGTAATAAAAACCACACTGACCTCTTAAACACTGCGCCGGTCTTCCACACGCCTCCATCATTTCTCACCTGCATGTAAGAGCCAAACAGCATGCAGTACACGGTACCGGCCACGCCAAAATAATCCGTCTGCAGGGGGCGCCACAAACACACACAAACGTCAGCAATCAGGTGTCCACTGAATCAGTAATCAGATGTGATGATTAAGTACCTGATAAGTCCAGGGCCGGCCGCTCAGCATCTCTGTGCACTGGAAGCCAGAGGTCATGCAGTGGGCAGTGAACTGAACTCCTTTAGGGAACAGAGTCAGATCAATACTCTGACCAAAATCTATCAGAACCAAACCATGTTCCAGATCCTCCTCACTCAGATTCTTATTCTCCAGGAACCTACACACACACGTCAGGAAAATTCACCAGCACCTTCAGTATTTGTGTAGCTCAGTGCTGAAAACACACAAATGTCCACACACGCACACACCTCTCTCCCAGCATGAAATTGTCGGGTTTGATGTCAGCATGGATGATGTGTGCGGCGTGTAGTCTCTCCACCATGTCCAGGATACACACGGCGAAATACAGCACCAGAGGCTGAGGCATCACCTTCTCACTGCGGCTCTTATACAGGTTTACCACATTCTAAACACACACATGGTCACTCAGACACTCAGACACTCGACAACTGTACACATGTTAAAGGTGAGGTGTTAAGTGGTAGTTTTGGAGTTTTTTGGGACTCACAGCTTTATAATTTTATCAAGTGCTTAATAATTATTACTAAGGGATTATAAAACCTTTGATTTTGTGTGTGATGGGTATGAGTACTTCTGATCATGGAGGAGGAGAAGCGTGTGATACAGAGGGGTGTGAGGTGTTTTCCTCACCAGCAGTGTTCCACATGTGTACAGCTCTCCCAGCAGCACGCTGCCATTGGTGAACAGGTGAGCGGCATGCAGTTGGCTGTACAGGTGGCGAGCGCTGGGTTCCACCCGTGCGTTCAGCTGAGTGTTTATGTAAAACTCCCATGGGTTAAAGGGCTTCTGTACCTGCAGCACAGGTAACACACAAAATCACAAAACACAGCAAGCAGGGCCCGTTTTACATATTCTCTCAACTCACTTGCAGCAGGTACACACACCTGAACTGCATTCCCCTCAAACACAGATCCGTCACCTAGCTGCTTCAGTCTCATATTAGACAACATTCACACTCCACTGAGTCACACAACTTTCTACTGCATCAATATAGACACACAGCATATAAAGGGGTCAATTACTTACCTTCAGGACCAGTTTGTGTGCGGTTATGATGTCGGTGGCCTGATAAACAGTGGCGAAAGCTCCCTGACCCACAACACAATCCACACGCACACACACTTCCCCTGGAAAACAAACACAAACTCTGGGAATAAATTAAAACATCACATTACAGACTGTACTCATAACTTGAATGGTTCCTAGTTTGGTTCTGGTTGCATTACAGCTAATATTGGAATTTTAAAAACATCCATCTTCTTTAAGCCTACTGAAAGTTGGTTTGAGTTTTAGATTTGAGATGCGATTAAAGACGATGAACACTATAATGGAGGAATCTTTAACAGGGAGACCCAGTAGTGTAAATCCCAACCTTGTAACATTTTAATTTAGTGTATATGTAGTAGTTAAAGTGATTTTATATAGCGTGTGTGTTTGTGTGTGTGTGAGTGAGAGAGAAAGGTATAGTCATACCCATCTGCACAGTGAGCTTGGGGGCGATGGAGGGAACATTGCTTGACCAGGAGCTCAGGTTGGGGTATGAAGTCAGAGGGGTGCACAGCCCAGCAAGAAGAGATGCAATCAGGTCATCATCCCATGGGTCAGAGATTAACACTGCACACACACATACAAGATGTCTGTAATTAGGTTAAGAATATCTGGTTATCTGATTCTCATACAAAGGAGAACTACAGGAGGATGTGGGCGTACCCGAGTAGGACGTGGCCGGAGCAGATGGTTGTGCAGGACTCATGAGATCATCATCATCATCATCATCACAGTGCAGTTTCTGGGATATTTCCAGCACATTCCCCATGGCACAGATTTTACTGTTCCGTTGTGACGTCAGCATCATGTCCAGATCCTCCTCCGTCTGGCATACAAGACTCTCTGGGCAGACCCTGTTCGGTCTCAGTTCTGGTTCCGCTGCTGGACTCATGGGAACATCTTGGCCTGAGTGTCTACCAGGGCTAAAACAGAGTGACTCCTCTGCAGCGTTTAATCTCGGGAACAGGGGTTTCTCTGATTTGCGTCGGCTGAATGATCTTTTAGAGAGCAGAATTCCGGAGCGCTCCAGAATCGAGGACGACTGTTGGTCTGAGTGGACATCGTAGGAAGGTTGGTAGATCTGAAGCGGCGGCGGCGACTTCATCACCACATCTAGGTCACGTTCAACAGGCTGGACAGGACTCTTCATTTGGAGCCAGCCAAACCCCAGAATTGGGTCTGGGCTCATAGAAATGTCCTGGCTTGCCCTCATCACCGGGTCAGGGCTTTGTGGAACCATGAGGGAGTTCTGGTGGTGGATGTAGGGGTTTTCCAATAGCAGACTTACAGATTTGCGCATGTTGAAGGACCTTTCAGGGATGAGAACATCAGCTTCTTCAACGTCTGACAGTTGCGAGTGGTTCAGGTGCAGATGATCTGGTTTCACCTCCTCAATGATATTCATGCTGCGGAAGTTGGTCACCTCAGGGTGGAGTCTCGGGTGAAGCGCTTCATTTGAGTTGCTGTGGAATGATGTAATGTACGAGTTCTGCGCGTGTGAGTTGAGCTCTGTGTTTGAGTGACACTGCAGGGACGTGGACTGGACCTGATCTCTCAAACAGGTGACAGTGCTGGAGGTGAACTGCTCCGACATGTGCAGGAGGTTGGAGTTGGTAAGGTGTAGCTCTTCCTTGGCATGGTGTGGGGTGTTTTCTCTCAGGCTGCTGGAGTTCATATCTCCCACCATGCTCACACGACCTGCTCTGATCTCTGCGTCTGGACTCTGGTACACGGTCCAGCTGGGTTTGGTTCTGGCTCGGAGCTCCTCGGTTGCGATGCTCTGATCGGTGAGGGGGAGTGGAGCGAACGGCGCTAATGCCTGCTTGCTGATGGTGCTGTTGGTCTGACTGTGCTGTGTCAGCGAGTGAGTGTGTCCTTGCAGACTGACACACTCGCCCATAATGGTTCCCTGAGCGCTTGGAGTGCACTCGGCCCCCCCACACTGCTTCTCCTCAGGGGAACTCTGCTCCAGAATTGGACTGGAAGAGGAAAAAATGGGTTCAGGTTACAAGCTAAACATCTGACAGGTGCAGCTGTGGGCATGAGCTGTTATTTGCGCCACCTCTTTAACCTAGTTATTTCCTCATAATACCAAAGTAATTTTGATTGGTTGGTGCTTGTGTGTCCTTATGACTGGTACTTATGTTTATAAAAACAAGGGTAGTCACTGTAGCAGAACTCACATACTGAAATCCCTGAACACCTACACAGATAAATTGATAAATGTTTTGTTTATATTAAGTGGGTTTAAAGGATTGGTATATCAGACCAGTTAGATTTCCCAAATTTTGAGTTCAATGACCGTCCCATCGCCCTTTCATCACAAAAATTGTTTATAGGAGCTGCTAAACATGCAGTACTACTCAAAAGTCCAGACACACCTACTCATACGAAATTCACTATAATTGCTTTCATATTTCCAAACTATGCAGAACACTTTATATGTGGTGGTTGATTTTATTTTGCTGTATTACTTGATAAAGAATATAAATAATATATAGTTTTAGGCACTACCTAAAAGTGGAGCTCCTGATGTTCTCCATTCTGTTGATGGATGTTCGGGCCTGGGTTTGCCTTTACTAGCTGATTTAGACTTTCATCTATAGCACCTGTCTAATTATTTTAATTATCCATTTAACCAGTTCTTATTAAGTTCATGCTTTCAGCATTGCTCCACTTACAGTCTTGCTGCATACCCGAGTTAGACTGTATGCTTTTTTGATTCTGTGTGAGACTAAACAGTGGTGTATTTTTGAGTTTTAGTTTTCTTATTAATAAATATAAATATTTAAGCACTGCCTAAGAGCAGAACTTTTGTTTGCATTTCATTTTAATAACGAAACAGCCATAATATAACTCATTGTCTTTGCAGTGGTATTCCTCCTCAAGAAGAAAATGACTGATCAGCGAGTGCACTGTATGTGCGTTGGGTTGCCTGTGCGGGCATGTGAGCACAGATGCAACAACAAAATCAAGCTCATGGCTTTTCAACATTTGCGTGGAGCAAGTTCTGCCCTGTGATGGCCTGGCGAGCTGCCTAGGGTGTACTCTGCCCTCGTGCAGAGTCAGCTGAGATGGGCACCAACCTCTCCGCGACCCTAATTAGGATTAAGCAGTTCAGAAAATTAATGAATGGATGAATGAATGCATGGAGCAAGTATGGAGCTTGTGAGAGTTTGTGTTTTCAAATTTTTACAGGATTTTTTATTTTAATTATCTGACAATAATTACATCCATGCATTAAAGTTTCAAAGAAACCTGTGTACCCTGTGATAATTCTCTCCTACAGAACAGGTTCAGTAGTAGTACCTCAGTTTAGCAGGCTGGCGCAGGTACGGGTTTTCCTCTGCTCCAGACTCCACTAACACACACACAGTAACATATATAATAAGTTTACTATTGTAGCATGAATAATGTTGTTTATAAACAGTGTATGTGTGTGTGTGTCAGTGAGTATACCTTGACTGTGCTGTGTGTTCCAAGAGTAAGGTGTGATGGGGTGGAGTGGTGTGGACACTAAATGGGCGGAGAGAGCAAAGTCTTGTGTGTGATTGGGAAAGGAGGCCATGGGGGCATGTCCATTACCCCACACAGTGCTGTCATCAGTAATAGACCCCACCCCGATTGGAGTGACCTAATGGAGGGAGGAGGAAAGAAACACATCAAACATCCAGACACGCACTGGTACTCTCTCGGGCTGTGTTTTAATCCCATCATCAGTTTCCCTCAGATGCACCCTCTAGTGGATGAAACGGAGTGTGGGTAACTTTCACACCTTTAGCTACATTGTCCTCCCTGCTGGCACAGTGGCGTAGATTAGCACGTACGCCTCACAGGCAGAAGGTCATGTGTTCAAGTCAGAGAGCAAATCTGTGTGGAGTTTGCATGGTCTCCCCGTGATTGTGCAGGTTTCATCCAGGTACACTGGTTTCCTCCCACAGTTTAAAGATTTTAAGCTAACAAGACGTTCCAAATTGCCTAGGTGTGAGTGTGAGTGGTTGTATGTTGGCCCTGTGCTAGACTGGTCAGCTATTCAGGGTGTACCCTGGCTTCTACTAGAGTCGGCTGAGATAGGCTTTAGCTTCCCTGCAACTGTAGTAGGATTAAGCGGTTCAGCGAATGAATGAATGATGTCCTCCCCCTGCCAAGGTGGAGCACATTTCAGATGAAACACCACACACACACACACACACACACACACACACACACACACACACACACACACACACACACACACACACACAC
>JAQMYF010000022.1:15857457-15873198 GCA_030014195.1 Neosilurus mollespiculum
CACACAGATAGATATATATATATATATATATATATATATATATATATATACACACACACACGCACGCACGCACGCACACACACACAGTTAGTGTGTATCAGATTAGAGTTGAATTAGCTGGTGTATAGTGATTAGATAATCAGTGAGGTTGTGTTTTTATGATATAGATATCAGTGTTCAGGGTTTGTGATACTGACACACTAATTTTAGGAAGTGGTATGCATGTGTGTGTAGGTGATGGCGAAAGTGTTGGAGATGTATCAGCCAAGTGCAGTGGTGCTGCAGTGTGGAGCTGATTCGCTCTCAGGAGACAGACTCGGCTGCTTCAACCTCACCATCCGCGGTAATCCACTAATGCTAACACTGCTAATGCTAACACACAGCACTGCTTACGAACTACCCTGTGTATATTACTGATACATGCCCCACCACACACAGACCATGCCCCTACAAAACAAACAGACAACACCCCCACTACACACGCACACAGATCACGCACCCATCACACACCGCCCATGCTCCACCATGCACAGCCCATACACCCAGACCACACCCCACCCCACATCCACAGAGCACACCCCTACCATGCACACACAGACCACGCCCCCTCCACAGGCCTTGTTCCAGCCCCACACAGAGACCATAGGGTGCTTCTCAAAACCCTTATTTGTCGTTTCTTCCTTCCTCACGTGAACCAGATGTTCTTCTGGTCCACCATCTTTTCCAGACATCCCAATTCTTTTATTGTGCTTCCAGGAGCGATGATCAAGGAACAATGAGCTTGCGTACACAAGAAGAGCCTTCCTGGAATAACCCACCCCTTATATGGCACTGATGCTTTTATGCAGTAGGTCTGCTGTGCTGCCGCCTTCAGCAGCGGACGTTGCTACGTGTGGCGCTTCAAGGGAAACAAAGTCTCATTTCTCTTAAGACATTTTCTCAATTGCACGCTCCTCACATCGTTTCCTGGTGTCTTCCTTGTTTTGTTCCTTGGTAGGAGGATCTAAGACTCAAAAATGAGATGTAAATGATTCGAACAAGGATGCAATTCAGGGGTTTTGAGAAGCACCCATGAACACAGTCCATGCAATGTCACACCCACAGACTAAACACACAGGCCATGCCCACTAGCAACATGTATGTGTAGCACACACATATACACGCATTTATCAACTCTCTCACACACACACACACACACAGATCTTCCCTTCCTCATTCACAGCCACATTACTGCTCTTTCTCAGTCCTTTTCTCTCTGTCTCTCTCTCTCTCCCTTTATTTCCCTCTTTCATGCTCACTCAGGTCATGCGAAGTGTGTGGAGTATATGAAGTCGTTTAATCTGCCGTTGCTGATGTTGGGTGGAGGGGGTTACACCATTCGCAATGTGGCCCGCTGCTGGACCTACGAAACCGCCGTTGCCCTGGATACCGACATCCCTGATGGTACTCTGTGTGTGTGTGTGTGTGTGTGTGTGTGCATATGTGTGTGTTCTGCTGTACTACAGACCCATAAATCATGAATAGTAATAAATCTGTGTGTGTGTGTGTTTCCATAGAGCTGCCTTATAATGATTATTTTGAATATTTTGGTCCGGACTTTAAGCTGCACATCAGTCCATCTAACATGACCAACCAGAACACTCATGAGTACATGGACAAGATCAAGTGAGAACATGAACCACTCACACACACACTCACATAATAAATTTTTTAGTTGCTTTAGATGTTAATTCTGCACACACCTCATTTACAGTAATTCTTCTGAATTTATTTCACTCTGATTTGCTGAACTGCTAAATCCTACTAGGGTCACGGGAAGCCTGTTGCTTGTCTCAGCTGACACTGGTCGAAGGCGGGGTACACACTGAACAGCTCGCCAAGCTTTTACAGGATGACACACACAATTATTCACACTCACATTCAAACCAACAGGCAATTTTAAACATCCAGCTAGCATAATGTGCATCTCTTTGTATTGTGGGAGGAAACCAGAGTACCCGGAGGAAACCCACACAAGCAAGGGGAGATCATGCAATCACCACACAGAAACGCCCAAGCCCGAGACTCGAACCCAGGACCTACTTGCTGTGAGACGGACGTGCTAACCACTACGCCACCATGCCACCCTGAATTGATTTTATACTTGTTTATGTGACAAAATGAACATTATTGCATTCTTATGTGTAATGTGGTGTATAATGTAATGTGTGTTTTTGTTTAGGCAGCGTCTATTTGAGAACCTGCGCATGTTACCACATGCCCCTGGGGTTCAGATGCAGCCCATTCCAGAGGATATCGTTCCTGATGACACTGCAGACGAGGACACGGAGGACCCGGACAAACGCCTGTCCAGTACGGCACACGCGCAGACACATGCACATAAACCAACAAGATAATAACAGCCAAAATGCTTCTAGCATTAGTATACGCATTATGGTAGTGCAAACAGTAGCATGCTTTTGTTTGATTTCTGTGTGTACGTGTGTGTACGTGTGCGTGTTCTTCCAAAGTCCGAGCATCAGATAAGAGGATTGCATGTGAAGAGGAGTTCTCGGACTCAGAGGATGAGGGGGAGGGGGGACGCAGAAACGTGACTAATCACAAGAAGGGGGTGAAGCGAGCACGGGTGGAGGATGACAGGAAGGAAGGGGAGGACAAGAAAGGAGGTACAAGTGTCCCATTATACTACATACAGCATAATGATCACTTATTATTATTATTATTATTATTATTATTATTAAATTCATTATTTTATTAAGTTGTAATTAATCAGTGATTTCTGTTTTGTATTTTTACAATTGTATATATTGTATTTAGAAGTGAAGGAGGAGGAGAAACCGAAAGAGATCAGCTCTGATAAACATGACTCAAAGAGGTATACACACACACACACACACACACACACTACATTAAATTTCCAACATCGAAAATTGAGCTAGTATTGAGACTTAAACCAAACTTGTGTGTGTGTGTGTGTGTGTGTGTTACAGTGTAAGGACTGAACAGACAAGCAGTTCCTGAGACCACCAGCAGGGGACACACACTGTTCGTCTAACCTCATATTTATTACTTAATGAAGAATTGTGTGTGTGTGTGTGTGTGTGTGTGTGTGTGTGTGTTTTAATCTCTGTATTTTCTGATCAGTGATGCTACAGCAGGTCTAGCTGGGGGTGTTGAGAAATTATGCCATTTTGTGTTAAACTCAGATATTAAAGCCGTTTTATACTTTTCTCCGTGTTTGTGTGTGTGTGGTTATTATGGTATGTAATAAAGCATTAAAATGTTGCCATAGTGATGCTGAACTTCATTCAGAATAAAATGAAAGATGAAAATAAATGTTATTATAATTATCATCATTAACAATATTATATTAAAATAATATTGATAAATTATTATTATCAGTAATGCACCCTCAGCAAAACGCAATGAATGAGTTTTTAATGGTTTATTTATCTGAGCAAGCTGGAGCTGACTCTGGCTGAAGGCGGGGTACACCTAGCTAGGCTAATAGCTCTGCTCTGCTAATGGTGTCTGTTCTGAAACAAAAGTAGAATAACAATCAATGTAAACTGCGCTCTGTGTTATAGTCCATACTACCAGAAACACACACAAAAAAAAAAAACTAAAATGAGAAAAACAGAATGGCGTCTGTTCTGTTCAGGTGTTTTGGTATATAATACGCGAAACGCAAGAAATAAGTTTTTGTTTATTTTTCCATTTGAAATGATGATGATGATGATGATGACTGCCTGCTTGAGTGGCTGTTTCAAACTGAAGGTCTGTAATTTTAAATCAAGCGTTATCCACTCGGAATAATGATCACTGATCCCAAGATAGCAGACCAATCAGATTGTGATATTTCCATGCAGTATATAGTAAATATTATTATTGGTAGATAAGTTATTTGTAATTAGAAAGTAATGTGGACGTAAATATTATACACAGAGATTTGAGTTTTCCATGTACCTCTTTCCTTCCCCAGTGTATAAAGCACAATAACAAACAGTGTGTGTTAGGTTCTTCTGAGGAACAAATGTCCCCATGAGGTTAGTAGAATGTGTGCAGTGTATTCAGGTGTATATCATCTGTATTAATCTATAAAATTGTGGAGAGAAAGTTCTAGAAGTTGCCCTGATTGTAGTTTAGCGTGGTAGTGTTACTGAGCAGAGTGTTGAACGTTAGCATTAATCTATATGTGAAAAATATAACTGAAGTGTAACTGCACTACACCGGTATTAAACCTGCTTACTCTGATATCATAACCACACAGAGTTCAGGTAAATGCACCGCTCACCCAAAGGATGCTTACATGACCGCTAGATGATACAAGGGCTAAGGTGGATTTATCAGAGAAAAAGAGGTGCGATATAAAATACAGTGATGATAAAAAACAAGTTAAAAAATTGGCATTGTATTCTGGAACAAAAAAAAAATCTTTTAAACCACATAATAGGTGTGATGTATGTACTTTCATTGATTTCAGATTTTTGAAAAAAATTCAAACTTGTGAAACAAATTCTTTTTTATTATTAAAGATGTTGTACAATCATTTCTCTCCAGAATATTTTATTTTTTTAAAATTCAGAGAAAAGTCCAACATTACCATGAGGAGCATGTAAGCTTCTGACCACAACAATAGCTTACCTCATGCTAACAGTATGCTAACAATGTTAATGCTAGGCTAACTTCAGAGCACATGTTGTGGAAACATTTAAAAAGACGAACAGCAGCTTGTCAAAAATTTTCGGAACATTTATTTCACTTTAGTTTGCTCACAGAAACCCGAACACCTCGAGCAGAAACATTACATTTCATCTTAAACTGATTAAAAACAACAAACGAACAAAAAAAAAACCCTCAAGTATTTACAAAATGGAAAAGAGCAAAAAAAGAAATGCTACTTTTTGCAGACAGATTCATTTAAAAGATAAAAACCACAGTAGAAAGAGTCACAGCTTGAGTCGAGTTTTTAAAAAATCCCTTTAGCATGAATTTAAATTTCATTTATTTTACAAAAACATTAGGCCTGGTGGTAAAACAGCTGCGTGTGCCTTGAATTTTTTTTATTATTTGTACAATAATCACAGTTAAAACCTCCCTCCTATACATAATTACACATTTTACTTCCTGCTGGTGTCTCTCACTCGCTCTCTGACTAAAAAAATACCAGCTGGGATTTAAAAAAAAAAAAAATCTGTTTAAAATTTACTTTAGTGTTTAGCGGTCACGGTCATCTGCTTAAGACTATCAATATAGTCTGTCATGTTGGCCCCACGCCCTTGTGTACCTCCTACCAGACCCATCCTATTGGTGCATCTTCAATCTGTATTTTTTGTATAAAAAAATAATACTGAATTTTAAAAAGGTTACTTTTACGAACAATGTGAAAACTCAGTTTAGCCCCGCCCCTCATTAAAAAGGAGAAGAGAGGAGTCATTTTAATGATTTTTTTTTTTTTGTGGCTGTAGACAAAGATATCCAAACAGGGAAACATCTGTGTGTGTGTGTGTGTCTGTGTTTGTGTGTATGTGAGACCACAGCTGGGATATGTGTTTTATTTTATACTGCACATCACTAAAAGTATCTGAGACAAAAGGGGAGGGGCTTAGGTTAAACTTAATCAGACAATCCATAAAACATGATCACATGACATCAATCTTTCTTTTCATTTCTTCAACTCTAAGTAGTGCAAGGCTAGAGGTGATGTCACCACATGAAGTTTGTGATTGACTCATTAAATTCAGCCCCACCCAACTGACCCACAAACAAACCATGACATGCCATAGTGTACGTGTGTGTGTGTGTGTGTGTGTTACTCCGCAGCTACAGCTTCAGACTCAGTGGCCGCTGTTTCCTGTTCAGCCACAGCCACTTCCTGGGCTTCATCTTTACTCTGTGCCTCCTGCTGGACAGGTGATGCAACTGCAGCAGATTCCTCCTCTACCTCTTTCTTCACCTCCTTCTCTTGCTTCTCCTCTCCTGCCTTTGGTTCTTCCGTCTTCTCCTCTGCCTTTGGTTCTTCCGTCTTTTCCTCTGCCGTTGGTTCTTCCGTCTTCTCCTCTGCCTTTGGTTCTTCCGTCTTCTCCTCTGCCTTTGGTTCTTCCGTCTTCTCCTCTGCCTTCTCCTCTTCCTTCTTCTCCACGTCCTCTGTTTCCTTATTCTCCCCCGCAACTTTGGTCTCCTCAGCAGCAGCAGATGCTTCACCTCCTTCCTCCTCTTTCTTCACCTCTTCCTCTGTTGTCTTCTCCTCCTCTCCCTCCTTCTTCTGCTCTTCCTGCTCTCCCGCGTCTCCTGTCTCTTTCTTGTTTTTCTTGAAAGAGAAGCCACTTAGCTTGAAGGACTTTTTGAAGGAGAAGCGCTTCTTCTTCTTTTTCGGGGTCTCCTCACTGGTAGACGGCTTTTCATCCTCGGCAGTTGCAGGCGTGACTGATTCATCTGCAGTAACCTTTTCTTTTTCTTCTTCTTCACCCTCTTTCTCAGCAGGTGGGGCCTCAGTTTTGTCTTCGCCCTCCTCTGCCTCCTTTTTCACCTCCTGCTCTGCCTCAGCTGCGGTGCTGCCATTTACCTGCGCCTCTTCCTTTACCTCCGCTGCGTCACCATTCACCTTCACATGGCCATTCTCCTGTTAAAACACACACACAGTTAGCACACTGTAGAGTGGCCTAATGGTTAGAGAAAACAGCTTTGGGACCGAAAGGTCGCTGGTTCGTTTCCTGTACCAACAGGAAAAATATGTGGCGGGCGGAGTGAGCAGCACCTTCCCTTCCTCCACCTTCATGGCTGAAGTGCCCTTGAGCAAGGCACCTAACCCCTAACTGCTCTCTGGGCACCCCAAAAGTGTGGCAGCCCACTGCGAGAGTTTGGAAGGGGTAAATGCAGAGGCAATAATTTCCCTTGTTGAATTAATACAGTATAGAAAAATCTAAATAAATTAAAAAAGTCAAAAAAACTGTGTGTGTCTGTATGAGAGGCTGCCCTCTACAGATTTCTTAACTGACCCCGCCCCCTTCGTTTGCATCACAGCCCCACCCACTTGTTCCATGTCTGATTTCATGCCCCAGGTGATCAAAACTGAAATAATAATAATAATAATAATAAAAAAGTGTTTATATTCAGCACTCCTGAAGAAGATTGTGATGTCATGTGACTTATAATACAGCACAGGCAATAAAGGGGTGTCCCATGTAATGGACAGACCTATTAGCGATGCCCTACCAGGGGCCAGACTCTGTCCTTAAATCCTTAAAGTATTTATTTTATTTTTGCTGAGGTGCCTTCCTCAAGGGTACTTTCACCGTGAGGGTGGAGAAAGGGGAAGGGCCCCGCCACAACATGTTTTTCTGCCAGTCCGGTAATCAAACCAGCGTCCGAAAACCCACCTCTCTAACCATTAGGCCAAGGCTGCCCCGTCTCAAAATTTCCCACCAGGTTGCCACATGACCCACACATGCTGTAATGTCACAAAAAGGCACAACACCACCCTGGGACATCCCACCAGCACAACCTTGGGCTCTGCTTTAATTGTATTTATATACGCATGTGTAAGAGCGGGAAGAGTTTTGTAAAGGTCGACAGGCGCAGGATGATGCAGAATGGAACAGCTATGAACAGCTATGAAGTATCCGCTCTTTGATGATGATGATGTAAGTGAACAATCACGTTTAAGGTGCTTTTTTTGTATATTCCCCCAGGGGGCGCCAATAACTCACCCAGCCTGCAACCTGTGAGGATGTGATTTGTTTTGAAGAGGTGATTTATTTCTTCAGATTCAGATTTTAATAATTATTTAGAGCAGGAACTCCAAAATCAGAACAGAAGCCGATTAGTCCGAGTAACATTTTTTTAACAGTTGAATATTTTGAATGGAAACACGTCACAGTTAACCGACCAAATACTTGCTTCATTACTGAAGACCTGTTTAAATATAAATAAAACTGCTGTGCGCGTGCGCGTTTTACCTGAACCAGAACTGAGAAGTACTTAAGTTGTACCCTCTCAGGATCAGGAGTGGGGTCCTGAAGCCTGCCGTGAGTTCTGATGGCCACCAGGGGGCACTGCACCGACGGGGTTTTCCATGAGTCCACATGAACACGGATAAAACAAACAGTAGCGGCCAAAAAAAAAAAAAAAAAAACCCTCAGTGTGCATCGAGTTTATAGGTGTGGTGTGGTGTGGTAATCCCCAGCACCCGTTTTGCTTTTGCTTTTTTAATTCCAGATGAAATGTCGCCTGTGTTCCTGCAGCGCGCGCGCATTCAACACCACGCGCAAAAAATATATATAATAAATAAATAAAAATAAAAAAACAACCAGCGCGTGAAATGTAATGTTTGGGAACTGGGTGTGTTTTTAGATATCCATTATATAAAACAATAGAGAGGCTTACTGACACACACACACACACACACACACACCGTGCGCCAAACTGAAAGGCGCATTCCATCTGGAACCCTGCGCCTCGACAACATGTTTCCTTTTACAAGATTCCAAGAACCACCCGAACCCTCCCGAAGAACCCCCTGGTGTTCATGTGAGAGAACCCCAGAGCCGAGACACCCCCCTCCCTCTCCAGCAGCTCTCCACCCTGCGCGCGCGTGATGAACACAGAGAATACGCGCACGAGCGCAGCGCGGTGTTCTTACCTGTCCGTTGGTTTTGGAAGGTGAGCTCACCGCCGCGTCCACCTCTCCGGGGTTTTCCGTTTTAGATGACTGCACTCCCATCTCTCTCTCTCTCTCTCTCTCTCTCTCTCTCCAACAAAGACCCCGAGGCAGACACAAAGAGACCGTGCGCGCGCTGTACACTCTCGACCCTCTCCAGAAGGAAAACACACACACACACACACACTGTACAAAAAGAGTCGCGAAATGAAAGTGCGGAACAAAACGAGGAACTGACGCTCGAACCCGGTGTAGAATTAAATCCCCGCCGCGGAGGAAAAATTGTTGAGTGATGAAGATGCAGCCTGAGTCCAACGCCCAGAGCCCGGTCAAGGTGACGTCATGCATTCAAAACCAGCCAATCAACGGTGTGCTCCCAACTGATTTTCTCGAAACAGGCCAATAAGAAAGCAGTGTGGTTTTAAGGAGGCGGGACTGCAACATCCAAAGGAAACAATGGAGTGAGTCCCCGACCCTGTGTTGTTGAAATGGTGAAATCATCCCCTCGAGGCTTTAACGATTTCCAACTCCGATTGAAGAAGGAAAAAGACAAAAAAAAAAAAAAAGCGCACAGGTTTTTGACTCATGTGACGTCATCGCGAGGACTGGTCCATGATCTTTGGTTGACTGTGTTTGGGGTTCGAGCGCTTATGCACTGAGCCGCAGTGTTCCCTTCTCTTATTAATGATTAAGGGATTAACTGAGATGTTTCACTTATTAATGGTGTAATTACAGTAAATCTGGTGCCTGATACACAGAGTACAAAATAAAGAGTAGAAATGTAAGGGCCAGGTAAAGGAAGTGCAGGGTTCAGGGTCTTATCTGGACATGATGTGTAAATAAATGTCAGTGTTTGTTTTGAAACTTTCAGTGTTCTCTGTAATGTTCTACTGGACAGATTTGGGAAAATTTGAACCCCTCATTAATAAGAGCAATCTTTGATGGGGGTTTGTGTGTGTGTGTGTGTGTGTGTGTGTGTGTGTGTGTGTGAGAGTGAGAGAGAGAGAGAGAGAGTATACAATTCTTTGAAGTTTGTTTCCACACTAGAACCCTGATTTAAAAATGAGGGTTCTGTAGAGAACATACAGAGACAAGGTGTTGGAGTACTGAGAGAGTGAGAAACAGGAAGTGGAAGTTAAAGAAAAATGTAGGTAATCTACTATTACTACTACTAATTTATGGGATACCAGAGGAAATCGATTTCAATTCAGTTTTCTTCTTACACGGCTTTTAAGCAGCTTTACATGGTACGACAAAACTGGTAAGGAACTTAAATTTCAAAGAAAACTTGTAATTTTAAACATTTTCTTACAAACCCTATACATCCTGAATGAACAAGGACGTGGAAGTGGTGGTAAGGAAAAACTCCCTAAGGCTACACGAGACAGAAACCTTGAGAGGAACCAGGCTCAAAGGGGAAACCCATCCTCATTTGGGTGAAACCAGATAAAAATAAAAAAAACCATGTGGCAGAAACATGAAGTCTAGCTAATTATCTTAGAAATGTAATGTTAATGTGGTCCTACATCTTTCTAATAATAAGTCAGGAGACACACACACACACACACACACACACACACACACAGAGAGAGAGAGAGAGATAGCAGGATGTCTAGTGCATTGATACACTATCTTTATTAGAGAAATTCTGTGTGTTATTAGAGAAAGTGTGTGTGTGTGTGTGTGTGCGAACGCTTTCACACACAAGTCATAGAAATAATAATCACACATATACACCACAATCATGTAAGTACACAACAGTAACATACACACACACACACACACACACAAACACACACACACACACACACACTTGAGTGCCTGCATTTTCATGATGTGAAATCAGTCCGGGAAATGCCCATGTTCCCTGCAACACCGGCTCAGGCCATACACCCCTACCTGCGCCTCTGGATTCACCAACCTGAGGGGGAGAAGAGACAACTCAAGGCAGAGGGAGTAGGGGGAGGAAGGAAAACCTGGACTTGAGAAACTGGTTTTAAGGCTGTTGGGAGAATGCAAATGGGTATCAGCGAGTGGAAGCATTGACGGTGTGTATGGGGGTGCTGATAACCTGTTGCAAAATAGCCTGTGTTAGGTCCAGGTACTACAATGTGTAAGCAATAGAAAACCACTGGGCTGTGAGCTGGGCTTCCATTAAAATCAGTAAGAGGACCACCCACTGAGAGGATTGCCAGCTCCACACTTCCACAATTTCTCAAAGAGCTCCACAAAGGCCTCTGGGTAGTCCTGTGAACTTATCTTGGTTAGCATGACATCGGGCGTGGCCGCAGAAGCCAATAAGACTCATCCTGAATTACATGCCTGCTGTACCAGGCCATAGATCACCTGCAGATCCTCTACCTAGGCCTGAAGAAGAGCCTAGAGACACTGTTCCAAGGGCGAGGACTCCATGGTGGCAGCACTAGTGTGGCAGTTTCAGATGTGTGGGGAAATTAAGGAGATGTGAGGAAGGCTCATAAAGAGGACTCAAATGTCCTCTTTATTTTCTGTTTTTTTGCCATTTTAATTTACTACTGCTGTAAACCCCCTCTGATTTAGAGGACTGAAGAGACATTGATAACTGGGCAGTTTCACTTCATTTATTTACTTTCACTTTGAACTTGAACTAAAATCCAGACATTTTAGCCACTTTGTTCATTATCTCACTCTGAGATATGGGAAGCACTTTATACACACACATACACACACACACAGTCCAGTGCTGAAACACAACACAATGCTCTTTCTCTCTGGTTACTGACTTCTCCTGCAAGCACACAAAAAACACACATAAACACTACCATTGATTACACACTGGTGAGACTCTTTGCCTTCTGATTCTACCTGATTCCTCTCTGTCACCAGATCATACCCTTACTCCCCCTAACACACACGGCTCTGTTTTGCTTAGATCTCTCTCTCTCTGTCTCTCTCTCCCCCTCTCTTTCATAGCTCTCATCTCGCTCTTCTTCACCCTTTCCACTGATGTCAGGTCCAATGTATTTGCAGACCTCCATCAAACACCTTTCCCTCCATTCACAACCCGGAACCCGACCATGCCTCCACTTCCACATCAGTATTCATCTCATACCGAATAGACACACAAGTAAACAACAATCACACATACACAACAGTCACACCCACAGTGGTGTAAAATTACTTTAAGAAAAATTACTAGCATTAGCATTTTTGTGTGTTACAGTAGTGAGTACACCAGAGCAGTTAACAAACTGAGTGTTGAGGTTTTGGGTCCATGTCTGTGTTTCCTAGTACCTATGATCCCCAGTACCTATGTTCCCCAGGAACCCTAACCCTAACCTTCTGTAAGTTGTTACTTTGATGAGTAGGTTTGGTTTTGTTTCATCATACTTCTTTTACAATATTGATACAATCAGTAGTACAACATCGGGTTTGGGCAACAGGGGCTGGGGAACATTGGGTCTGGGGAACATAGGGACTGGGCAACATGGGGCTGATCCTGAGGTTTTAGTGTTAATCTTCTGTGGTAATAATTAAACGCTGATTGTTTAAGGGTGATGAACAGTAGAAAATAAGTGGTCTAAAGGGAACCTGTGGTTTAATGGAAACCTCCAACAGGAAGTGGACAAGTTTATCTTCACTTCTGCTGTTTGTGTGTTTGCTGTTCTGCAGATTGTGTTAGTGAGCTTAGCATTTCACTCACTCCTTTACCAAACTGCTTGATCCTATTAGGGTCGCAGGGGGGCTGGAGCCTATCTCAACTGACATTGGGTGAAAAACGGGTAGACCCTGAACAGCTCGCCAGACCATCTCAGGGCTTAGCATTTCACACTGATAGAAAAAATATTACATGCCATCTCTCTCCCTCTCTCTCCCTCTCTCTCTAAAGCCACAACAATCTGAAACCATAAGTACAACCCATGAAAACTTTTCTACATATCTGAAAAAATAAACATCTCCCCCTCTTTAATACAGTGCCTGTAGATAAAGATGATTTACTTAAACAAAACCATAAGGAACATTTGCTTTTTCAATCATTTACTTATCAAAAATATAAAAAAGTGTAATATTTTTCAGTGGAGAAAGGTCAATGCAATTCAATTTTTATTTGTATACTTTCTTTACAATTGACATTTTCGCGAAGCAGTTTTACGTAGTAAAAACAAATTTGGTAAAAATTTTAAACATTTCTCTACAAACCCTATACATCCCCAGTGAGCAAGCCTGCAGGGACGGTGGCAAGGAAAAAAACTCCTTCAGTCGATACGAGGACGAAACCTCGAGAGGAACCAGATTCAAAGGGGAAACCCATCCTCCTTCTGGTGAAACCAGATAAAAATACAAACCATGTAGCAGAAACTTCACTATAGTTTAACAGAAAGCTGGTTGTCTTATAGGGGTAATGGTAATTGTAGTCCTAAATCATTTTACATTTGCATGTACTTCCCATGCTTGCATGGGTTTCCTCTGGGTACTCCAGTTTTCTCCCACAGTCAAAATTTATGCACATGAGACTAGTTGGCTGTTCTAGATTGCAAATAGGTGTAAGTGTGGGTGTTTGTGTGTGTGTTGGCTCTGCAATGGTCTGGCGAGTTGCTCAGGGTGTGCCCTTCCTTCGCCCAGTGTCAGCTGGGATGGCTTCGGCCTCCCCAAGAGCCTAAAAGGATCAAGCAGTTTGTCAAATATGTGAGTGATAAATTTCCTACAAGTCTGTCTTCCAACTGAGTTAGATTGTGTGTTTTTGTTCTGTATTTTGGGTTTCAGTTTCTTTATTAATAGTACGTCTGGGTTTTTGTTTTTAGGTTTTTTTTTGCTGCCCAACATCATCCAACTCATACATAACAGCATTTACTGAGAGACACGGCAGCCTTATTGGGATTGCTCTGCTTGGCATGAGCAGACACGGACAGACACAGGACAACCATCTGGAAAAAAAATTCCATGACTATGACGAGAAATATAGAAATATAAATACAGACTACATATAGACATAAGACTGTGACTGTGCAATATAAGTATACTGTGCAAAATTGTGCAAAAAAACACCCAACAACTATACAATAAGATTATAAATACTGTGTGCAGTATCATCGGTTTTATTTGCAATATTGCTTGTGCAGTTGTCAAGGATGTAAACAGTCAAATGTGGTATTATATATTCCTGTCATCTCTTTAAGAGTCTGATGACATTAGGGAAGAAAGTCTTCCGTAACCTGGACATCCTGCATTTCATACTGCTATACCTCCGGCCTGAGGTGGAATGATTTATTTTAAATATCTTAGAGATTGTTTTAAATCTCTTTCCAGACTTGTAGGCATCCACAACTTTTTTTTCTGAAGGTCTTAGATCCTAGCATGATGATACCACACACTGTACCAGTAAAGGGGAACACCAGGCCCAAGATAAAAGGTTTAAATAAGACAGATTCTGGAATCTGGAAAACCTGATGCTAATTCTGTGGACTTGAAGGTGTGATAAAATTAAGGATGTACTTACTTTTCCCATGTGCCTCATCTGCTGTTTTTTTATTTTGAAAATATAACCTTTATCTCTAGGCACTGTATCAAAGAGAGTGAAATGTTAGCTTCTTTAAATCAGTTGAATTTTCCATCCACGGGGTGTACTTATTCATTTATTTATTTTAATAAGGCTCTATATGTCTGTCTCTTTCTCTGTATTTCTCTACCTATCCGACTCTCTTAATATTGTTTCTCTGTATATACAGTACACATATGTTTTCTCTCTAAATTATCTCTATATAAGGCACTAATTGTGAATGCGGGTGTTTACAGATATGTACAGAGAGAAAAAAAGTGGGACTCTGGTGATGTCAGATTCTGTTTGCAATGCAAAGTCATCATAAGCATGCCTCGCACACGTTAGAAAAAAATCATGACGTATTTTCCCCCTGACAATATGCAAAAACTTTTTTTCACCTCACTGACCCTCTATAAACTCACTAATCCACAGCTATCAGGATTATTCAGACTTAAACCCTAAAGTCGTCAGGATAATTCTGACTTAAACTCTAATATTAACAGGATAATTTAGACTTAAACATTGCAGTTATCCAGATAAAACAGAATTACAAACTGGAGTTATAAGGATAACTCAGATTAAATCTGAAAATTATCAGGATAATTCAGACTTAAACTCTTTAGTTATCTAAGTCATACTCTTTAGTTATAACTCTAAAGTCGTCAGGGTAGATAAAGTTTCTATAGTGGGAAGGTACTAGGAGTTCAACTCTTACTGGAGGGGACGCTAGTCCATCAGTATATTCTAGTATATATCAGTATATCCTTCCCAGTATATTACTGGTACCCCTTTGTACTGCTGGGTAAACAGAAGTATACTTGTGGTTGAGACCTTGCCCAGGGGTTTTAGCACGATGGGGTTCTGACAGGGTTCGAACTCCTGACCTCTCCACCATGAGCCCCACACCCCATCCACTACACCACCATAGTTATCATGATACTTCAGAATTAATCCTTGATGCTATCAAGATAAATCTTACTCAAAACTGAAGTTTCTCTTTCTCATTCCAATTATTACACATTTCGCTTCTGGTTTTATTTCTCAAAAAAAACAACCTCTCTTTGTGTAATATTTGCGCAGAAAATCTGCTGAGCTGAACAAAAACAGGACAGAATATTGTTCAGCCAGATGAATAGTGAGGTCAGTGTGAGTTCATGTTTTATTGACTGATCCAATCTCCCGAAAGTTAAACATAAACACTCAGTTCAGTGTTTTGGGGTTTGGTTTTGAATTCATGCTGCTTTTTGGTGAATTTGGTAACACGGCTGCTAAAGAAATCTGACCAGTGGGTTCAGTGGAGGTACATTCAAGGCACGTGACATTGCCGGGTGAGAGTACCGGTTTTTTAACAATTCTCCTTCTCGGTTCTGTGTCTGGTAGGATGCTCTGGATCAGACTGAGACAGATCTTCACACCATGTCTGAACACAACCCTGTCTCTGTCTCTTCTCCTTTATTTTTGGGTGTGTCTGAGCACAGATGGCCGAACACCCCCTCCTGCTACGCGCACACACACACACACACACACACACACACAGTGGGGGCACATGACTGTATGTTATGCT
>JAQMYF010000022.1:15906090-15908590 GCA_030014195.1 Neosilurus mollespiculum
GGGTTTGTTAACATTTTGGATTGACCAAGAGCACTGTATAGTTGTACAATAACAATTAATCCTCAAAAATACAACTTTTTTAATTGTGCACACAGTGTATGTTATCCACACTTAACCAACCAAACCCTGCAAACTACACATCACCAACCACTCACTGTAATGTACACTTAACCAACCACACACTGCAAACTACACACCATAAAGTACACAGTATTAACTAAACACTGCAATGTGCATAACAGCAACTACACACCGTAAGCTACATACTGCAGTACACTAACACTTAACTACACAGCACAAACTCCATACTGCAAACTATACACAGCAAAGTACAAACTATAGACTGAAAACACTCAACACTGTGTGTGTGTGTGTGTGTGTGTGTGTGTGTGTGTGTGTGTTTGATTACGTCCATGTAATCTTTTATAAGCAGTGTGTGTGGTTGTGTTTGTACATAATACTGTTTTTGTTTGTACTATCTCGTATTTATTATTAATTTCTATAGTCAAAGATGTGTGTGTGTCTGTGATGATGATGGTGAATTTTCTGCTGTAGGTATGTGAGCGGGGATTATTCCTGAGTGAGCAGCACACCTGTTTGCCATGTAACTGTAAAGGCCTCGCTCATGACTGTGAGGACATCACTGGAATCTGCATCGTATGTCACTTTCTCTTTCATTAAATAATTTCCTGTTGATCTTTCCACTGCTCCTCTAGTCATATTACACTCAGGTCTGTACATAACATTCTCACCAAGTGAATCTTGCACCATTGTAACATCAACATAAAAGCATAAAAGTTGAAGTATTCAACAAAAAAGTTGAAGTACATGTGTGATTATTAAACTGTGCAGATAATTCATAAATGATCACTTATACCCCTTTCTCACTGACGCAACTTTCACACGAATACCCGCGGTACCTCGAGGAGGCACACCCTGCGGTGTAGATGCGGAAAATCATTTTTTTCCCCCCTGTCCTCGTCCTCTTCCCTTCAAAGGCATGATTCTGCCTTAATAGCTGAGGTGAAGATTCACAGCTTTTTATAACATGGAAAAAAGGTATGATCAACGTGAGCATCGTATGCAAAACTATAAACCACCGGTACCACCGGTGCCTGTCGATGTTTACGGTGGTCATACGATGCTGGCGGTGGTGTCACAGTGTCACGTGGGAATGTCACAGGAAAATTAAACATGATAGAATCATAATCATTTCAGAAAGTCAGTCCAACAGGCCGCTCTCTTTAGCTCGTACAGTCCTAGTTCAGCTCTTGTACTCACTTCAGCCTCTTTACGCAAGCTCCCTGTACGTGCCACCAATAATATAAGTTGTATCGGTGAGAAAGGTCCATTAATCAAACTTATTGAAGTTACATTTCATTTAATGATGCAATGGTGTGTGTGTGTGTGTGTGTGTGTGTCAGGACTGTCGGAATCACAGTACAGGTGAGTTCTGTGAGAGGTGTGAAGATGGTTACCTTCTCTCCGTTTCTCGTGAGGGACAGCACGAGTGTCAGCCATGTGCATGCCCTGTCGCCACAGAAACAAACAAGTATATTTACCCACAATCCACACATTCTTAAAGCTCTTTTAGAGTGTTTTATGGGAATTAATGGTGATACATTAAATTAATCTGTGTGTATATCTGTCACTGTGTGTGTGTGTGTGTGTGTGTGTGTGTGTGTGAACGTATGTATGTGTGTTTATAGTTTTGCTACACATTGTGATGTAAGGGGCGTGACGCTGCGGTGTGTTTGTCAGGACGGTTATGCTGGAAATTACTGTGAGAGGTCAGTGGCACAGTAGTGAAGCAATGTGACTGGTCATGTCTCTGTTGATTGACAGTTCTGGCTAACTCCCTTTCCATCAGATGTGCTCCTGGTTACTATGGCAGCCCTACTCGTGCAGGTGATTCATGTAAGAAGTGTGACTGTAACGGAAACTCTGACCCCAACCTGATCTTTAATGAGTGTCACAATGTAACGGGGCGGTGCTTACACTGTTATGACAACACAGCTGGAGACAACTGTGAGAGGTGTGCACCCGGTTACTATGGCGACGCCATCAGCGCCAAGGACTGCCGTAGTGAGCGCACACATACACACACACACACACACACGCACAAACACACAGACAGACATAAAGACACTCAACCATGCCTTTCTAAATAATGCCCTCTTTATGTGTGTGCGTGTGTGTGTGTGTATGTGCTTTTGTGTTTGTGTCAGAGTGTGAGTGCAATAAGTGTGGGACAGCGTCATGTGATGACAGGACAGGAGTGTGCCACTGTAAACCTGGAGTTACAGGACACCTGTGTGATCGCTGTGAAGTGAGTCACACACACACACACACACACACACACACACACACACATATACCTGTCACTCTCTGGGTAAAGAAAGCAGAAGGTTGTCATGGTAACCAGAAAAGCTTTGTGTTTAATATGTTTAACACTGCAGATCATCAGTGTCACACATACAAATTGAGCGTATGTGTGTGT
>JAQMYF010000022.1:15913590-15925054 GCA_030014195.1 Neosilurus mollespiculum
TGGTTTAAAATCCCAGCTGACCTTCCTCAGAACACAGAGTCATCACATGTTTAAAGAGTCTGTGACACGCAACTCCGAATACACAGGTAATGTAGCGCACACATGCTAACAGTCAAGCTATGTCTCAAACATCACTGACTGTCAGAGGTATACTCATTAGTGTTCTGTCATACCAAATACACAAATAATGTATCATAAATTATTAAGGCTATAGTACTAATGAAGTGTTCATGATGCAGCCTTAAAATAGCTGAGGTTGTAGTAAGAACACTACCAAGTGGTTAATTCTGTCATTGGGGGCGGAGCTTTAAATTAAGCTGTATTGTTTTAGAGGTGGAGTTGATCGTCGCTGACACCAAAAGATACATTGAGGAGACTAGAGACATGCTGCAATCATCAAAGGTCAAGCTGGAGGAACTGGTCAACAGCATGAACACACTCCAGAGAGGTTACACACACACACACACACACACACACACACTCACACACACACGCACTTAAAACAACATAAACAAAGTTTTTTTTATTCAAGGTTTTTCTGTGCACAGATTCACTGTGTGTGTGTGTGTGTGTGTGTGTGTGTGTGTGTTTGTGTGTGTGTGTTTGTGTGTAGTCCGGAAACTGCAGTCCACACGGGAGGCAGCAGAGCGTGCTCTGAATCACTCGACTGAAGTTCTGGAGGTTGTTAACCCGATTAAGGAACAAGTGGAAGAATGGAGCAGAAACATGAGGAACAATCAGTACTCCACGTCCGCCTATGAACAAGCTGTGGACTCCGCCCGTAACACGGGTACGTTCACACACACACATACACATCCACACACACACACCTTTTATTTTACATACACACAACTAGACAAAATACAGACCAATTATTCACTGAATAAAGATGTTATTACACATCTGTGTGTGTGTGTGTGTGTGTGTGTGTGTGTTTTAGTGGAGAATCTGTCACAAATTGTACCTCAGTTGTTGACAAAACTGCATGATGTAGAAGAAAAGAAACCAGTCAACGTGTCCACCAACATCCTGAGGGTCAGAGAACTCATCGCACAGGCGCGCAGTGTTGCCAGCAAGGTACACCACAACCAAACAGAACTCAGACTCACACAACAGCTGATAAGAACTCGTACTTACACACAACAGACAATCAAAGCTCAGACTTACACACAACAGCCAGTCAGAACTCAGACTCACACAACAGCCAGAGTTCAGACTCAGAGACAACAGCCAATCAGAGCTCAGACTCACACATGACAGCTGATCAGAGCTCAGACTCACACACTACACCTGATCATGTGATCACTGTGTTGTGTGTTGTGTTGTATAGGTGCAGGTATCAATGAAGTTTAATGGACAGTCATCAGTGGAGCTCCACCCACCTGCTGATGTTGATGAGCTGAAGGCAGTGACCTCCATTAGCCTGTATGTGCGTGTGGACCCCGATTCAGATGCCATTGAGGATCGCTTCCTGCTTTACCTCGGAGATAAGAATGTAAGAAAGCCAACTGATACCACGCCCTCTATACAATCTACCGTACCTTATACACCATGCCCACTTACTAACATCATATCCCCTATAAACTGAGTCAAAATGAATTCAAATCTGACCTATACATTATAATGTAGTGTGTGTATGTGTGTACAGGGCCGTAAGGACTACATGGGTTTGGCTATAAAAAATGATAACTTAGTGTTTGCATATAATTTGGGTGGAGAAGATGTAGAAATTCCCCTCAGCTCCAAACCTGTGAGCTCCTGGCCTCCAGTGTTCAATCATGTGAGAGTGGAGAGGTAAACACACACACAAAGACACACACGCACACTCACATTTTTCTCAAAGTTCCATAATACCTGTTTCTGTTTTTCTCCCTGTCTCACTCCCTCTCTCTATTTCTGTTTCGCACCTCACACCTCTCTAACTCTCTCCCTGTTCCTCTTTCTCACTCTCTCCCTGCCTCTGTCTCACTCACTTCCTGTCTCACTCTCTCCTTGTCCCTCTGTCTCACTCTCTCTCCCTGTCTCACTGTCTCCCTCACTTCCTGTTCCTCTGTCTCTCTCGCTTCCTGTCTCTCGCTCCCTGTCTCTCGCTCCCTGTCTCTCTCTCCCTGTCTCACTCCATTCCTGTCCCACTGTCTCACTCTCTCCCTCTCTAACTCTCTCCCTGTCCCTCTGTCTCACTCTCTCTCTCTCTCTGTCTCTTTCACTCCTTGTCTCTCACTCCCTGTCTCACTCTCTCCCTGTGTGTTGGTGTGATTCAGGCTGGGTCGTCATGGTAAGGTGTATTTAACAGTTCCCAGTCAGGAAACAGTGGCTGAGCAGAAGTTTATACAGAAAGGGGAATGGGACGGAATCGAATCCCTGTTTCACCTGGACCCCAGAGACGTGGTGTTTATCATTGGAGGAGCACCAACAGATATTAAGGTTCCTAACACACACACACACACACACACACACACACATATCATTGTACTCACCTGTATCTCTGATTAATGTTAATATCAGCTCATATCAAATCCTGATGCCTGTTTATGTTGTGAATAATTTAGTCCCTCTGTCAGGAATTACATGGTTGTGTGTGTGTGTGTGTGTGTGTGTGTGTGTGTGTGTGTGTTTAGCTTCCCCCTGCTCTGAGTTTAGCTCCATTTGTTGGCTGTATTGAACTCGCCTCCCTTAATAATGAGGTCATCAGTCTCTACAACTTCAAAAAGCTGCATGACATGGATGTTTCCATGTCCAAACCCTGTCCCAGGTACACACACACACACACACACACACACACACCTTCATTTTTACTCCATATTTTACATGTATAATGTTTTTTTTGTGTAAAGGCAATGATGTATGTTTCTCTCTGTCTCTCTCTCTCTCTCTCTCTCTCTCTCTCTCTCTCTCTGCAGGTATAAGTTGGCATTCTCTCAGAGTCGTGTAGCAAGTTATCTATTTGATGGGTCTGGTTATGCACTAGTGCGGAACATTGAAAGGCGTGGCCGGATTAGTGTTGTCACGCGGTTTGACATTGAAGTGCGAACCGTGGCTCAGGATGGAGTTCTCCTCCTTATGGTTAAAGAGGTAAACAGTGTTTAACACCTACACTGTTTATCACTAAGATTGACAGGTAAAGAGACCATACCTACTGTGTTTGTGTGTGTGTGTGTGTGTGTAGGGTAATTTCTTCATACTTGAGATGAAGAATGGGTTTTTGCGATTGGTTTATGATTTTGGATTTGCTAACGGTCCCAACGTGTTGGAGGGGAACCTGCCCAAACTGCAGATCAATGATGCCAGATACCATGAGGTGATTATCCATCTGTTCACCTCTCCACCTTACCTGTCCACATTCACCTCTTCTTCTTGCCCACCTTTTCCATCTGTTCACCCATTCCAAATGTGTGTGTGTGTGTGTGTGTGTGCATGTGTGCCCTGCTCCTCAAGGTATCAGTGATCTACCACCAATCTAAGAAGGTCATTCTCCTAGTAGACAGGAGGTTCATAAATTCTACAGAGAATGAGAAGAAAACTCTGCCCTTTAATGATATTTACATCGGGGGAGGGCCTTCAGACCTACTACAGTCACGGTACACACACAAACACACACATACAAACATACACAAACACAAGCATCAACACACAGACACGCACACTTTCCAGTTGTAACTAGACCCATGTAAAAAAGCATGCTGAAATATGACAGTGTTTGTTTCTGCACAAGGCATCATGGGATACAAATACACACATACTGCCTATAATGTGTGTGTGTGTGTGTGCATGTGTGTTCAGGCCTCAGTTTTCCTCTCTGGTTGGATTGAAAGGATGCGTAAAAGGATTTCAGTTCCAGAAGAAAGACTTTAACCTGCTGGAGGAACCAGGAACCATTGGTATCAGCAGTGGGTGTCCGGAGGAATCGTTTGTGAGTACACATGATATAGTAACACCGTTACATCTCACAAACACACACACACACACACACACACACACACAAAAAAAATCTAATGTCTAAGTGCATTACTGCATTGTGTATTTATTTTAGCTGCTTTCTGGTAAGGTGCGTTTTGATTGGCTGAAATGCGGCAGGATAAGAACAAACGGCTCTTAAAGTGGAGTTTTGATTACTGAAATCATATGTGTGTGTGTGTGTGTGTGTGTCAGATGTCACATAAAGCGTACTTCACGGGTGATGGTTATTTGAGTGCCACAGCGAGAATTTCTCCATTCAGTGCATTTGAAGGAGGGATGAGCTTCAGTACAACACAACCATCTGGACTGCTGTTTTACCACAGAGACGAGGTACACACACACGCACACACCTGCAACTGTGTTCATGATCATGATGTCACATGATCACATTTTGATCAAGCTTAACCTTAGCTCCGCCTCTCCATAATAGGGAGACGCTCAGTCAGCTGAAGAGTCTCTGTCTCTCTTTCCCTCTCTCTCTCGCTGATAGGTGGATGAGTTCTCTCTCTCTCTGGAAAATGGTGCGGTAGTTCTCCACTCTAGAGGAACTAAAGTTAAATCTAGGAAGCACTACAGTGATGGACGTTCTCATTTCCTGGTCGCTTCTGTGACTAATCAGAAGTAAGAACTTCTGAAATCACTGAGGAGCAACATCTCAATCTTGGCTTTAGTCACTCAGGTGTATTTATTTCTGTGCGTGTGTGTGTAGATACCAGCTAGTGGTGGATGATCGAGACAAACAGGAGAAGAAGAACACAGGTTTTTCACAACACACAGAGGGAGTGAAGGAGTTCTACTATGGAGGATCCCCTCAGAGCAACATCAACAATTTTACTGGCTGTATCAGTTACGCTTACATCAGCAGGTACACACACACACACACACACACACACATACATACACAAACACAGAGGTATAGAAATGTATACACACCCACACTATTATTCATGCAATATATCAAAATAACCTCTCTGTCTCTCTGTCTCTATTTCACTACTTACTCTCTTTCTCACCCTCTCTTTCTCTCTCTCTCCCTCTCTCTTTCCCTCCCTCCCTCTGTCTGTTTATAGGCAGGACCGTGATATTGAGGCAGAGGATTTCCAGCGTTACACTGAGAGTGTGGGTGTGTCCCTTCAGGACTGTCCTGTGGAGAAGACTTCCAGTACTCGGCGACATGCACGCTCTGTGCGACACATTAATAATGCTATTCCTGAAGACACACAGCAAGTAAACCTACACACGCACTTACACCCACACATATTCACACACACACACACACACACACACACACACACACACACACACACACACACACAAGAAATCTTTACCTGAATTAATTATACTACAATTATCTACATATCACAAAGTCATATACAGAGTCATATACAGAATATAAAGAGTCATACACTGAGTCATATACAGTCATATACTGAATATAAAGAGTCATATACAGAATATACAGAGTCATATACAGAAAATACAGATTCATATACAGAGTCATATACAGAATATAAAGAGTCATACACAGCGTCATACACAGAGTCATATACAGAGTCATATACTGGTAACAAAGAGTCATATAGAGTCATATACAGAATATAAAGAGTCATACACAGAGTCATATTTAGAGTCATATACAGAATATACAGTCATATACAAAGTCATATACAGATTCATATACAGAGTCATATACAGAATATAAAGAGTCATATACAGGGTCATATACAGAATATAAAGAGTCATACACAGAGTCATACACAGAGTCATATACAGAGTCATATACAGAATATACAGAGTCATATAAAGAATATACAGATTCATATACAGAATATAAAGAGTCGTATACAGAAATATAAAATGTACAGTCATATGCTGAATCGTTCATTTCATTTCATTTTCTGAAACGCTTTATATTAAGGTTACAGTGAGACTGGAGCCCATCCCAGCTGACTCTGGGTGAAGGTGGGCTGCACTCTAAACAGCTCGCCAGACCATCATAGGGCCAACACAGACACACTTACATTCACACTTACATTCACACCCAGGGGTAATTGAGAACATACACTTAGCCTAATGTGCATGTCTTTGGACTGCAGGAGGAAACCGGAGCACCCAGAGGAAACCCATGCATGCACAGGGAGAACATGCAAACTCCACACAGACTCCTCACTGGGCATGAGGCTCAAAACCAAAGTGCTAAGCACTATGCCACCATGCTGCCCATACAGAATCATGTATAGAGTCCAATAAAGAACCAAATGCAGAATCATATACAGAGTTACTTCCAGTTTTATACAGAGAATTATTTCCCCTTGAATGATCATCACCTCAGTTATCTTTACTTGATTCATCTTCATCTAACTCATGTGTAAATGTAGTTCCTTAAGATATATCAACACTGAACTCCTGTCTCTGAACCCTGATATTTACTGTATCTGATGTATATGTATCTGAATCATTTCACCTCAATAACATTCCCTTCACCTGTGTCAGCTTCTGGTCACATGACTCATCCAGGCATCAAGTGTATCTCTGATGTTTTGTCAGATAAATATGGACAAACATATCCTACCGCAAAGCCTTCTGGGAGTGCAAGATGACCTTGAGGTTGCTTCAGGGAAGGAGGCCCCGTCATGTTACCTCTCGCCCCACCCACATGCTGTAACACACGCCCATTATTTCAGTGGAAACAGTCGGCATGAGTATGATGGCATCGATGAGGACATTAAAGAATGGTAACACATACACACACACACACACACACACACTTCCATCTACACTAGGAATACATTCACATGACTGGTGTGTGTGTGTGTGTGTGTGCTTGTGTGTGTGTGTGTGTGTGTGTAGGTCGCAGTTCTCCATGTCAGTAAGGACACGCTCGAGGTCGGGGATGATTATGTGTGTGTGTGGTGAGAGTGATGAAGACTTTATTGCCCTCTTCCTTTCTAACGGTAAATTCGTCTTCACATTCGGCTCCACGCACCATGTCCTGCAGCTCCAAAGCAGACACACATACAATGATGGGCGCTGGCATGAAGTAAGACACACACACACACACACACACACACATACAAGCAAGCACGCACATGTGTTGTGATGTCACTAATCTGTCTGTCGGTCTGTAGGTGGTGTTTACCAGAAGCGGTAACAGAGGGGTGTTGGTTCTGGACAATGAGTTGCTGATAGAGGATAAAATTCAGAGCCACAACTTCACCCTGAATCTACAGGGACCCCTGTATGTGGGCAGCCTTCCAACTGGACACACTAACAACAATATAAAGGTATACACACACACCTATCACACGTACTAATTACTGTATAACACATGTGCACACACACACACAACAAACATGTGGGGAGAAGTGATATTCCTCATATCCATCTCCCTTTCTCTGTTTATTTGTTTATATTCTATATGCATACTAATGAAGTGTGTAGTGGGCGTGTATTCAGTGAGAGTTAGGATACACAGTGCACTCTTTAGAGTGTGAAAACTCATATACTGTATATGCACAGATATTTATCATTACACTGGATATAGGATTTATATACTGTACGGTTAATGCTTTTACTGTTCGCACTGTGTGTGTGTGTGTGTGTGTGTGTGTGTGTGTGTGTGTAGTTGAAGTCTGGGTTCTCAGGATGTATGAGAAATCTACGTCTGAACGGCCGCTTCCTCTCATCTGTACCTCACAGTTATGGGGTGACTCCATGTTTACAGGGAGAGACTGAAGCTGGAATGTTTTTCTTTAAGGAGGGGGGATACACAATGCTGGGTAATTCTCACTCACACACACACACACACACACACACACACTTCTCATCACCATGCCGACTCTTTTTTTCTTTTCACCACACCCACTCTCTTCTCTTCACCACGCCCATCATCTTCTCTTAACCACACCCACTTTTCCGTCTTAACCACACCCACTCTCTTCTCTTCACCACGCCCATCATCTTCCCTTAAACCACACCCACTTTTCCGTCTTAACCACACCCACTCTCTTCTCTTAACCACACCCACTCTCTTCTCTTAACCACACCCTCTCTTCTATTCACCACACCCACTTTCTTCTCTTCACCACACCCCCTCACTTCTTTTCATCATGCCCACTCTCTTCTCTTCATCACACCCACCCTCTTCTCTTCACCACGCCCACTCTCTTCTCTTAACCACACCCACTCTCTTCTATTCCCCACACCCATTCTCTTCTCTTAACCACACCCACTCTCCTATTCACCATGCCCACGCTCTTCTGTTCATCACGCCCACTCTCGTTTCTTCACCACACCCACTCACTTCTCTTCACCACACCCACTCTGTCCCGATCTACAGATCACTCCCTGAGTGTAGGTGGCCAGTTGGAAATAGTGATGGAGCTTCGCCCCCGTGTGGCCTCAGCACTGTTACTGCACTTCTACTTCACACCTGAGGAGAACCTCAGCATCTACCTGCAGCAAGGCCAGGTGAGAACTCTAATTTCATCCAATTTATTTCTCTCACTTCAATGTGCTCCCTAGTTTTCCTTCTTTCCTTATCTGTGTTCTATGTATGCATGTGTCCTCAGGTGTTTTTGCAGGTGAATAATGAGACATACACCCTGAGTATCCCCACCCAAGACAGCATATGTGATGGCAACTGGCACAGGGTCAAAGGTCAGAGGTCACACATTATGTGTTTTTATTAAAGTAGTGTATTAATTAAGCTGATGGTATGTGTGTGTGTGTTTAGTGGTGAGGGACCACGGTGGACTGAGGTTGGGTGTGGATGAGGTGCAGAAGCGTGTCATTAGAATGAACTTCCTGGCAGAGAAACGCAGTGTGTTAGTGCCAGTTTTCATTGGAGGAGCACCAGGTCAGTCAAACACACACACACACACACACACACACAGAAATTGGAAGTAGAAAGCTTGCACATTTTTACTGGTAAGTATTTATATGCATACAGATGTTTTCATTGCCATGGTTAATGTGTGTGTGTGTGTGTGTGTGTGTGTGTAATTTTAATTATGCCTCCAGCAGACATCGCCCTTCCTGTTAGCATGAAATTGAAGAACAGCTATGTAGGCTGTGTGAGGAACCTGTCCATCAACCAGCACACTGTTAACTTCAAACATGCATCGCTCATTAACGGGGTCGTTAGTGTGGATGGTTGTCCTGCAGCCTGATGACATATGATGATATATTCATTCATCTTATAAACTGCCACTTAAAACAAACACACACACCCACACACACACAGTTTCCCTCCCTAGTTCCCTTCCTCTTGAGCTCTCAACTTCCAGAATGTCACTTTTCCTGCATCAGAAATGAAGTGTATGTGATACGTGTTTATAATAAAGTGGAACATTGTCACATGACTACAGCACATTTATCACATTAATCTCAGCAAAAACACAGACATACCCATGGTTACAGCCCTAACCCTAAACCAACTGAACTGAGTAGGATGCCCAACTGATTCAAGCAAGGTGTCCATCTTATATGACCAATGGGCTTTTGGAACATAGAGCCGTCCCCATACTCATTACTAACACACACTTACCAACCCACACACACACACACACACAGTCTCTCTCTCTCTCTCTCTCTCTCTCTCTGAGGTGATTAACTTCAAATAAACCCTGTATTCCATTTACACTACACTCTGTTTTACAACCTATAATAAGACACACCGTTAGTGTAATAACAATAATGACTCGTTAGTGCAGTGCAGCTGATCCCCCTGCTGGTGTGCTGTGGTATTACAGATTATTAGAGGAATGTTTTTTCTCACAATGCTGCAGGAATATTTCATGTTTTATTATCAAAAGAACATATACAGATACACACATTATTATTATTATTATTATTATTATTATTATTATTTAATTATCAAGTCATTTTCAGAGTTTTTCAGTTGTCTCTAGAATGATTTAAATATAATGTGTGCTGTGTTCCTCAGACCACCAGGTTGTGTGTTCAGAGTTAATGCTGATATTGTTATCCTCACTGTGAAAGTCTCAGCACCTGCTGAGATAATAAAATGAAAAGATAATAAAAACACAACTTATAATTTGAAAGACACAGTCAGGTTTTGTACACCTAACATCCATTTCTGTTTGTTTATTTACTTATTAATCCCTCAACACATTATTTCATTTCTTTTACACAAATATTCCAAAAATAAATAAATAAGTGCATCTTTTTAGAAACCATGTCTTGTTTGTTCTCTCTCTCTCTCTCTCTATCTCTCTCTGTTTGTGTGTGTGTGTGTGTGTGTGTGTGTGTGTGTGTGTGTGTGTTTAACACTGATACACTGAGATCAGGTGAAATATCATGAATATTGTGAAATACAAGAAAAAAAGAACATCTTTCTCTGTTGACAGATGTAGTTCTTTATTTATTTATTTATTTTATGTATGTATGTATGTATGTATGTATGTAGTGTGAATTAGTTTTAGGAATAGGTTAGTGTAAAGACTACTGAGTTGCCCTGGGCAAACTCACAAAACACTACAGCGGGTACACATGCAGTGTGTGCACATGCATGTGTGTTGTGTGTGTGACAAGTGTGTTTACTGGGCAGAAAGGCAGATCAGAATGTGGGACACAACTTACATCAACGCTAGAGCACAAATAAAGACCAACTTCATTTAAAATAAAGCTTAAATGTAACACAAGCAAAGTTTTATATAAATAACTATGTTAATCAGGATGTAGTAGGCATTTGTCAGTCTTGGGAGACTATAGATTTTATACATTGTTGGTGGATCTGGTCTGGAGCAGTGTCGGGTGTGGCTGATCAGGCCACTGCAGGAATGGCAGTCCTTCCTGCACAGAGTACAGATGAAGTCGGACACTGGTCTTGCTGTCTGAGAGGAGGCTTTTCTCGTTGGTCTCTTGGTTTCATACTGAGCAAGTGACTCTTCGAAGCTGGAAAGGCCTTTCTTCACCTCTTGACTCCAGGATGGTCGCTCTGAAGCTTCCCAGGTGTAAAGATCAATGCTCAGGGACTTAATTTCTCTCTTGCAAATGTCTTTGAAGTGCAGTTGGCTCATATACCAAGGCAATATCAGGTCATAAACAAATAAATAGGTTAAATATTAGCTGTTTTGCTGTACTTGTAACCCCATTTTGAGTATGAACACAAGGTTCTTATCTGTTTATTTATTTGCTGAGGGTTAGGGTTGGGGTTTTGATGAATAATATTTAATAAAGCTTAATAATGTTCTGAGTGCAATCGAGGTGTACATCATATTTGCTATTTAAACTGTTAATATATTAAATACCCAACACTAAACAAAGTCTTTAACTATTTAAATATTATTTAATATAGCTGTTTTTACACTGTGTGCACAATTATCAGACAAGTGATTATTTTGACCATATCATCATTTTATCCATAATTTCCAACTCCAAGCTGTATAAACTTGAATGCTTATTGAATTTAATGCATATCAGGTGATGTGTATTTGTGTAATGAGGGAGGGTGTGGCCTAAGGAGATCAACACCCTATATCAA
>JAQMYF010000022.1:15930247-15941728 GCA_030014195.1 Neosilurus mollespiculum
TTTTTTTTTTTGTGTTGGTGTTTAGCTCCTCTCGGTTTGAAGGGACCCTGAATGTGGATTTGAGTGAAATCGCAATGAACCTGGTCCCGTTTCCACGGTTACATTACCTGGTGTCCAGCCTCACACCCCTGTACACACTCGCTGATGTGAACATTCCAACACGCAGGTACACACACACACACACAAAATGCAGGCAGGTCCATAAGTATGTGGACAGTGAGGCAGTGCAGATGGGGTTTTGCTGTATTTCATTACAGTGGATTTGGAATAAAGATTAAAATGTGATTCAATTGTCCACTTTTAGCTTTAAATTAAGGTCTTTAACTAAAGTATCACATGACCTGTTTAGGAATTAGAGACCTTTATTTACAACCTGTCCATTTTCACAGGCTTAAAGATCATTCAACAGTCAATCAAGCAGTTTCATGGCCTTTTATGGCCTGTTCCCACAGTAGTTAATGACAGATTGATTCGAATTGATGTTGAACTTGCATTGTACAGTTGGTTATGTAAACTCTCAGTGCGTGTGTTCCAAAGAGAAGTGCTTGCAGGTACAGAAGGCTGTCATTAGCCTGAAAAAATAGACAAACCTATTTGAGGGATTGCACCAATTTTTGGAGTGGCCCAATCAACCATCTGGTACCTTCTTAAAACAAAGGATTGTATCAACTGGACCATCATGGAATTCTTTCCTTGGTGAAGAAACCTCCATTCACAACATCAAGTCAAGTCAAGAATTCTGACTGGGGACATTTATGATTTCCTACAAGTCTACAATTAAGAGACATCTTGGTGAAAGCAAATACGGATGGTTTACTCCAAGGATTAGGGGAAGAGAAAGAGTGTAGAGATAGAAAGTGGAAGGGCTTGTGATCTAAAACATATCCAGATCCAGAGTATAGAGGCAACATTACCAACACTGCTTCACCGGCCCATTACCAGATTTTCATTCAGTTTCTCTCTCTCTCTCTCTCTCTCTCTCTCTCTCTGCCTGTCTGTCTCTCTCTCTCTCTCTCTCTCTGTGTTCGTGTTCATATTCAGACTGGATCAGATGTTCAGTGATGCCTTCAGTAAGGATCACCAGCTGATGGCCTCTGACCCCAGGCGTGCAGTGTACCTGGCATGTGCGCTCATGCTCAGGGGAAACATCCAGGTGTCTGACTTGCGCAGGAACATCCAAAGGTATCTCTCTCTCTCTCTCTCTCTCTCTCTCTCTCTCTCTCTCTCTCTCTCTCTCTCTCTCTCTCTCTCTCTCTCTCTCTCACTCACTCACTCACTCACTCACTCACTCACTCATACATACATACACAGACATCCTAGACAGATAGACACCAAGGCTGACACTAAGATGGTATACCTGACAGACAGAGAGACAGACATGGAGGGGGTGTGGCCAGAGAGCAGGAGCAGGGTTAGACTTGATTTTTCGGAGACAGTGAATTAAAATAACGGTGCCTCTCAGACAGTACTTACAGTTCACTGCCAGCCGAATGACAGGTTTATACTGCGCTCATTAACATGTTAACTTTTCTATAATAATGGCATACAGTGTATGCTTATTATAACCAAATTCTAATAATAAACAAATTTTAAAATACAACCTTTAGCAAAGTTAGTGTAGAACTGGTGAGAGGTAGTGACCTTTTTAGGAGACTTTTTTTTACATTTGTGGAAGTAGTCTCCAGTGTCATTTATTCATTCATTTTCTAAGCCGCTTAATCCTAATTAGGGTCGCAGGGAGGCTGGCGCCCATCTCAGACGACTGTTGGCAAAGGCGTGGTACACCTTGAACAGCTCGCCAGGCCACTGCAGGGCCAACACAAATATAACCATTCATACTCACTCTCACGTCCAGGGGCAATTTGGACGCACCAAACAGCCTACTGTGCATGTTTTTCGACAATAGTATGTTTATTGCTTACATGTTTCCACACAGAAACACCCTGAGCCCGGGAATTTTGAACCCGGGACCTGTGAGGTGAACGTGCTAACCACTGCACCATCATGCTGCATGTCTCCAGTGTCAGTGCTTTGTAATGTTTATGAACAGAGAGAGAGTAGTTTAATCTCCCTCTTTCATTCCTTATCTCTTCTCTCTCTCTCTTTCTCTCTCCCGTCGTCCCCTCACTCCCAGACTAAGGCCCACTCTGTCGTTTGTGCCATGGAATCAAGAAGGTTGGAAGACAGGGGTGTGTTCAGTTTCTCCAGTAGGCCACACCCACTCTCTACTAGCTCTGGCCAATAACACATGTGTGAGAGCTTCGTTTACTGAGCTAAGAGAACGCTTCACAAGACTGTACCGCAAAAAGGTAACACACACACCTTGCTTAATAAACCCTGAAATCATATCACAGTTTGAAGGAAATACACTGTTTAATAATACTGTGTGTGTGTGTGTGTCAGGCTCATCTGCATCACTATGTGTGTGTAGAAGGGATGGAGGTGGCAGGGTTCAGTGAGGCTCTACACTCTCTCTCAGATGTCATTGAGCAGTATGACACGCTTACCGCACCCTCAGAGACACTTACTCAAAATGCACCACGTATCTCCATCGCTACATAGACATCGCTATATTGCGTTTGTATTTCTCCTTCAGCCCAGTGGTTGTGTACTTCCTAATACAGTATGACTGATAGTCACACAAACACACACACACATCTCTCTCTCTCTCTCTCTCTCTCTCTCTCTGTCTCTCTGTGATTATGGTAAAGAAAGAAATAGACTGGTGTGTTTTCTGTACAGATTTGTGATTTATTTATGTTTATATTTATGTTTATAATGATTGGAAATAAATCTTCTATTTGTGTGTGTGTGTGTGTGTGTGTGTGTGTGTTTGTGTTAGCGTTAGAGCTGTTAAAGATATCTTGACAACAGTGTCAATTCTTAATAACTTTAATAATTAATTTAACAAGTAAATTACAGGAATAATAAAAATAATAATAATAATCCTGTTCTGTAGTAAAAACACGCAGCACACAGTGAAACATTTACAATGTTTATTATAGTGAAACAGTCAAGTGGGTTACAGCAGGAGTAATGTGTATAACACTCTTGTGCGTATGTGTTTGCACCTCCATCATTATTGATCAGCTGTTCTCAGCAAATTTACTACAGAAATAACGCTCTAATAATAACGTTATTAAGTCGAGGAGTCCCAAAACACACTCTGTTCCAGAAAACCGCATTTATTCCTGCTATTCCTGTGTGTGTATCACAGTAAGTGTAGTTGGGAGAACATGTCTCCTGGGTTGTTGCACTTCTTCTCACACACACAGGAAGTGATCCACTGCATCTGCCACTGCACACTAGCTCCGCCCAGACACTTGAACTCCACCTTCACTACTTTGGAGCGATTTGGGACGCAGCAGCGTTTATCAGTACACACTCCGCAGTAGTGTGGGCGGTACTTCCTGCTGCTCTTGCAGCCTGACAGAGTGAACTTCTCCGCCCTCTTCGCCTGGAACTCTGGCTTGCATGATTTTCCTGTCGGGATCTGAGCAAAGTCACAAATATTACTCTCATAAATATATAGGACAGCAAATATCACACAACTACATCACACCAAGTACTGTGTTTTAATTCTATCCCTGTTCCCTTGTTCCCTTCACTCATTAAGTATGGACCTCTGTACTATGTAGTGCACTAAGGTTGACTGTGGGCATGTACTGATGCCATAGGTGTGGGTTTTACCTTCAGGCTCTTAAGCCTTTTTTTGTCGCAGGGGCGTAGCAGACACAGGCGGCGCTCTTTTCTCATGACACACTTGCTGTTGTGGTTGGAGATGCGGACTGAGATGCCAAAGCCGCAGGAAAGTGAGCAGGGAGACCAGGGCGTGGTCTGAACCAAGCATCCCCTCATCTTCACTAAAGGAGGAGCCCTGTAAGCTTCTCACGCCACAGTCATACACCACTTAACCTTTAATACAACCTGTGTGTGTGCTAGTGTCTACACAACTACGTCCCAAACTGCACACCAGACACATTTACTCAAGATACTGTACACAGTGGCACTAATCTCAGGCCTCATGCCTCGCTGCTGTACAAGGTGTTGACTAATTTTCTACAACAGCAACTCTGACAGTAGCGCAGTGTGTGTACTCATTGTACTTATTGTTACATTGACGGAAGGAGTCTCCAGGGTCAGCGCTTTGTAACAATTAGAGGTAAAATTGAAACTTTTAGTTTTGAGTGATTTGTGGAGAGTAATAGAATGAAATTAATCACACCCTGGGTTTGTCTCTACCTGCCTGCCCATGGCACCATTTCAAAAAAAAGTCACACTGTTCGTTAGGGAGGTCAAGACTAATGCAGGGGTGGGATTAGCTTCATCCTATAAAGCAACAGAACCCGAAATCTAGTATAGTATACTCATTAGCATTATTAGCATTACACAATATAATTCAGGCATGGCAATGGTGATGTAGTGGTTAGCACACCCGCCTCACAGCAAGAAGGTCCTGGCTGGGTTTGATTCCTGGGCTTGGCAAGGTCGTTTCTGTGTGAAGTTTGCATGTTCTCCCTGTGCTTGCATGGGTTTCCTCCGAGTACTCCAGTTTCCTCCCACAGTCCAAAGACAAGCACATTAAGCTAATTATCTGTTTCACATTGCCCCTAGGTGTGAGTGAGATTGTGCATGGTTGTGTATGTGTGTGTGTGTTGGCCCTGCGATGGGTGTACTCTGCCTTCGCCCAGTGTCAACTGAGATAGGCTCCAGCCACCCGGTGACCCTAGTAGGAGTAAGCAGTTCAGTAAATGAGTGAGTGAAATGAGTAAAATACAGTAGCTCAGATCTCAGCACCCATGTGTTAGTCTTAATCTTACTAATGTACAGTGTGAATTTGAGCGAAATTAAAGAATGTCAGTATTTTCACCAAAAAAAAAATTGGTCAACCATAACACATTGTGTGATTAGTTTTGTCCTATCACAGTCCAGAGCTAGGATCTAAGGCTCTGTACTAATATAGTATACTATACCATAGCTTAGGTCTGGAGTGTGACAGAATGAATCTATTCACACCCCTGTGTTATGTCTGACCTCTTTAACATACAATGTAATGTTTGGGCAAAAATCCCCAAAACAAAACACTAAGACTAACCCCAACCCCTTACTGGGTGGGTTTTTTTGTGTGTGAAAAAAGTGACATTCAAATTCATGAATTCGTGCCAAGAGAAACGTACATTATGTACCACGTAATTCACAATGTACATTAGGGAGGTCAAAACTAACACAGGAGTGATTAGTTTCATTCTCCCACACTCAAGACGTTCGATATGGTTCATACTGTGCATTTAGGAGGTCAGGACTAACACAGGGATGTGATTATTTTCATTCTGTCATGCTCTAGAGGCAAGATCTGAGCTGCTTATTTTAAAAAAAATATTAAATTACTAATAAAACATAACATTTTAATATTCTGCAGGTCGATGTGAGTTTCAGATAGACGTGAAGGTACAGGTAGGGCACACATGCGATGCATGAGTGGAGAAGAAACATTGTTTATAGCTAATGTAGTGTAAGTGAAAACAGGAACAAAGTCCTTCACCAGCATTAAATGTTACTATAAATGGATATTCAGTATGATGTGTCATTCTTTAATAAATACTTGTAATTTTTGTTAAATCGTGCTCTGCGTTGGTCTGGCGAGGGGTACCACGTCTTACCCCACTCTCGGCTGAGATAGGGTCCATCCTCCCTGTGACCTTAATAGGATTAAGTGGTTTGGCAAATGAATGATGAGTGAATGAGAGGTAAATTGCTGTGGTGTTAGAGAAATAAAACACTTGGGTACATGGAGTTAAAGGAAAATAACCTTACCAACATCACCATGGTAACAGTCAGCTTCATCACACCACACTGTTGTTGATTATTTTCCAATAGTATGTTTATTGCTTACATAATATCTAATTTGGAACAGAGAGACAGCTCATCCCTCATCAAGCCTTTGTCCGCATCCACTAATGACTCCAAGCTGCTGAAGTATACAGTGATGTTGAGTCGATCCTTTGCTACTATGTTATACTTGAGTTATAACCAGGTGAAGTGGACAAGAGCACTTTATACACTGTAGTGAAATTGAGATATGGTTGTAAGTGGTCTTCACTAACACTGCTTGGCATGTTGAAGGCGGTGTATGAGTGTAACAGTATTCAGTACGTTGATAAATGGTTTGTTTAGCAGTCTGGGAATGAGCCTGTGTTCTTGTTGCCCCTCCTCAGAGTAATGAACAGCTTTGTTACTGAATGTGGTGAATTATATAATAAATGTGTTCCTCTCACCTGACATGCCCCTGTATGCCGTGTCCTGTGATGTTTTCACTCGTACCCCAGCGGGGGTGATGTTGCTTTGTGAAGGTGCGGGTGCCAACATAGCCGCCGGTTTCTGGATAAACACAGGTGTACAGCCGATGGCTCCACCAATACACGTGCATTTATACAGAGGAGTGGGTTGGAACACCTCACCGTTCTCATAGTGAACTCCATTTAGATCACAACCCACTGCCAACATATCTACACACACAGCGACAGAGAAATGTTTTTCATCATTGTGTTGTTACTGTGCTTCATGCTGCTGTGTTCACTCTCCCTATTTAAGATTCTGTTAATCCGAACTTGTACGTCTTTTACAGTTTATGATTTTTGCAGAAAAGGCATTAATGTGTGTGTCTGTGTGTGTATAAATACCTTGTGTATTGTCACTCACATGCACACACCCCAAACTGGAAGCGTGGTTTGTCCCGGGAGAAGTCGCAGTACATGCCCTTGTGTGGATCACACACATCACGCTCATTACAGGCTTCTCCAATCTGTCGTGCACAGCTCTTACAGCAGCCACATCCATCCAGCACGGCACTGACTCCCGGTGCACACTGTGGCCTTGAACCACACTTACATGGCCAAGTGCAGAACTGCACACGCTCTGAACCTCCTGCTCCTACAGCACCTCCACCATGCACCATCAGCTCTGTGTTTCCTACATGGACCTTCCCTGACTTCCCACCTGCAGCTTTCACAACCACCACTTTCCCAGCCTGAGCACTGCTGACCTGCTGCACAGAGAGAGAGAGAGAGAGAGAGAGAGAAAGAGATCATTCAGATGAGTGGGAATGTGTCTATGGACACACAGACACACAATGTCTTACACCACAAACCAGTTCTGGATTGTGATTGGTCAGAAGGTGGTGATTAATGTTCTGTAGCAGCAGCTCTCTGACATTAGTGTGGGTTTATATTAATGCAGCTTGTTCTAATATGTTTAATGTTTCTGTAGTAACAGTTTCTTGTAGTAACAGTGACAGCGGGTGCTCTGATAACAAGATGACAAAATCTTTTTTTTTTTTTTTTTTGAATTATAAATCAGATATTTTCTGTAAGGAGAAATGTGTTGATGTAAGAAGTCTCATGTGTCAGCACTTTGTAACAGTCAGATTTAAAGGCAACTACAGGATGGATGAGTTTACATTTCTGTTTTTTTGCTCTTTTTTTTCTTATTACCTTGGAGAGAGAATAAATTGACGCTAGTGAGGGAAAGACTGTTAATAGTAGCGATAACATTCTGTAATAACATCTTACCCTTTATATACATTATATATAGCTCAGACACACTCAAGTGCACTGATTTCAGCTCAGGAGTGTGATAATCACACCCCTGTGTTCATCTTCATCTCTCTAATGCACAGTGAGAATTTGGTAAAAGCTGGAGAACGTTTGTGGGATTTTTTACACAGAAAAATTCAGTGTTGTCTAATTTTCACCACATTCACACCATATGTCTGGGAGTTCAAAACTAACACAAGGGTGTGATTATATTCATTCTGTCATGCTCCAGACCTGAACGTTAGAACAACAAAAACATAAATGAATTTTATTGGGATTTTATGTGACAGACTAACACAAAATTGCACATAATTGGGAAGTGGAAGGAAAATGGTGACATGGTTTTAAATTTTTTTTACAAATAAAAATCCGAAAAGTGTGTGCATTTTATGTTCCACCCCTTTACTCTGATAACTCTAAATAAAATCCAGTGCAACCAAATCATGGAGCACTGTTCAATCCATCATCTGAAAATGGAAGAGTGTGGCACAACTGCAATACAAATATACACCACACTTCAGATTTTTATTTGTAAAAACTTTTTTAAAACCATGTTTCATTTTCCCTTCACTTCACAATTATGTGCCACTTTGTGATGGCGTATCACACAAAATCACAATAAAATACATTTATACTTGTGGCTATAACGCAACAAAATGTGGAAAAGTTCAAAAGGTATGAATACTTTTGCAAGACACTACAATACTAATACGGTATACTAATATATCTCAATTCTGGAATGTGATAGACTGAAACTTAATCACTTTTTATGCTTGACCTCCCTAATATACAATGTGAATTTGATCAAAATTAGGGAGCTTCAGTTTTTTCACCCCTTTGTGTTTTTTGGTGAAAAATTAAATGTTCTCTGATTGTCATAAAATTGACAATGTACGTTCGGGAGCTCCAAATATGAGCTGTTCATTTCTAATACATTACATTCAGTACATTGCTATTAAGTTTAAGAAAGATAATAAAGAAATCTCAGGAGGAAAAGACTTTATATTGGCTGCTATAAAGTAAGTGGCAACAGGAAGTAACTTTTATTATTATTATTATTATTATTATTATCATTATTCATTCATTCATTTTCTGAACCACTTAATCCTAATTAGGGTCACGGGAAGGCTGGCACCCATCTCAGTCGACTCTGGGCAATGGCAGAGTACACCCTGGACAGCTCACCAGGCCATCGCAGGGCAGAAACACGCTGATGGCTATGCAGCCTACTCTTGATGCAAATCAGCAATGGTTCTTTTACATGCCTCTCACCATAGATAGTGAGAGACATGGCTGGCCTTTAATAACCCAGTTAGCTGCACTGGGGGGACAGCAGTGACAACCCGCTGATAGTGGGGCTTGAACCCCCAACCTCAGGTGCAGGTGCCAATACATATGTGAAAATGATTCCTCATGCTCCCTGAACCACTCTTTCATTATTTGAGTCCCCGTTTTATGCCATCAGGGAAGAAAAAGTGCATCGATGTGATAACTTGCTCATTCAGTGCATTCAGATCATCAGCTGATGTCATTTTATTGCCACATTAATGTTGCTGAGCCTCGACCGGACCAACTGGAGCAACAATGCCATGGAGATTACATGCTGTGATCAAGGCGGTATATTTAGATGGTTTCATCCTTTCTAAACTCTTTCACAAGCACGATCTCAAATCTCCAGTGCTGTCAGAGGCCAAATCTCTCATTATTTGGAGGCATTTTGAGTCGAATCACACAAGAGAAAGCTATCTAGTGTGAGAATGGGAGACTCATGCTGGCTCCAACAGGATCACAAAATAAAATCGCTCACTCATTCCCTACCCCCTTACTCACTATGTAGGGAATTAATATAGTGGACTATATAGTGAGCTCAGCGGTGTTAGCACTTTCGGGCACTACTCCTGGGTGCCGTTGTGAGCTGGTGGTTTGGTGTTGCCTCTTAGTAAATTAAATTTGAGATTTTGGATTGATTAATTTCACCGGATTGTAACTTTAATATATTTTATTAAGACTTTTTTTTTTATCAGCAGTACGGCGGCGCAGTGGTTAGCATGTTTGCCTCACAGCATGTTCTCTCTGTGCTTGTGTGAGTTTCCTCCGGGTACTTCAGTTTCCTCCCCCAGTCCAAAAACATGCACAGTATGCAAATTGGCTGTTCCAAATCACCTCCAGGTGTGAGTGTAAATGGTTGTATGTGTGTTAGCCCTGCGATGGCCTGGAAAGCTTACTTAAATTTGTCAAACAAGCTAACATTCCCCCGCTACTGTCTCTCCTCCCGTCTGTCAGCCATTTTCCTCAACAGCCCAAATGCAATGCATGATGGTATTCATTGCTTGGTTAGTGACCACTGCTTGTACACTAGTGTTCACCATGTATTATTGAATACAGTAAGATGGCGACCTCATTATATAGGGAGCAGTGAGCGATTTCAGATACAGGGCCAGTGTCTCCCACACCACAGAGCTAACAAGGATTTCAAAGCAAAGGTCCCTTCACACACCAGATGCTTGTTGAGTCACATGAAGGATGAAGTGGAGCTATCGTATTAAATTAAATAGCATTTTTTTTGCATCATTCTGTATTGTGGTGAGGGCGGCATGGTGCCGTTGTTTTTAGCACGTCTGCTTTACAGCAAGAAGGTCTCGAGTTCGCGTCCCATGCTCGGGTGTTTCTGTGTGGGGTTTGCATGTTCTTCCTGTGCTTACCTGAGCTTCCTCCGGGTACTCCGGTTCCCCACCACAGTCCAAAGCCATGCACATTAAGCTAGTTGAAAGGTTGTGAAAAGAAAACTCAGCGTTAACCTTTCCTCCTTTCGCTTCAGACCGAGGTCGAGAAATGCAGGGAGGTATTATTTATTTATTTCCTCCAGGAAAGGAGCCGCGCTCCCCTTTATAACACCAGCTGCAAACACCTATTAGTAGAGACATCTATTAGGCAGTGCCTTTGAACTGAATCGCATCGCATTGCGATAGCAGTGAATCATATAGCTATAGTCATTATTTAATATGCATCAGACTGTTGGTAGAGCACTGAGACGTGTATCACCTCACAGGTGCATGTAGAACATGTATATACTGATGTTTATTATATTCCATCATTTTGTCTTGAGCTCCATTTTATGGTCTAGTCTTAACCTCCTCTCACACACAACCCTGGTTTAAAATATGTTGTTGTTTAGCAAAATTCCTGATGATGTCATAGAAGCGTCATAAATGCTTAAAGTCATCACTTATGTGTTTTACCGACGATACTCCCCCAAGTAGAGGATGAGGGGGTGGGGTTTGTGTAGCCAGTAAGTCTGGTTTTCTGAAGGTTTCAGAGAGTAAAAGCAAATGATTACGTGTGTGTGTGTGTGTGTGTGTGTGTATGTTTCAATCAGAAAACCCCCTGAGACACATTTCAACAAAGAGCAGAGCAAAAGGTGAAGCCAATTGGCTGCAGACTGTCATATGTGCAGGAAGGAAAATAGATTTTTATCGAGCGGCTTCTTTCAGCGAGCAACTTATTGCCGTGTGTTCATTTCATGCACACATCTTCATTCAAACCTCACAGAACCACACAGAACCCTGCGCTTATTCATCTTCTGGGGTTTTAGGATTAAACTCCAACACACACACACACAGAGTCTGTGACAGAGAGAGCCAATTAGCCCAGATATCTTAATCCCTCCCCCTGACGGTTTGCAAGCAGGAGCAGCAGCATAGCAGCGTGCACGCCACGTCATTCACACACCGAGAGAATGATGTCCCAGAAAGATTTGCCTCAGCTAGTCCTGTGTGTGTGTGTGTGTGTGTGTGTGTGTGTCTGTGTGAGAAGGAGAGAGAGAGAGTGTGTGTGTGTGTGTGTGTGTGTGTGTGTGTGTGTGTGTGTGTGTGTGTGTGTGTGTGTGTGT
>JAQMYF010000022.1:15947144-15958596 GCA_030014195.1 Neosilurus mollespiculum
GTGTTACAGAGAGTGAGTGTGTTTTAAAACTGTATTCTGTCTGTGTGTGTTACAGAGAGTGAGTGTGTTTTAAAACTCTATTCTGTGTGTGTTACAGAGAGTGAGTGTGTTTTAAAACTGTATTCTGTCTGTGTGTGTTGCAGAGGGTGTAAGTGTGTTTTAAAACTCTATTCTGTGTGTGTTACAGAGAGTGAGTGGGTTTTAAAACTGTATTCTGTCTGTGTGTGTTGCAGAGGGTGTAAGTGTGTTGTTTAAGATTTACTGTCTGACTGTGATGACCCTGGTTGCTGCAACATACACAGTGGCGTTGCGTTACAGTCGCACAGTGCAGTCAGAGCTCTACTTCTCCACCACCGCCGTCTGTCTCACTGAAATCATCAAACTGTCCATCAGCTTAGTGATGCTTGCACGGTATACACACTCACACTGATGCACACATACATACATGCATCACACATGCACGCACATATGCACACTGATGGACACAGTCACATACAAACACACACATACCGGCCGGTTCTGTGTGACTTTTGCATGTTCTTCCTACGGAAACGGCCTCAGCGAGCCCAGGACTCGAACCCAGGATTTCTTCTTTCCAAAGATTGGCTGTTACAAATTGCCCCTAGGTGTGAGTGTAAATGTGAATGTGTGCATGTGTGGTGGCCCTGCAATGGTCCGGCCAGCTGTTCAGGGTATTCCCCGCCTTCGCCCCGTGACTCTAGTAAAAAGTACTCCAGATAAAGAGGTTTGCCGAGTGAGTGAGTGACTAAAAGTGAATAACAGCTATTTTTTTCTCTTTACCCTTTTTATGAATTTTTACATGAATTTTGGTTGTTCTGTCTTGTTACATAGAGACATCTATCCAAAAAATGACAAGTCTAGCTGCAAAGTATATCTCTTTGTTTAATGTAGATAAATACTGATGATGGAGCTACTCTAAACTGAAGGTTTCCCTGTCACCCCTTTTGATGCAAGTCACTCACTCACACACTCTGTTCAAAATAACTTTGCCTTTCTTGGCCGACATCACGCGAAAGCGGAGTGCACCCTGAACAGCTTGCCAGATCATCGCAGGACCAACACACTCACTTGTACCTAGGGGCAGTTTGGAACAGCCAATTAGCCTAACACACATGGACTGCAAGAGGAAACCAAAGTATCCAGAGGAAACCCTGCAAGCATGGGGAGAACATGCAAATTCCACACAGAAATGCCCAAGCCTGGGACTCAAACTTAGGACCACCGTGCACCCTGATGCATGGCAAGATTTAGTAATTCCTGAGTGTTGAAAATGTATGCATACATTAGCACAACTTTTGACCAATAGTAATTCTTTAAGATGTCAAGTTTGTTTGCAGTGCTATTTTTATCAAAAGGAAAATAAGACACATACACACACTCACACATCCATTGTCACACATCTCTCACACACTAACTGGTATCATACATTTTGATAACATTGTAGATAAAGTGAATTGAATTATTGTGTGTGTGTGTGTGTGTGTGTGTGTGTGTGTGTGTGTGTGTCAGTGAGGCAGGTGGGTTGTTTAGGTTTAAAGGCATGGTCATAGAACAGGTGTTTCAGCCTATAGAGTTGGTGAAGCTCAGCGTTCCATCAGTAGTTTATGCAGTGCAGAACAACATGGCCTTCCTTGCCCTCAGTAATCTGGACGCAGCTGTCTATCAGGTACCCATCCCCTCTGTCTGTCTGTCTTATCAGGTACTGTTGTGGTGAAAACATGTCCAGTTCAGGACGCAAGAGATTCAGATACATTTTTCAGGTGTTTATTTAGCCTTTAGGAAAAGAAAAGCATACAATCAATCACACAGAAGAAATTGTTCCAAGAGAAAAATCTCGGATATCAAACCAGCTCTGCAATTGGCTTATATAGTGCCCATTCCACTCTGATTAGTCTATCATCCTCTAGCTCTTGACTCTGATTGGTCCCTTATGACCTCATATCTCAATATGTCTCAATAAGTCTCGACATGCCTCAACCAGTCCCGAGCTGACCCAGAAGGCTTGGTGCCAGCCTTCACTTAGGATGACCATTTTGTTTCTTTTCAAGGTCCGACTTTTTGTTTCAGTGTTCCGTGTTCAAGGACAGTCAAGCAATTATCATACAGAGTGAAATGAGCCCTACATAAAATCATAAAATAATCTTACATACACTTTAGTGAATAAACTACTCATTCAATAGTCACATAAATCATCCAATAATCAAATAGTACAGTAAATCATACAATTGCTCTTCTATAAATATAATCATTAACAATTTAAATATATATTTAATTAGAGATGACTTCATTGTCAATATTTAACATTATATATTTAATTATTATTAATTATAGATATTTAATATATCACAATAATTAATTCCAGTACGTGATCAGGAAGTCCAGCAATTTGCATAAGATTTATAGAGGACCAAATATATGACATTATGACATTTCAGACCAAGCAGGCCACAGGCCTTCCACAGTTCATGGGTCCAAAACCACACAACGCCCCCAGTGGTGCCTGATACCCTGATTTCTTCCACTTCAGTACCCCTCCTGTCTGTCTATCAGGTACCCATCCTGTCTGTCTGTCTATCAGGTACCCATCCTTTCTGTGTGTCTATCATGTACCTATCCTGTCTGTCTGTCTATCAGGTACACATCCTGTCTGTCTGTCTATCAGGTACCTATCCTGTCTGTCTGTCAATCAGGTACCCATCCTGTCTGTCTGTCTATCAGGTTCCCATCCTGTCTGTCTGTCTATCAGGTACCCATCCTGTTTGTCTGTCTATCAGGTACCCACCCTGTCTGTATATCAGGTACTCATCCTGTCTGTCTATCAGGTACCCATTCTGTCTGTCTATCTATCAGGTACTCATTCTGTCTGTCTATCAGGTACCCATCCTGTCTGTCTGTCTATCAGGTACTCATCCTGTCTGTCTGTCTGTCTATCAGGTACCCATCCTGTCTGTCTGTCTGTCTATCAGGTACCCATCCTGTCTGTCTATCAGGTACCCATCCTGTCTGTCTGTCTATCAGGTACCCCATCCTGTCTGTCTGTCTATCAGGTACTCATCCTGTCTGTCTGTCTGGTACCCATCTTGTCTGTCTGTCTATCAGGTACCCACCCTGTCTGTCTGTCTACCAGGTACTCATCCTGTCTGTCTATCAGTTACCCATCCTGTCTGTTTGTCTGTCTATTAGGTGCACAAATCTGTCTGTCTATCTGTCTATCAGGTTCACACCCTGTCTGTCTGTCTATCTATCTATCAGGTACACATCCTGTCTCGTTGTCTGTTTGTCCCTCTCTATTGTAACCCTACTAGGGAGCAATAAGCGGTTCAGCAAATGAGATGATATCTATATAAAACATCTATAAAGCTGAATTGTTCCATTCACGTTTGTTTGCTCTTGTATGTTTTTTAATGTTATGTGGATGTTGTTTGTGGTTTCCTCACTGTGTGTGTAGGTAACGTACCAGCTAAAGATCCTGTGTACAGCTCTGTGCACAGTGCTGATGCTGAACCGCTCTCTGAGCCGCATGCAGTGGTTCTCCGTTTCCATGCTGTGTGTGGGGGTCATCCTGGTCCAGTGGAAACCTGCTGAATTCACAAAGATTCAGGTGAGAACACACACACACACACACACTCACTGGAATCAGCAGGTTATGGTGTGATTTCAGATAATAACTTCTTGATCTTGATCTTACACTGTTACAAAGTTCTAAATTCTAAACTCATTCTAGAACCTTGTCCATGTTCTCAGGTGGAACAGAACCCTGTTGTTGGGTTTGTGGCCCTTTTCATCGCAGTTCTCTGCTCCGGGTTTGCAGGTTTGATTTAATTCTTTTATTTATTATAAATCCTTAAGAACCTGCTGATTTTTTTTAACTTGTATCCTATGACAGTGTACTACCTTGACCACTTCTATGGTGTGTGTGTGTGTGTGTGTGTTTGTGTTTCAGGTGTGTATTTTGAGAAGGTTTTGAAGAGCTCGGAGACGTCTCTGTGGGTGAGGAATATTCAGATGTACCTGTCGGGGATTGCTATCACACTGATGGGTGTGTACGTAACGGACGGAAAGCATGTGATGGAGAAAGGCTTCTTCTTCGGTTACACACCACTGGTCTTCTTTGTCATCTGTGAGTCTTAACACACACACACACTACATTCACCTCCTTTGAACACTGGCATTGTTCATCATCACACTTCCTAATCCTGAACTGCTCCTCAACCAGTCAACTTATTTCAACCAGACTTTTCAGAATCTTGTTTATGTCATACGATTGTCCACCTATTTTGTATTTGTTTATTTATTTAGTATTTGTTTTATTTATTTATTTTATTATTTTTTTGGGCCTCCCCATAGCATAACATGGACATTGTCACTGCTCCACAAGGGGCTTGCATTTGTTAATGTACTCCTCTTACACCTCTCACTCATTTGCCAAATCTCAGCTGATACTAGGACCATTGCAGACCTTTGCAGGGCAAAACTTACACCTAGAGGCAATTTGGAACAGCCAGTTAGGTTACCTTGCAGGAGGTCTTGTGGGAGGAAACTCCACACAGAAATGCTTGAACCCGGGACTCGAACCCAGCACCTTCTTGCAGTTAGGCAGACGTGCTAACCACTATGCCACATGCAATGATAACATTATTGTACATTACTTATTTAATTTTTTTAATCAAATCTGTTCTTTTAATTTTAAGATTTTTCAGTGCTTGTGGAAATAAGCACTGCAGGATGACACACGTTTTTCACTTTCTTCTAATTCTGCCCTTTATTAATAAATTCCACACTCAGAAAGAACTTCCCCTTCTCACCCCAGTGGTACCCTTAATCATACACTTTTAGTGCCCTTCAAAGTTGTGTAGTGAACCATTAAATCTGAACTCTGAAAATGAATTAGCCATTTATGTGGTGTAAATTATTTAGAGGTTTATTGTATCTCTGTGCTCAGACCTGTAAGCTGTACCAGGTAATGTCAAAAGTGTGAACTGTAAATCAGTAGAAACCATGATTAGTGAACAGCCTGAACTTTATGATGTTTTAAAACTGAGTAAAACTCCTGCTTGTATTTTATGATCTGATGAGGTTTGTGTGTGTGTGTGTAGTTTTAGCCAGCGTGGGTGGTCTCTACACGTCTGTGGTGGTGAAATACACCGATAACATCATGAAGGGCTTCTCTGCAGCAGCGGCCATCGTACTCTCCACCATCGCCTCCGTCACGCTATTCGGCCTACAGATCAGTAAGTGTCTGTCTCTGTGCTCTGATTGGCTGACAGTGTGTATGTATTGTATTCAGAGAGACAGCAATTAAAGACAAAACCCAGTGTTATAAAGTACATGTACAGATGGTAATAAAGTCTCTGTGTTTTTTGTCCTTCAGCTCTGACGTTCTCCATCGGTGCATTGCTCGTCTGTGTCTCCATTTATTTGTACGGTTTACCCAAACAGGACACCAGCACGCTGTTCAGAGCCAGTGATGCTAACAAAGCCACAAGAGAGAAGCTAAACAGCGTGTGAAGATATGGAGGCATGAATAAAAGACGCTCATTAATCAATGCCCTTGTTAATTCCGTTATCTTCATTTCCTGCTGGAGGTGGAGCCTAACCCGGACAGAAAAAAGGGGCGAGGCCAGCAGGAATCCGGATTAAACCTGGACCTGTGATATGTTTACTGTTTCTTTAATGGGGTTCTATCAGTGTTTCATTCATTCATTTTCTGCACTGCTTAATCCCAATTAGGGTTGTGGGGAGGCTCTTTCTGTAATTTTCTTTTAATTCTCTGTTCACCACAGACTGGAAAGTGCACTAGAGCTGCTCCCTATACCACAGACTGCAGTGTTGGTAACGAACCTGCTGCAGTGCATTGTGGGATATTAAAAATAGGCTGCAGTTTCTACCCTCTCTTTTCACGTGATTTTATTTAATGAGGTTGATAAAGAGTTCACACACAGCTATGTAGGGTGAAGCTGAGTTGTGAATGCTTTATAAACTTGTACTACATACACAGGCTGGTGGAAAAGTTTTTTTTATCAGTTATTATATCAGTGTACTTAAAATTTTATGAAGGATTCTTTTTTAGCAATAATGATTATAACTGTGTAAAATAAATCATGGTGTAAGTAATAAATCAGTTGCACTTCTCACTGTTAGATTTTATTCTTAGTTTTATTTACAGTGTGATTCTTTCTACACAGTTTCACATCTTCTCCACTGGAGTCATGCCCAGAATCTTCATCCCAGTAGCCAGGACTGAGCATGTGCCGGCGAAGAGGTGGAGCCTGGCCTGTCCATCGGGGAAATGGGTGGGACCACAGAGAGAGGGAAATTATTTGACAAATTAATATCCGAGTCCTGTGTCTCTGTGTGAGTGAGATTTTAGCTGTAATTACCTGAGCCACAGCTGTAGCACTTCCTTTCACTGGTAGATCCCTGTGTGCTGAGGACACCAAGTGACTGAACATGAACACACACACACACACACACACACACACACACACACACACACACACACACACAGAGTTAACAGTTTTACAGAAATCAGGACTTGCAGATATTGTAAATTTGTAATGTAGGAGTATGACGTGGGTGACACAGGTGATGTGGCTGGCAGAGGTGACTTAGGCAGTTGAAGCAGGTAGCATAGGTGACGTGTACAGGGGATGTAGGTGACAGACACGTGTTGTAGGTGGCATAGGCATGGGTGTTAGCACTCGGACGGAAAAATGGATTTCCATCAATTTAAAAGGTCCCCTTACTCAAAAAATATTTTGTTTAATCACAATAATATGAAAGAAAACCACAGACTACGTTGTCTGCTGCTAGAATTCCGTAATGCGATGTATTTATTGTGTCTGTTATGCTGTAGCCCAGAAATGTTCGGAATAACTTTCCCCGAGTAAGTTGCAGAATGTTTGGAATTTCACGTGGCGTGCATCCCCGAATCTTAAAACATGTCGGTGTTAGAAGTTGGTATTTCAAAAGTTAAAAAAAACTGTCTCCTGTCTTGAACAGAGGAAAACGGTCCTGCTGTCTTACAGCTGTGGCTCATTAGGTCCTGCTGTCTTAAAGCTTTCTGATGGCCTTTCTCGTTTGAACGCTTCACCAGAACCTTCTTCCCATTCTTTCCATACCTAGATTCGTATCCCGAATTGTCAGGTATTCGTATTGCCAGGTATCCCGTGCTGTAACCAGCTGTTGAGCTTTAATAATACCCGCTAACCCAATGATAAAGCACCAAAAAGCACTGGCGTAGAGACCGCCTGGTAAAATTCACTTATCTCTCATTAGATTTCATACAAAAATGTACTGTATGTAAGCAATATTCATGTTTTTGTCTTAAGGCATTTCTTTAGATTTCTGGTTATTACATATCTCAGCTAGATCTATCTGCTTTTATAATTGGTGGCCCAGTGGTAATTTGTACTTTGAGTTGGGTACTCTAATATTTCAAAAAGTAAGTAAGTAAGTAAGTAAATAAATAAATATATATATACACATACATACACACACACACACACATTTAAATATAATAATAATATATAATATAATTAATAATGTATATTAATTCTATTTAATAATACAATAAATATTTTTTAATAATAAAAAAAATTGGTAATGATTAAAAAATATTGTTAATATTTTTGGATGATTCTGTGTCACAACTGTCACCTGGCTTGCCCTGCCTGTGTTACAACCTTTTATCTCGGACTTCTGAGGTCTCCACCTGCCGCATGGATAATTTTTTTTTTTTAAAACAGTAGCCAGGCAACGTAAAAATAAATAAATAAATAAATAGGTTACTTCGGAGTTCAGGTGGTATAACAGTGAACAGAAGGAGAAGTATCTTTCTGCTCAAATCCGTGTAGATGCTGTGCAGCGAGCGCATATATCTGTTTGTAAGGAATATCATTTTAAGATAAAATGTGTTTGCGTGTTGCCTTGACAACGTATACAACTGACTTCACTGCTCTTGGTAATTTGAAAAAAATGCCATGTTTCTCATTAGATGTCAAAGTTTGGTTACTAAGTCAATTCAGTAATAGTTCCATTCATCAAATTAGTAATTAGGATTGACAATTAAAGTATTATATCCTTGTATTGATATTCACATTATCTTTTTCTTATGTTATTTAAAACTGAACCTTTCTGTCTTATTATTCACTTCTTCCTCCTCTTTTACTTAGTATTATAATCAATAGCTTTTGTCTTGATATTCACTTAATTCTCTTCTTTTCATTATTCTGATTATTATTTAAAATTGTCACTCCTGTCTTGTTATAGTTGTACAAGTACCATTCTACACTCATGTTGTTTTTGTTGGTACAGTTGTGTGAAGTGGATGTTGTCTGCTAGTTAAAAATTCTAAATGTCTGTGACATGGCTCACCTGGATTAATTACCCACCGTGGTGTATTTTCTGAATGTGGAAATGCCTTGGGTCTATATCTTTTAATACAATACAATGCATTATTTTTATAAGGCATTTACAAAACACACTATGTACACTTCGATGTTACTTTACTGTGTTACAGTCTTTACTGTTTAAATGTTTTTCAAGCCATATTTCTTAGGCCCCTCATTTGGGATTCTTTTCATGATCCGGCCCTCATTCCAAATTAATTGAATAGCCCTGCTGTGGATTATCTTTGTTATATGGTTTATGATAGCATAAAATACACTTCAGAATGCAGCAGTGAATTTTTAAAAGATTTCTGGGGGTGTCCTCAGACCCCGAGAGGGGGATACCCCCTCGTGCACCCTCCCCCATTCTGCTAAACACCGTGACGGCGCGCATGGCTTCTACTCAGCCTTCGCCTCTGGCTTGACAAAAAATTTTCAGCCAATTTCTTTTCCACCTGCTAACACCCATGGGCATAGGTGACGTAGACAGGAGTAGATGATGCAGACAAGTGATCTACGTGGTACAGGTGATTTAGGCAGGTGATGTGGGTGGTGTTGGTGAACAGACAGGTGGTATAGGTGATGTAAGCGATGGGAACTTGATGAAAGTGATGTAGACGTGATGTAGGTGGTACAGGTGACGTAGACGTGATGTGGGCGGTACAAGTGATGTAGGCATGTAATGTAGACGGCAGGCATTTGAGGAAAGTGATGGAGGCATATCAGGTAGGCAACCGGCATTTGATGAAGGTAATGTAGACGTGTGAGGTAGGCATGTGATGGATGCATGATGTGGGTGTGGGCGTGTTCTGGTCATACCACAGTGTGAGCAGGAAGTTGACGAGATAGCGTGGCTGCAGCTCGAGCGCTGACTGAAGCAGAACTTCATCATACCTGAGAACAGAGAACCAGATGAAATTTAGAACATCACTACAGGCTAGACAGATACACTGTGTCATTTAGGGCTGATCTGGGACCCTACCTCAGTAAGTGCTGCAGGAGTGTAATGCTTCTGAAGTCCTGAAGATGAGACGCATCGATGTGTGTGTGAGGCTCCTCTCCATATGTCCTCAACAAACTACACACATACACACACATTATTACACTAAACCACTCAAAGTGTTTTATAAGGTAGAAAACAATGAAACGCTCACATAACTGAAAATACTGTGTGTGTGTACCTGCGCAGTCGAGCGTGTGTGTACTGCAGAAACACACCAGTGTCTCCCTGAGCCTGTAACACCCGCTCCCAATTAAACACATAATCCGCTGTCAGTGGACCCTTAAAATCCTGAAGCACACACACACACACTGCAGTCAGGTCCATAAGTATGTGGACAGTGAGACGTTGCTCTACTTCATCACAGTGGGTTTGAAATGAAGATGGAGACGTGATTAAAGTGTCCACTTTCAGCTTTAACTCAGGAAGAGACATTTATTTTATTTTAATTAGACATCAGTACCTGAATGATGAGAGCACTGATGCCAATCTGATCTGCTGTCAGCTCGGGATCACACACAACCTTAGATGCTGCAACACACACACTGTTATAAGCATAATAACACTGTTATTAGCATAATAATGGTGTGTGTGTGTGTGTGTGTGTGTGTTCTCACTCTTGGACTGGTTCATGTTGTTCATCATTCTATTTTGTGCTTCATCAATCACGTCCTCCAGAAACACCACTTCACCGCGCCGTGTACTCATCCCCTTCACCAAACCAAATGGTACATGAACACACCTGTTCACACACCAATTTCATTATAAACACTTGTATCATTAATGGAGTATACAACGTTCTCCTCAAAGGACTGCTGTGGGTATGGGTTTTCATTCCAATTTAGCAGGAGCCATGTCTTGAGAGTTAAATGGGAAGATTAATTGATTTAAACAGGTGGAAGGTGTGGCTCCTGCTTGGTTGGAATGAAAACACACACTAGCCCTTTGTGGATAAGACTGAATACCCCTAGTTCTTATTGTTTTTATTATAAAGGTATATCTTGTTAAGTTGTTGCAGCAGCGACCTTTCTGCCCACTGGTGTCCCATCACACGGAGGATGTGGAAGAGCTGCTGGAAGTGGAGCGACTGACTCTTATCTGTCTTAAAAGAGATAAAACAGTGTTTTAGTCAGAAAGAGTCTTAAGCTCTCTCTCTCTCCCTCCCTCTCTCACAAGCACACACATGATGTGTGATATAAAGATGTGTGTTACGTAATCTTACCACATAGATCATCTCATCAAATCCAAATGTCTGTTTGCGCTCCAGAGCTGCAGCCACATCCCTAAAACCACACCATCATTATCATCATCACAGTGTTATACTCCTCCCACACCATCACAGTGTTATACTCCTCCCACACCATCACAGTGTTATACTCCACCCACACTATCATCACAGTGTTATACTCCACCCACACTATCATCACAGTGTTATACTCCACCCACACCATCACAGTGTTATACTCCACCCACACCATCACAGTGTTATACTCCACCCACACCATCAGTGTTATACTCCACCCACTCCATCACAGTGTTATACTCCACCCACACCACCATCAGTGTTATACTCCACCCATACCATCACAGTGTTATACTCCACCCATACTATCATCACAGTGTTATACTCCACCCACACCACCATCAGTGTTATACTCCACCCATACTATCATCAGTGTTATACTCCACCCACACCACCATCAGTGTTATACTCCACCCACACCATCATCAGTGTTATACGCCACCCACACCATCATCATTGTTATACTCCACCCACACCATCACCACAGTGTTATACTCCACCCATACTATCATCAGTGTTAAACTCTACCCACACCATCATCAGTGTTAAACTCCACCCACACCATCATCAGTGTAAAACTCCACCCACAATATCATCAGTGTCATACTCCACCCATACTATCATCAGTGTCATACTCCACCCATACTATCATCAGTGTTAAACTCCACCCACAATATCATCAGTGTCATACTCCACCTATACTATCATCAGTGTTAAACTCCACCCACACCATCAGTG
>JAQMYF010000022.1:15958696-15969160 GCA_030014195.1 Neosilurus mollespiculum
AATATCATCAGTGTCATACTCCACCTATACTATCATCAGTGTTAAACTCCACCCACACCATCAGTGTTATACTCCACCCACACTATCATCAGTATTAAACTCCACCCATACTATCATCAGTGTTATACTCCACTCACACCATCACAGTGTTATACTCCAGCCACACCATCATCAGTGTTATACTCCACCCATACTATCATCAGTGTTATACTCCACTCACACCATCAGTGTTATACTCCACCCACACCATCATCAGTATTATACTCCACCCACACCATCATCAGTGTTATACTCCTCCCACACCATCAGTGTTAAACTCCACCCACACCATCATCACAGTGTTATACTCCACCCCTACTATCATCAGTGTTAAACTCCACCCATACTATCATCAGTATTAAACTCCACCCACACCATCACCACAGTGTTATACTCCACCCACACCATCATCAGTGTTAAACTCCACCCACAACATCATCAGTGTTAAACTCCACCCACACCATCACAGTGTTCATACTTCTTACTATTATCACAGTGCAACTCTACCCACACCATCATCACAGTGTTATACTCCACCCATACTATCATCAGTGTTAAATTCTACCCACACCATCACAGTGTTCATACTTCATACTATCAGCACAGTGCAACTCTACCCACACCATCATCATCAAACAATTATTGTGTGTGTGCATGTGTGTGTGAGAAACTGACCTGGTGATGTATAGTGAGGTTCCGTCACTGCGCACTACAGTGGAATAATACGACATGTCTCCCTGTTCACTCAGATCCACCACACCCGTTCCCTTCCTATTAATCAACCAATCACAATCAGCACTGCATCAATCACTCTCACTGATCACACAGTGTGTGTGTATATGTGTGAATGTCTTACTCCGTGGTCTTCAGCAGGCCGCGTGTCCGCAGATCCTTTAACACCTCCTGAGTTTTACTCTGATGGAAAGATTCACCTGAATAATGATCAAAGTGCACACCTAAACGCTGACAGACAGAGAGAGATTGAGAGAGAGAGGGAGAGACAGTGATCACATTTTAACATTAATTATAACAATAGTGTTAATCAGGTGTTAATTGATTAATGAATTATTTAATTAAGTTGATACATATTAGTGGAGTCACATAGATAGGGATAAACATCTTTTTTGAACGTCAAGAAGTGTGTGTGTGTCTGTCCGTCCGTCCTTCCCGCCGGAGTACGTGTACACATGTGGTGGTATTTGTCATGCTGGTATATAACCGTCGTAATGGGAAAGAATGTCTGGGTGATGGTAACTTCTTCTATTCCATCTTCCCTCTAAACTGCTGCTTGTTTCAAGCCATAAAATAAAATCTACTTTTTTAATAAAATAAAATACTCCGTGTAATGTAAACAGAATTCTATGTGCCATATGCAGTAGGCACCTTCATTTTTTAGCTAAATAAACTATTACTGCCACGCAATGCATTTGTCATTTGAATAGAAAGGCTTTTAGCCAATCACGTTGAGAAATCGCATTGGTTACCTCATTTTTGTTCCCTTCTATAAACAAGTTATTAAAATAAATCAATCTTGATATACGTAGGATACGTGTATGATGTCTGAGTTCCAACGAACAACTTGTCAAGTAAGGGAAATCATATAGGAGCTCTGTTTTTATGTAGCGCCTAAATCCTATTTGTTAATCGGTATATACTGCATGGGAACGGAGCAATCTGATTGGTCCGCTATCAGGGAATTTAAAAAACATTACTCCAAATGAATAATCCTTGAATTATAATGACGGTCTCTCACGTTCCCTTGGAGGCTGCGTCAACATTATCACGCTTTAAAAAGGAGAAATAAATTACAAAATCTAGTTTCAGATCATTTTTCTTATGTTTCTGTGTAGTACGCACTAAAACGCTGAATGAGCTTAAAAAAGGGATGCACAGGTGTGGAATTCACCTGACCTTCTATCGCCATGGTTGAAATATGTAAAAATAAACTGAGTGATTTAATGATTTTGTTTGTTCCTTAAGTTCCTGTGTGATATGTACAAAAACAATTATCAACTCAGATTTGGAGGATGTTACTTTACATTCAGCTTCAGGATTATTCAGTGGCATCCATCTCACTCGAGATTAATAATTACTAATTATCTTATTAGTGTCATTGTTACCTGATAGATCCTTCTGTACTCCTGCACTGTAATCTCCCTGAACTGTTTCCAAAGCAACAGTGCCTGCTCATCCTGCTGCTCCAAACGTCTGTAGAACTCTGCAGCATCCAATCGAACTCTTTCATCATGCTCCGCTTCCCGATTCACCTGGACATATACCTGGTTCTCACACAAACACACACACCCCAATTCCTTGTACCCAGTGTGATTTACCAAAGACACAGTATACACACATTATACAACACACACACACACACACACCTCAAACAGGTGTTGCAGTGCATTCTCCTTTAGCTTCTCCTGCGAGCCCAGACGTTGAAATCCTGCTCCCAAAAGCCCTATTTCACACACACAAAATTATATAGTGTACACACTCACACAATCATATGGTGTACATCCTCATCTTAAATTCTGTTTAGAGTACATATCATACACACTATCTCTCTCTCACACACACACACAGTGCATCAGGTTTCGTTTCACTGTGTAATTATATACTGTACATCCTTATCTTAAATTCTGTTAACAGACTACATTTTATACACTCATGCACACACACACTTACCGAACTGCATGCCCCAGTCTCCTAAATAATTTACTCGTATGACATCGTTTCCCAGAGCCTGCTTCAGATTAGCAATAAAGTGACCTACAGCACAGTGAAACACAGACACACAGTCTTAGATTAATCTTAACAGTGTGCTGTACAGGTCAGTTTAGATACTTATTTACATAATAATCAGGAGAATTACTGCAAATATTAACATATTGGTACATAACCATTGGACATTATTTACTGAGATCTTTACTTATTTAATAACTTTTAAATTTGTTATAAATCCCATCTGCATGTTTATTTATATCCATGTGCACATTGTACTCATTAAGAATTCAGACTGGAATAGAAGTAGTATAGGGATTGGTCAGAGCGCTCATTAGCATATCGTAGCTTGTTAATAAGTGATGCCATTGGTAACTCTCTCACCGATTATGGTGGATCTCAGATGTCCAGCATGGAACTTTTTGGCAATGTTTGGTGAGCTGAGAATTGTGGAGAAATATTAAACGTTATAGATCAAACAGGGTGTGGCACTCAGAGGTTGGAGCCTGTTTTGGTTGAAGGTGTTACCTGTATTCAACAAGAGTCCTGCCCCTTGGCAGATTTCTGAGGAGTTCACCTTTCACACCAAACCCCTGAGGATCTTCATGGAGCTCAGACAATACCTTCTACATTTACAAACACCCATACACAGAGTTAAATATCACATACAAAAAGACAGACAGGTGAAAAGACAGACAGCCAAGGGGAGACACATCATCACGACAAAGAGACAGACACATGTAGATAGGCAGACACAGGTAGAGAGACAGTAAGACAAAGGTAGAGACACAGACAGAGAAAGATACAGGTAGAGAGACACAGACAGGTAGAAAGATGGAAGGAGACAGAGACAGGTAGAGAGACAGAAAGACACAGTTAAAGGTACAGACAGGTAGACGGTCAAAAAGACAGGTACAAGGAGAAAGACACAGGTAAAGATACGGAAAGACATAGATAGAGACACAGACGTAGAGAGACAGAAAGACAAAGGTAGAGACTCAGAAAGACACAGATAGAGACACAAACAGACGGGAACAGAAAGACACGGGAAGAGAGACGCAGACAGGTAGAGAAACCGAAAAACACAAATAGAGACACAGAAAGACATAGGTAGAGACACAGACAGGTAGAGAGACAGAAAGTCACAGGTAGAGACGCAAGCAGGCAGAGACAGAAAGACACCAGTAGAGACTGTTGTGGCGAAAAGTGTCCAGTTCACGACGCAAGAGATGCCTGATACCCCGATTTCCTCCACTACAAGACACAGACAGGTAGAGAGACAGCAAGACACAGGTAGAGACACAAACAGGCAGGGACATAAAGACAAAGGTAGAGACACAGACAGGTAGAGAGACAGAAAGACACAGGTACAGACACAGACAGTATAACCTGCGCCAGCAGTAGTTTGTTGACCCTGAAGGTGATGACTCCTCGGCTTGCAGTCACGTCCTCAATCACACTGTTCACCGACAGCTAGCACAAAGAAACTGACTAATCAGAGAGCACCTTGCACTGAGCACGGGGTCATGACCACATCAGTCTGAACATCAACACTGTCACTACTTCTATTATTACATTCATGATTATTATGATCACTAATATTATTGCTACTGTTAGTGTGTTACCTGTCTGGCCAGGCGCTCAGTTTGACTCAGCAGATCCTCTCCAGGTGAGAGAATTCCATTTTGTATCAGTGAGCTTACAGGTAACCGGAAGTCAGGGGTCAAACTAAAAGGTTAAAGGTCACACATGCACAAAGTCACCAATGACACGGCGTTGTAAGCTTTTGTACACTTGTTTTGCAGAGCCCTGTGTGTGTGTTTTGTCCTTAACTGTCTCTTGGACACGGGCACAGCGAACAGCAGCGGAATAAACACTTCTTCACTTCCTCCACAGACCCTCACTAACTGCAGGAGACAACACGGGTCCTGTTTTACACTTATACACACAGACAGACTCAACTCACACGTGTGGCACCTGCTCCTTACCTGTGAGGACACACTTCTCCGGAAAAAGCTCGCCATGTTCGTCCACACACAACAGCTAACTGCTAACACACCCTCCCCTCATTATAACACGAATTCAGCTCGCTCACACACTCCTCTGTGTGAGTTTCTGTAGGGGGGAAGATTATTGCTGCTGGCTTCACAGCAACCGGCGCAGGAAAATGTCGTCATAAACACGCGACGCAGTGATTACTAGACTTTCAGTCAGATTGTACAAATAAAATTAATTTTTTTTAACCATAATAACAGTATACAAACATAAACAATAAAGAGGACGAACAATCAAAACAAAGGACGTATACATTATAAAAGGAACTATGAAATAAATTGTCACAGATAAGGGTGGCTAATTAATTTAAAAAAAAATGACAAAAATATATAATAATTATGGACAATATGGCACTGAGCACAGGGTTCAAACCCACAACCTTCTTGTCAGGTGGACATGCTAAAGTTATGCCACTGTACCGCCTGGTTATTAAACATCTCAGTACAAAATCATGGCTTTTATTACAGAATCTGTCTCCTTTGCTTTTATCTGAAATTTATTTACTATACTTTGGAATATGGCTGTAGGGATTTCTGCTCCTTCTACTACAAGAGCATTAGAGAGCAGGTCAGTGGGGATGTGGAGGATGTGAAGGATGTCTGGGGTGTAATCGGATACAGGTAGAGACACAGACAGGTAGAGAGACACAGACAGGTAGAGAGATGGGGATGTGGGGGATGTCTGGGGTGTAGTCGGATACAGGTAGAGACACAGACAGGTAGAGAGATGGGGATGTGAAGGATGTCTGGGGTGTAGTCGGATACAGGTAGAGAGACACAGACAGGTAGAGAGATGGGGATGTGGGGGATGTCTGGGGTGTAGTCGGATGCAGGTAGAAAAAATGACAGGTATAGAGATGGGCATGTGGGGGATGTCTGGGGTGTAGTCGAATACAGGTAGAGAGACAGACAGGTAGAGAGATGGGGATGTGGAGGATGTCTGGGGTGTAGTCGGATGCAGGTAGAAAGACAGACAGGTAGAGAGATGGGGATGTGGAGGATGTCTGGGGTGTAGTCGGATGCAGGTAGAGAGACACAGACAGGTAGAGAGACACAGACAGGTAGAGAGACGGGGTGTAGTCAGTGTTACAGTTAATCCCAAAGATGCTCAGTGAGGTTGAGATCAGTACTCTGCACAGTATTATTAAATGTTATTATTGTTACTTTTCTTCATACCATTTTTGTATTTTTAACATTATATTTAGAGATATTTACTCTTGTACGTTTATTCTCACATCCACATGCAATTGTACGTACACCAGCCCCTGTATGCACAACTTATCAGAACAGCTTGGCCTTTTTGTTGTAATTTGGTTTGTTTGCATGCATGCTGTCTGTCTCTTTCATTCTGTAAAAATAAAAATAAAATAAATATACATAAAAAATATTAAGAAAGATTAATGAAATTAAATGCGTGTGAATCACTGACATGCTAAATCACAGAAATGTCTGGTAAGAAAACTCACACTTGGATTACTATTGTGCATTTCCATTAATGAATATCTAGTATTTTATACTTAACTAATTCCAGAATAATTCAGTCTTAAAAAGTTTGTGTAAACTGTTTATTTGTATACATCATATCAACATAAAAGTCAGATAAAAATATTAAAGTACACAGTAATGTAATACCATAATGCACTGAGTAGAGAACAGAAAATAATTTAAAACAACAAGAACAGAAAAATGACGAAACATTTGAAAAGGACAAACTTTAATCAAAATATATAAGAATAATTTGTACATGTGAATGCATTTTTACAAAAAGCCTGGTGTTCACTGAAAAACAAATTTTCTCTCAACCTTTCTCTCTCTCTCTCACACACACACACACACACACACACACAGCATTATCTAGAAAATGAAAAACTGATGTTTTAAAAGGCATCAAAAGGGAAGAGTAATAAATATGAAATGAAATTCACAGCCGCTGTTTTGTTGAAAACACACACATCTAAAGTGGGTAGCAGCACCACAGGCAGCTCTGAAAAACCGTTACCCTGACGTGGGGTCTGTGGACGGCAGGAAGCACAGGCGACACGGAGCAGCAACGGTGAAGCTCACACACTGTACACACACGCACTCATGACACATCTGACACACACACAAGGACAGAGAGTAAGAGAAAGTCAAAAGATCACACAGCTAAAATAATTAACCTGTCGCTACTGTCCCTCCTGTTACCATGACAACTGATGTGTGTGTGTGTGTGGGGGGGGGGTATAATGCAGTAACTCACAGCTAGCAGGCTGCTCTCCAAACCTGCGCATCAGCTGATCATGAGTAAACTTCACAAACATGTCGTATTGTTCTGCATAGGAGAAAGCACACACACCATCACCACAGTTTACACACCCAGCAGGAAGCGGTTTATTAACCACAAAATCTATTTCAGTCTCAGAATTAAAAATCTATAAACCCTTACTCCCTACATAACGAGCACGCACTACTGCAGTATGAAAGATTAGAGTGCCCCCCTGTGGAGAAGTTGATCCTTGCCTGCGAGTTTGGCCGTGAGAACTTCCTCGTACTCCTCTCGCACTTTCTCCTCTTGCTCCTTCAGCAGACGCTCACAGATCAACCCCACTTGTTTTAGACTGAACAAAGGCTGCTCCCTTTTAGTGGGGGACAAAGAACTGACACACACACCTGATACACACACACACACACACACACAACTGTTAATGGCTGCAGGACTGGAGGTCTGAGACTTAATCATGAAACAGATTGATTAGCAGGGTGAACATGACCATGATGATTAGCGGGGTGTGTGACATTGATTATTAGCAGGATGCATGTGACGGTGGCAAATACCAAGATGAGTGATGGCAACGATCAGCTGTGTGTGTGTGTGTGTGAGTGGTATGTGTGATGGTGATTAGCAGTGTGTGTGTGTGTGTGTGTGTGTGTGTGTGTGTGATTAGTTACCAGTGATGGATGTGCTGGGCTGAGAGTCAATACTGGAATCTGTGAAACTGTTCTCCAGATGTCTTCTCTTCATACGTTTATACTCTTGTTTAATGTTGTGCAGAATTTGTTCTGAAGAGACAAAAATAAATAAATAAAATAAAATCGCACTCACACACTTCATCTATTAATTATAATTTTTTTTTTTAATTTTGCTATACTGTATTAATCCCACAAGGGAAACTTTAAACTATGCATTTAACTCATCCAAAGTGCGCACACACACCCGTAAACAGTGAGCACACACACTCGGAGCAGTGGGCTGCCACACACATTGGGGCGCCCGGAGAGCAGTTGGGGGTTAGGTGCCTCGCTCAAGGGCACTTCAGCCATGAAGGTGCAGCTCACTCCCCCACCGCCACACTTATTTCCTGCTGGTTCGGGAATCGAACCAGCGTCCTTTCGGCACCAAAGCCACTTCTCTAACCATTAGGTTACGGCTGCCCCCATATGTAATCTTATGCAGCATACGTGGTGTTTAGCGGAACACCTTCCTGGCTGTGATATGATTAATGACATGTAACGCCACATCCAGCTGACACAGTTTTAATGTTAACAAGCTACCTTTTTTTAATGTCAACCTGTTCAGCTCTTAAGCAGTCAGTTACAGTTACAACTCGAAATTTGTGGGGAAAAACGTGTTAACTTAACATTCATTTATGAAAATAAGTTTGGACTAAATATATACAAATATCTAGCACTCCATCAGCAAGTAAAACAGAAGGAAGATTTAACAGCTCATTACTAAATATGAGTGAGGTGTTCATTCCTACACTGCACTTATCCACTTAATCAAATACATGAGCAGTTAGTTAACTAGTAAGCAGCTTATTAACATTGTTAGAGCTGTAAACAGCAGGACTCAGTGTGTCTCACCTGGAGTGGGCGTGGTGTTCACCTGACTGAAAGGTGAGGGCTCGAGGCGCAGGTATTTCCGCGGTGAGGAGGAGGGAGACACCGGGGCACATCGCCTCCGCTTCGGGGAGTTCTGATTCATCACTGGGTCAAACTCCAGAGAGCGCTTCAGGGTGGCTCCACACGCCATTACTCCGACTTCACCACAAAAACCGCTATCAAAATGTCGGACTGGTTCCTGTCTGTCTCTCCTTCTGTCTGTCTGTCTCACAACACCAACAATAAACTTTACGGTCACCTCTCGCTTCGTTTCTTTCCTCTAAAAACCACCGTGAGGTAACCTTGACCTTTTAACCTACTCCTAATCGTTCTAATTAAACTGATAAACTTGTACAAAGTAGCGGATTACCATAGATTTAAACACGGATCTCTGAGCTCTTCCCCTCTGATTAGCGTCTTCGGATTTTCACGAGTGGATCCGTATAACCGGCCAAACGAAAGTGTGTCAGCGCGCATGCGCAGTGGTACATTGGTGGCTGTCGGGAGTTGAAGTTTAAAGTCTGCTCGAGCTCTATTATTACAGTATATAATAAACTACATTACCCATCCTGCCACGCATGAAGAGGTTTTGTTTTTTTAATCTGTCTCCGGTTTAAATGCCGTCATTGGTACGTCATTTTTAAACCTGGCAGGATTGTTTTTGGGGTTTAAATAAAGCCGAGACTTAAACTCTTCCTGTTCAACCGTCCATTGTTGTTCTATTCGCTTAGTGGCGGAGAATGTAAACAGTTCGAGTTCTTTAGAGTAAATAAGAAACTAATAAACATGATAAACTAATAAATACCCATAGCGGGCGGATCATTAATTAATTAAATACACTAACAAGAAACTTGTGTAATTACCAGGTGACTTGCTACATAATTTTCCTTCATTTAAACAAATAAACATTTATTTATATTAAATAAGGAGAAGTATACATTATTTTGAATTTTCTTGTTGTGGTTTTTAAGTTTAATTCTGTCCTTTTCTTTCCATTTGGATTTTTAAAATTTCTTTGTTATAAAATATATTCATCGCCTGCCCTTCATCTTCATCTGCTTGTTTCATTGTCGGGTCAGAGGGGCAGCAGCCTAAGCAGTGAGGTCCAGACGTTCCTCTCCCCAGCCTCTTCCTCCAGCTCTTCCGGGGGGGGGAGCCAAGGCGTTCCCAGACAAGGCAAGGAGACGTAGTCCCTCCAGCATGTTCTGGACCCGGGGTCTCTTCCCGGTTGGACATGCCCGTAACACCACACCAGGAAGGCATTCGGGAGGCATTCTGATCAGATGCCCGAGCCACCTCAACTAGCTCCTCTCAGCCTATGGTCACGATAAGAATGTAAATCAACTGGTAAATTGACAGCTTAGCCTTCCGGCTCAGCTCCCTTTTCACCGCTACGGACCGGTACAAGCTCCGCTTTACAGCAGAGGCTGCACCGATCTGCCTGTCGATCTCCCGTTTCATCCTTCCCTCACATGTGAACAAGGCCCCCGAGATACTTGAACTCCTCCTTTTGGGGCAAGACCTCATTCCAGACCTGAAGGGTGCATTCCACCTTTTTCTGGCTGAGAACCATGGCCTCGGATTTGGAGGTACTTATTCTCATCCCGGACACTACACACTCAGCTGCGAATCGCTCCGGCAAGAGCTGGAGGTCCGGCTCGATGAAGGGTCATTCCATGTCAAATCACCTAGCTTTCAGAAAACTTTCCGAGATACAGTACAGTCCAAAAGTTTGGACACACCTTCTCATTCAATGAGTTTCCTTTCTTTTCATGACTATGAAAATTGT
>JAQMYF010000022.1:15969260-15985869 GCA_030014195.1 Neosilurus mollespiculum
TGTCAATAGTCATGAAAAGAAAGGAAACTCATTGAATGAGAAGGTGTGTCCAAACTTTTGGTCTGTACTGTATGTTCATTTATAGATCACAGGCTAGTACCCATTTGTCGGCCTGCTACTTGCAATTTACCATTTTGTGCATTTCTGAAAGCTTGTGACTCCCCTAATAATTACTGAAACTTTGCATACTAACAGAACAGGACCCACTCTGGCAGAATCTGCAGAAAATTACTGTATTTGTCAAGGTTAGGTTGCTATTGATACCAAAAAGTGCAATTTCTAACAAAGAATTTTTGAATTTTTGACACAGAAAATATATTCACCACCCCTCAAAAGTATTTTATAGGAAATTTAAGCATATTTCCATGTAAAACAAACAGTGTTAAAGAAGAATAAATGTGATATGTTATTTTAGTGAGCGTCCAAAATCTGAACGGTAGGTGAAAATTTGCTCATCTTGCGAGCCCCTGAATATGTGGACAGTTATGAACTTTACCATATGCAACATGTATATCAGATCTAGCAACACACAGAATTTCAGCCTTGTTGCTCATTTCCTTCATACTTAAGCATCATCTTGACATTTTTGCTTTTTTTTTTTTGCATTTTGCTTGTGAATTTGTTCCAAATTTTGAAATATTTGCATAAAATATGCATAAATATTTTGTATGAGATCAGAATATAGTCTCAAACTGGTATGCAGAGTTTTAGCTCTATACAGTACTTATTAGGGGAGTTACAGGGTTTCAAAAATGCCCAAAATGGTAAATTGTAAGTCGCGGGCCGACAAATGGGTACCAACCTGCGATCTTTACAGGAACATATCTCGGAAAGTTTTTGAACTAGGACCTTGAAATTTTGCATATGTTCATTATGATATCCTTTCCTAAATGTTCTCTGAAGCTTATTTATGTGAAACCTTCACAGAACACAGACCCACTTAATGTTTTGGTTTGTCCTATAAAAACATGAGTTGAGGCAACTGGACTTCTTTTTGTGGTTTTTGAAGACGTTTAGCTTTTAATCCAAAAAGCCTCATCTGTTTTACCATTACATTTCCATGACCTGGATGATTGAACACACTTGTTGAGTTTAGTGAGAACAAAGTAAAAACAAATAACAATCTTGAATAAAGTTGTGATTGAAAGATATCATAAAAAAAAACTGTTTGTTGGAGCTTCCTGATCAGTACAGTATTTCTGGCATCACAAATTTGCAAGTGGCCTTATGTGAACTTTCCGGATATTTACAACTGTCTGATAAAGTATCCTGGCCTTCACCCACACACACACACACACACACACACACACACAAACCTACACGAATACAGTTATCACTCATGGAATTTCACAGGAATCATCAGCTTGTTTGATGAAAGTTACATCATTCCAACGTGGAGGAGACAAACCCCACAGTGGTTGTGCTCAAACAAGAAGCAAGGATATGTGAAAACGCTCACTGTACTTGCATGACCAGGTAAATTGGATTGAGTTTAATGCAGATAATATTAACCCTGCATGCAGACTGTAGATTACATTTGACATGTATGTTTTGTTGCCATCAAAGGCATTCGATATAATGCTGGTATCGGTTCTCAAATTGCAAAATTCAAATAAAAAGAGCGCTATCACTTTGTGGGATGTTTGAATCATGCTATTATCTCTAGGAAAAAACTTATCCAAGTTTTGTTATGGATATGGTAGCTGTTTAAATTGAATTGAAAAGACTGGTTGAAATCCCTGTGGGACACTGGTTTAAAAAAAAAAAAAAAAAAATATATATATATATATATACATATATATATATATATATATGGAAATCCTCATCTACAATCTCTTTCTTAAATCTACAAAAATTGCATGTGTGCATTCTCTGCTGTCAAAAGTTTGCCCTCTGTTCAAAACAGTGATTAAGTCTAAATTCTCATTAAAAATTATGTAGGATATTAGAACATATTCCTAATTGAATTCTGATTAAGCTTTAGGCCATTCTGTGCCGAGTAAATTTTGTTTGGAAGGCCTGGTTTGAAGAATGGGCTTGCTAAATATCCATCAGCAATTGCAATTGCTTGTAACATTGTTTAGCTACACTGGATTCGCCATTTTGGAGACATTCCACTTTAGTCTACATCTTAAAAGTCTTGTTAATTTGCAAATTTTGTGAGCTTGGCAACAACACGTCCAAGATTTGTAATTTTAAATACACTTTCAAGTGTTGGGGCTCAGGTCATAGTCCGATCCTTGGTTGGAATCTGGGGGATCACAGAATAATTGGGTACTTGGAAGTCTGTGCATTTGTTCGTACACTTTTTGCACAATTTGAAGGAAGCCTAAGTTTTGGACCCTAAATGCATACCTTGCAGGTTTCCATAAAATTTCCACAATTTACAAATTTACACAATTTTCTCCAAGATCAATAAAGTATTCTGATTCTGATTAAATTAGCAGAACCCTTGTATAGATGACTATTATAATCCTAACTTTGTTCACATTTTCCCCCCATAAATCTGTCATTTTGTCAAAATTAGATTTTCATTCTATTATACGACTCAGAAAATGATAGCTTTAAAGTTAGATTTCTCAACTAATATGGTTCCAATTTTAACCAGTAAGGATTTTTTTTTTTTAACCATCTTTCTTATTGTCAGAAAGCAAAGGTCCAAGAAAAAAAATGTCAAAGTGTCTATACTTGGCTAGCCAAAAAAAAAAGAAAGAAAACAAAATAAAATAGACATTGTTGGTCATATAAATCAAGTAACAGAAATGAGAATGTATTCACTGACCTGTTAATCCTCACTGTAAATTGATTGTGGTCTGAAGAGTCCCACAGCAAATCCGTAAAACAGATGCCTGAATCTTTAACATAACATTTTACGCACCCAGGGACACAACACCCAACTTACGTTTTGTTTCCAGGGAATAGGATGTGGACATGTCAATTCCATTAGGGCAAGATACTGGCAATAATAACAGTATACGGGTTTAAAACTTACAAATCAGTTATAAACTAATGGACTTTGAAGTAAAATAAGTTTGACCACATCTGCACAATAACGCTGCATTACGTTTACACACATCAGACAGGCGTCTGGTCGTTAACATGATCGCGTGCTACATATCTCAGTGCATTTAATACATAACACATCTGTGTTGACTGTTTGTTCAGTGTCACTCCCGCCCCACTTTCCGCAGTACGATGGCGGCCCCCGTGTGAGGATTTCGGACTCATTTTTATCTTTTTCTCAGAGAAGGTTACAGAATGGAGTGTATTGACGGGTACAGATATAAAGTATGCATGCAGGCTTTTCTTAAGTTTGGCTTTAGTTCCCCTTTATATAATTCGTGACCCAAACAGAGCAGCGATTCTTTTGTTTGGGTTGGTCAAAACGCAGCGGGTTGTGACGTCACAGGTCAACCTGGGCTAACACTTGAGAAGCATCCCCCTTCCCCGAGTGTAAAAAGCGCGCGCAGCCCCTGCTGGTGTATGTGAGAAACCCCGCAGCTATGTGTGAGGAAAGCCCCGCGTGAAGGTAGCCGCCATTTTGGTGTCTGATGAACAGTAGCTGTATTGGTGCGGAGTCTTCAGACTCGCTCTCTTTTCTTTTTTAATATTTAATCACATTTCTCCCCCCTTTCCCTCTGAATTACACTTTTCTGTCCATAGCACCTTATTGTCCACCACCGCAGGGTAAGTGCGCGTTCGCTCTGTGTGGTTATGCTGTGTGTGTGTGTGTGAGAGAGAGAGAGAGGGAGAGAGAGAGTGTGTGTGTATTTAAACACTCCGGCTTTGTTCGGCTTCAGTGTTTGGAAACAATGTGGAGCAGCCGGCTTCTGCAAAATGGACACCGGGGCTAGCATTAGCGCCCCTTAGCTAACACAACAAACAGGTCGTGTTTAAGTACAGCCACTTTCATTTAACCATGAAATACGTTTTATTTTACTGGCCGGAAATAATTTACAGTATTTGATCCGGACCTGTGAAATGTGTATCAGCGAGCTGAGGTAAACTAGCTTGGTTAACGCTAGCATAGCATAAAACGGCTAGCAAGCAACCATAGCGACGTAACATTTAACGTTTTAATACCCCAGGACGTATTTCCCCCCACGGTTTCCTTTTGCAGACATGTTATCAGACCTGAATATTCACCGTGATTTAATCTGATGTAGCAGTGCACAGTGTGTAAACATCTTCATTCAGCACCAACCTCATTTAGGACACGGCCCCTCAAGGCTCTGAGCTTCATTAGCCTACGGCTGATTAGTGACCTTGTGTGTGTGTGTTTGAGAGTTTTTAGTGCATGCTTCAGTGTTTATTTCTGCTCTGACACGTTATTTCTTTTAGATTTGGAGTACAGCCTAGCGTGGATTTAGGATTGATCACTTAATTTGAAACACAGCCTCTAGGACATGTGGAGATGCTCTGTAGTGCTCAGTGGTGCATCACTTCAGTTTTTTTTTTTTTGGTCCAGACCTCTGTTTGGAACACAGCCACGTGTACATTAATTATGAAAGGAGTTAATAGTTTAACCTTTTTTGGGCACAGGCGTGCATCTTGTGTGATCGTCTCTCAGTGCTGATCCTCTCTGGGGTGTGTGTTTCTGTTACATCCACAGATTTGTGATATCATGGCATCGGATCACGTTAACGGTAATGGCACGGAAGAGCCCATGGACACATCGTCTGCCACCACACATTCAGAGAGCTTCCAGTCTTTACTGCAGGCCGGGTTACCTCAGAAAGTCGCTGAGAAACTCGACGAAATCTACATTGCAGGTGAGAAAGCTGTAGTAACGACGGCACACCTTCTCATCTTTAGTACGGGTTAATTATTACAATCACATGGGGGTGTGATAAGGGCTTATTACACACAATGGCATTTGAGGGTCTTAGAAATGTCACAGGGTACCTACTGGTCATGTGACCTATTGATCACAAGCCATGCCTTTACAGTGTGTATCCCCTTCGCCGGAGTGATGATCACTGTGTGAACTCTCTCCGAGTGACCGAAGTTGCACTGCTGTGTGCTGATCACATCTGACTGAAGAAAGGGTTAATCAGTGAGATTATTCCCTGCCTTTCCCCTGTGCTATTTATGCTGACCAACCTGTGTGTGTGTGTGTGTGTGTGTGTGTAGGCCTGGTAGCACACAGTGACCTGGATGAGAGAGCTATAGAAGCTCTGAAGGAATTTAATGAAGAGGGAGCGCTCCAGGTTCTGCAGCAGTTTAAAGAGAGTGACCTGTCGCATGTGCAAGTAAGTGAGAGAGAGAGAGAGAGAGAGAGAGGAGGACAGACCTGATTTATCACTGATAGCATGTATTGATGATGTCATGTGTTTCAGAATAAAAGTGCCTTCCTGTGTGGTGTGATGAAGACGTACAGACAGAGAGAGAAACAGGGGACCAAAGTTACTGAATCCAATAAGGGACCAGACGAAACCAAAATCAAAGTACGGTCCCCCTCATATCGTGCACACATAGACATTAAATTGTCATATGGAACTCTGATAATTAATGTTAACTGTAGCTATAAGTGGATAAAAGTGTGATATTATTCCGTTTTTTTTTTTTTTTTTTTTTTTTTTCAGGCTTTGCTTGAGAGAACTGGCTACACACTTGATGTCACCACAGGACAGAGGAAGTATGGAGGACCACCACCAGAGAGTGTGTATACAGGTCCGCAGCCCACCATTGGGACAGAGGTAACAGACTTTACGCCAGCACTAGGAAATTATGTAGTAACGAGTACTGTAGTGTGGACACTGTTTTAACTCATCAATTTGTAATAAAAAAAAATCCACAGAGGCTTTCGAAATGATGATTTGTTCTGTCCCGGAGTAACACGTGTTACACTGATTGCAAAACCGCTAAGATCTGACTGGATGGCCTCTGTATCATATTATAGTTTGTGTGTTGCATCATCACTAGTGACTGTAAGGTCAGATGTTTATCAGTATAGCTGAGGGTGCATTTGTGTGGGTAGATCTTTGTGGGGAAGATCCCACGGGACCTGTTTGAGGATGAGCTGGTGCCGTTGTTTGAGAAGGCGGGGCAGATTTGGGACCTGCGACTGATGATGGATCCTCTCAGCGGTCTAAACCGGGGATATGCCTTCATCACGTTCTGCACTAAAGAGGCTGCACAGGAGGCCGTAAAACTGGTCAGTCACCACACACAGACTGATTATTCTCTTTTAGCTTTATTCCTGTTGTACTGCAGTACCCTACCACTGGTGGCACTTAAGAAGATAAACTATAATGTCTCTGTGTGTGTTCAGTATAACAATCGTGAGATTCGCCCAGGGAAACACATTGGTGTGTGTATATCAGTGGCCAACAACCGCCTGTTTGTGGGTTCCATCCCCAAGAGCAAGACAAAAGAACAGATCCTGGAGGAGTTCTCTAAAGTCACAGGTGACCCTCCTGTCCTCTGTACTGTTCTTGGTTTGACAGTGCCTCCTCGTGTGATCATGTGATTAACACTGTTCTCCTGTGTCCCCCGGCAGAGGGACTGAACGATGTGATCTTGTACACTCAGCCGGACGACAAGAAGAAGAACCGGGGCTTCTGTTTCCTGGAGTACGAGGACCATAAATCTGCGGCTCAGGCACGGCGCAGGCTGATGAGCGGGAAGGTGAAGGTATGGGGTACGTTGGTGACGGTGGAGTGGGCTGACCCCATTGAGGACCCTGACCCTGAGATCATGGCCAAGGTGAGGGATTAAAAAAAAAATGCATTTATTGTGGTCATAGTTACAAACCTGTCTGAACCTCATCACCTGGCATCTTGATGTCTCTCCAGGTGAAGGTGCTGTTTGTGAGGAACCTGGCGAACAGTGTGACTGAGGACATCCTGGAGAAAACCTTCAGTGAGTTTGGGAATCTGCAGCGGGTGAAGAAGCTGAAAGATTACGCCTTCGTACACTTTGAAGATCGCGACGGTGCTGTGAAGGTATCTCTTGTCTGTGAAGGAAATAAGGGGGGGGGTCCTCACAAGACCTGTGAGTGAGGTCTAGCTATTTTTGGAATTACAGGTGGTCAGCACCTGATTACTTGAGTGAGAAATAGAGATGGTGCTTATGTAAAGTGTGTTTGGTGCAGGCATTGGAAGAGATGAACGGGAAGGAGCTGGAGGGTGAAACTGTGGAGATTGTGTTTGCAAAGCCTCCTGATCAGAAGAGGAAAGAACGCAAAGCACAGAGACAAGCAGCTAAAACGCAAGTGTAAGTGTGGGTGTGTCTGTGGGGTACAGCACTAAATCAGTTCATACATACACCTTCCCTCTGTCACTTGTATTACAGTGTGAATTTTGCTCCCCTTTACAGGTATGATGAGTATTACTACTACAGTCCCCCTCACGTACCTCCTCCTCCTCCCAGAGGGCGTGGTAGGGGTGGAGCCAGAGGTGGTTATTCATACCCTCCTGATTATTACAGTTATGAAGACTACTACGACTACTATGGCTACGACTACCATGGTTACCGCGGAGGCTATGAAGAGCCCTACTATGGCTACGATGATTTCCCAGGGCGGAGTCAGCGTGGACCAAGGGGTGGACCCAGAGGGGGACGTGGGGCGGGGCCTCCCCGAGGCAGGCCTGGGTTTCCCCAGCGTGGTGGCGCAGGAGCGGCTGGAGGAGGAGGCGCAAGGAGGAGAGGAGGCGGGGTTCGAGGGGTACGTGGCCGCGGTGGGAATGTAGGAGGCAAACGCAAAGCTGATGGCTACAGCCAGCCCGATTCCAAACGCCGGCAGATTAATAATCATAATTATAACAGTAATCAGAACTGGGGTTCACAGCCGATCGCGCAGCAGCCGCTGCACGGTGCCGATAGTTACGGCTACAAATCTGACCAGGAGTTTTATCAGGATTCGTATGGCCATCAGTGGAAGTAAACCCAAATGTAGGGCTTTGTTTTTGGTTTTGTTCTCTTTCTCTTTTTTATTTTTTAATTTTTTTGATTGGGCTTCATATAAAACATGTCAAGCTTTCAAAACATGCTTCTTGTACATATTTTTTAAAGCTCCTCTTGGACTTCCTGTCACACTCCTTCCACACACTGGGTTATGATTTATTTTGTAATTTGTTTGATGATTAAGTCCTTCCTTTTAATCAAATTTGGAGAAAAAAAAGATATAAACCTATACAATGTGCTGAATCTTGTCTATTGGCTATTTCATGTATGTTTCTATAGCAGGTTTTTGGTCTTCATGTTTTAAGTAGGAACACAAACAAGGGAAAAAAAACAAAAGATTCAAACCAAAAGAAAACAAAAAAATTGCTCTTTGTATGTTAATGCTAGTAAAAGTAGCGTGTCTTGTTTTCTTTACATTTTGGCTTGTAATCCTTTTGCTGTCTGTCTGCTGCTCTAAATAAAAACATACACGCATAACCGTGTACAAAACTCAAAAAGAACAGGTTGTGTTTCAAATTCATGTTTCGGCAAAAGAAAAGGAAAAAAAGACAAACTCCACAAATCCCTCTCTCCTCAAATTTCTTTGCAAATTTTGACCAAAGCACCTTGTTGGATGAAAAGGACGTCAGGTTTGCCTTCATTAGCCTGTCTGTCTGTCTCATTCTCTCTGCATGCCTCAGATTTCTGTACGTATATCCACTCGCACATTACTCGCTCCACAGGCCCTGTGTGTGATTGTGGTGCTGTACGGAGGATTTTTAAAATTATTTTAAACACACTTCCCTCTCCATGATTTCGTGCGAAAATGCACGTTCTGCCCCAAATTCTACTCAATATTGAACCATTGTAGTAATCCATGTCCTGCATGACCCTTTCCTCTATTTTGTGTTCTGTTTCTTTTTTTCTCTCTCTCTACTACCCTGCTGCTGTTGACTAAGGTTTGCAGTGCTGCTGGTGTCCAGCAGGGGGCAGAGAAGGGGCTGTGAGAGCTGTGCATGCTCTTAGCAGGAGTGACTGAGTGCTCTGATTGGTCTAGTGTTTCCTCTGTTTATGTATTCAGCTGATCTCTTTGTGTTGTGTGTGTGTGTGTGTGTGTGTTCGTTCATAAATGTGGATCTAATCATTCTTCCTCTTGTCACCTGACTAGCAGGGAAAGGCCTTGAGAACGGCGCTGACAAACCCCTCTGAGTGAAGAGCGGCTCGTTAAAGCGCAGCTTCCTCTCAGACGACACCGGAGGACACGGCGGTAAGATGCACTTCCTGCCGTCCCAAGTTCTGCTTCCTGCCTTACAGGAGACAAAAAAAAAAAAACCCTGCCACCTACACACACCATGAGCCATGAGTTCACTTTAACGCTTCCTGTGTCCAAAAACGGCACCCTGTACACTACACTCTGCAAACTCTGTGCACTATGAATGCCCGCATTGGGCATGTCCCAAACCATGCACTACATACACTATACAGTCCTGTGTGAGTGCATTCCAACCATGCACTATACAGACCACCAGTGATCCTTTGTAGGTATTCCCCATCCACCTCATACACTTTACAGTTGACCAGTGGTCCAGTGTGAGTGCATTCCAACACCATACAGTCCATGAACACTGGGGGTGTTCCAAACCAAATACCCCACAAATTATACAGTTCACTGCTGGTCCATTGTGGGTGTGCCCCAATTACGCACCTCACACATTATTCAGTTTATTATTGGTCCTGTGTGTGTGTGTGTCTGTGTCCCAACCACACACCATACACAATACAGTCCACCTTCAGTTCACTGGGGATGTGTCCCAAACTAAATGCTCTATACACTACACTTCACCATTGGTCCAGTGTGTGTGTGTCGGTGTCCCAACCACACGCCATACGCAGTACAGTCCACCTTCAGTTCACTGGGGATGTGTCCTAAACTAAATGCCCCATACATTATACAGTTCCCCCATACATTGGTCCAGTGTGGGTGTGCCCCCAATCACACACTATATTGCTATACAGTCCACCACATTGGCAGTTCATTGCAGCTGTGTCCCAAATCACACACCTCATATACTGTACAGTCAACAGGTGGTACAATGAAAGTTTGACAACCACACTCCTCATAAACAGTAGAGTCCACAGTCTTAAGGTCCCCATCCCATGCGCTATTCAGTCCACTGTCAGTCCAATGTAGGCATGTCCCAACCACACATCCAATGCACTATACAGTCCACTCCCTGTCTATTTGGGCGATGACCCAATGATTATCGCAGTACATCATGGGTATTTCATTATATATCTGCTGTCACTGTTTGGTGGCAGTGCAGAGCACTATGTAGTGAGCAGGGTGCTATTTCAAATGTGTTGTTTAATTCCCCCAAAGAGCCGAGTGGAGGAGTTTCTCATTCTGTAAATAAATCTTTGCACTATTTTATGTAATTTTAAAAAAATATATATCTACATTGTGTTTACTGCAGATCTCCATGTTGGTGCTGTAGATAGAAAGTGTGCACTAGTCATATTATGAACATGTGAACAGATCACTTGAGAAGTGATAAAGGAGTTTTACACTGTGTGTGTGTGTGTGTGTGTGTGTGTGTGTGTGTGAGGGAGAGAGTGAGTTGCGTCTGAGGCTTTGACGCGGAGATCTCCACTCTTTTTCTTTTTTTGGCATCATTTTTTTAATTATTGTAATATTTAATGTCTTAGGTGGCCTAAGCAGTGTAAAGTGGTTCCATTGTGAACCTGAGTTTATGTTTCTGATAAATTGTGTAAAAGTTTTTATCTACCTCAGTGTGGAGGTCATGTACAGACACTTTACTGAGCACACGGGGCTTTTCTACCGATTTCTAAGCGTTATTTATGCACAGGGATGACGGCCTGCCATCTGTCTGCTGTATTATATTTCGTTCGTCCCATGCCCAAATGACTGAGTGAGTGTGTGTGTGTGTGTGCAAAAAAAAGAGAAACTCGGACGTCGAGTCTAAACACGCCTGGCCTTGCATTCCTCTCAGAGTGTGTTATAATGATATTTTTGGATAAAGCTTTAGTGTCTGGTTTGGCTTACACAAACTGAGTATTTTATTTTTAACATGATTTCCGTTTTTGTTTGTTTAGTAAGGTGCTTAATTAGACATGCACAACAGGCGCCATGTTAAAGGGAAAGTTCAGCATTAGGACATACGCAGAGTGATCACCTGGTGACACTAGGGGCAGTAGTGTGCTCCTCTTATTCAGCAACTTAATAATCATTAGCACGAGCCCAGTTACAAGTCGTTCTGCATGTCAGTTACACACTTCAGCAGCAGACAGGAAGTGATGTCAGCAACCCGTATGTTTGCTGTGGGATGTCATGATGCTGTATTTCCTTACAGGTGCCACTTTTATTTTATGTCTAATAAACCTACAGCCATGTCAATTCTGGGGTGTGTTAGTATAGCGTTGTTGGCACACATGCTGGTGTGTTCCATATTTAACAGGGTAAATCAGGAGAATATGTTGACTTCCTGTTAGACTGTGTTTTATTTAAAGATGTCAAATTTTCAAAACTGTTGACCCCTGGTGCTTTTTCTTTTTTTATATATATACATTTTTGCAAATAAAATGTTTTTTTACAGGAGGAGTGGTTTGTGTGTGTTTGTGTAGTTCATCTGAAGTTATTACAGACCCCAGAACAGGAAAAACTAAATATTACTGCAGAAGTTTTATGAAATGAAGTATAGGATAAAAACCTGTGATGGCAAATAACTGCATGAGATGCTTTCCCCAACGGGCACTGCTCACTTTGTTTTGCCTTTGCCTGCCTTGTGGGTGTGGCTGTGAGACTTTATTACATATTTGCTTTCTCAGATTAGCAAAGTCAGCTAATAATATTTGCTACATTGAACAATGATAAGTTTTTCTTAAATTTTTTAAGTTTTGAGCAGAGAATCGAAGAAATGTTGGACTGCACATGTGTTATAGGACTGGTGCAAGGATATTACAGTGTGTGCCTTTATTTTTGGCCAGGCCAAGTATTTACAGATATAATATAGAACCTTATCAGCCACAGATCTACTGTTGATGTGTCAGACTCATTCTAGCTGGCCTGTATAACATTCATGACTACAAAAATCTCATCCCTGATGACGAGAGAGATTTAATTTGAAATGATGTAATTTGGAGTAATGCAGGTTTCCAGTGCTCAAGAACCATCAGGCAATAAAGGAATTTCTTTCACCATGTTCCCCCTTAATCCAACTGAGGAATTCTTGTCAACATGGAGGTGAAGGGTGTATGTTCCCAAGTGCCTCTGCTGGCTGGCATGAATGTGGTGTGAAGACATCACTTCAGACTCCTGCAGAGGGAGGATTCAACATTCAAGGAGATATTTTCCACACAGCATTGATAGGGAAGATATCTGCTGTGATATGGATGAAACTCTGGCCTGACACACAGCAACGTCAAACTTTCCTGTGAGTTGGCCTGTGTATGTGTGGCTCTGCTCAAGAGGTGTTCCTTATGTTTGTTTTTGCTGTAAATGTGGAATTTTTCATCTATGCACTGCAGTGCTGTAAAACAGGGCATGGTGGCATAGTGATTAGCACGTCCACTTCACAGCAAGAAGGGCTGGGTTCGAGCCCCGACTTCTGTGTAGAGTTCTCCCCATGCCTGCGTAGGTTTTTTCCAGGTACTCAGGTCTTCTCTCACAGTCCAAAGTCAGGCAAAATTGCCCCTAGGGTGTGAGTGGTTGTGTGTGTGTTGGCCTTGTGATGGCCTGGCAAGCTGTTAAGGGTGTAGCTTGTTTTCACCCACTATTGGTTGAGATGAGCTCCAGCCTCCCTATGACCCTAATAGGATTAAGCAGTGAGTGAGTGATGTAAAGGCCTTTCTTTTCTTTATAACAATGTCAACAAAGTGCAGTAAAAACAGTACAGTCTGGTTTAAAACTTTTGAATCATATCCACTCTTATCAATCCCCAACACACAGTGATGTAACTATTTTAGTATTGAAATCTCTAAACCACACAAGAAAAGATTGCTACCTTTTTCAGTCAGTCTTACGGAAAGCCTAGTCATGGTTTTCTTTCCAAAAATATTTAGCAAATTATATTGACAAGGGCAGTGATGGCTCAGTGGTTAAGGCTCTGGGTTACTGCTCGGAAGGATTGAGGTTGAGGTCCCAGTACCACCACCATGCCGCTGCCGCTGGGCTCGTGATCAAGGCCCTTAATGATCAGTTGTATAAAAATGTAAGATGTTCTGGATACTGATGTCTGCCAAATGCCAAAAATGTAAATGCACAACATGATGAATCGTTCTGACTATCTTGTTCAGGTTTATTGGCATAAATATTTACCTTTCAGATTCAAAAATGAAGTCTAGTGTAAGCGTTAACGAAGATCCAAGACATGAACTGAAGAAAACTATAACACAGGAGTAAGCTGTTATGTCTAATATATAAAGAAATGTAAAATATCATTTTAATATGATGTGTGATTGTTTATTTATTTATTTATTTATTTGCAACGAATTTTCGAGAAAGCTGACACTCGCTGCCCTGACCGGTCATGCTCACAAGAGCACTGTTGCTAGGCAACTGGAAGTCAGGCTAATGAACCAAGGCTAAGTGAGCTAGCATGTTACTGTAAGAGTTTTAACAGGCTGAGAGGGGAACTAGACCAGGAAACATCAACATTTCCACCCAGATGTGTTAGTAAATCAATGATTTAAAACACGATCATTAAATTGATACTGGTTAATTAGGTGCTGTCTTGCTGGCTAGTTAAGGTCTTGTGTGGCGCCATATTCACTGGGCTTTATGGGAAATGTAGTGTTTTTAGTCTGTGAGCGTTCAGGATATTTTAACCCCTTCAGACCTGAATTTATTCTACACAGAACAAATATACCTTTACTTATGCTTAAAGTTCAGACACCATGTTTTTAATGTTTTGTCGGTCTCCACGGGACAATTAAAAGCCCTTTTTTCTGTTTTCTTATGATGATCTCAGGTCATAATTTACAACTCTTAATTATAACAACTCAATTAGATTCGGCATTCATTCATTCATTGTCTAAGCCACTTAATCCTATTTAGGGTCGCAGGGAGGCTGGTTTTTAAACACAGCTTGCTGGGTCTTTTGTTTGTTTGTTTGTTTGTTTTTTAAAAGAAAATTAATTCTCTGCCGCTTACCCTCCTGTAAAAATTTTGACAGTAGAATGTGAAAGGCAAAATTGTAGACAGTTTGTATGAAGTGCAGTAAACACTCATAGATAATACAGTTGAGGTAATGAATTCAAGATAGCAAAACTTTTTTTCTGTGATAATGAAATAATTAATATGAGATTTAGCCCTGCGATGGCCTGGCGAGCTGTCCAGGGTGTACTCTGCCCTCGCCCAGGGTCAGCCCTGCCCTTTCCGAGACCCTATTTAGGACTAAGCGGCTCAGAAATTGAATGAATGAATAATATGAGATGACAAAACATGGTGAGGATTAGAGAAATAGGCAACATCATGTAAGAGAAGCATGTGCATTATTCACTGCGTTGAAGTCCTGATACAGGCTGAAATAACTATACCTTACTATAAATAACTCCATCACAGGAAGACAAATTAAATCATGAAATTATCATAAGAAAACAATGAAACAAATGAAAAATTTTGTTATCCCAAGAAAATTACTTTATCCCGTTAGCTCAGGAAAACAAAGAGGACAGAAATGTTCACATTTCATGTTTCCATACTCTTTTTTTCTATCAAGTTGAATAATAATAATAATAAGAAGAAGAAGAATGATAAAAATAATGATGATAATAATAACAACAATAATAAAGAAGAATGATAATGATAATAATAATAATGATAATAATAATAATATGAAGAATGATAATAATAATGATAAGTATAACAATAATAAAGAAGAATAATGATAACAATAATAATAAGAATGATAATAATGATGGTAATAATAATAATAAAAATAATAATAAAAATGATAATAATAAAAATAATAATGATAAGAATAATGATAATAAAATGATAATAGTAATAATAATAATGATAATTATAATAAGAGAAGAATAAGAATGATAACAATATTAAAAATAATTATGATCATAATAATAAGAAGAAGAAGAATGATAAGAATAATAGTAATAATAATAATAATAATAATAATGATAATTTTAAGAAGAAGAGGAAGAAGAATGATAATAACAATAATAATAATAAGAATGATAATAGTAATAATAATACTACTAATAATGATAATTAAAAGAGGAAGAAGAATGATAATAATAAGAATGATAATAATAATCATAATAATAATGAAATATTGAATTACACAATACAGTGAAATGACTGTACATTTAGACACCATGAAACAATTATTTGTTTAGAAAACATTTACTTCAAAAGTTTTGAGCATGAAGAAAAGTAACAGTACATGACGTAAGTCGTGCTTGATGACGTAGCGGACATTGCGCATGCGAAGTACAAAAGTCATGACCGATCCGGAAGTGCACGAACACAAAAATCTGTTGAATGAATAAATACACTATAAATAAATGTTATACAAACACATCCACAAGCCGGTGATGAGGCCCAACAACATTATTTCACCAAATAAAACAAACCGTCACATCTACACCTTCAGTACTGTCAGTGTAGAACCCCATCTGTGGTAGGAGCCGAGTGTGTGTGTGTGTGTGTGTGTGTGTGAGAGAGAGAGAGAGGTGTATTCGGTCCGGTTCGGGGTTTTGTCCGCAGTCGGAGGTGATTAATATCAGGGCGGATCATGAGCGACTTTTTCTCTCTGGCGGACTGCGATGTGATCGGCTTTGATCTGGATCACACACTGTGCCGGTATCATCTGAAGGAGACGTGCATGGTGAACTCTCTCTCTCTCTCTCTCTCTCTCACACACACACATCTGCTGCAGAGTGAATGTGGTTACAATAGTTAGGGCCGCATGTTCTTCATCATCCTCATCCTCAGGGTGATGGAATGCAGGGTGCACACAGCTTGAGCAACCTTACAGTTTAAGTGTGTGTGTGTGTGTGTGTGTGTGTGTGTTTGCAGCTAATATATGACAGTTTTGCCCGATATCTGGTGGAGTATAAAGGTTATGATAAAGAATTGCTGAACGTGACTTCAGACACCTGGGACTTCTGGTGAGTCTCTCTCTCTCTCTCTCTCTCTCTCTCTCACACACACACACACACACTGGTGTAACTATACTGTCATTAAGCAGGTCATTCAAGGTAAAGTGTTATACACAGTGTATGTAAATTGTATACACAGTTTCCTCCGGGATAAATAAAGTATTCTGATTTTGATTCAGAAAGAGCAGATTTATAATCAGCAGTCATTTTGTATGAGATTCATAAACTCAGAGATGATTCACACACTGTGTGTGTGTGTGTGTGTGTGTGTGTTTGTGTAGTTTTAAGGGCTTGGTGGTGGATTTAGAGGATGGTAACCTGATCAAGCTTGCTGAGGATGGAACAGTACTCCGGTAAAAAGGACGCTGTGTTTATGAACTCTGTATTTAATCTGATACAGCATTAACACAACATTAACACAACATGAACACCTGTCCCAATACAGCATGAACACAACATTAACACAACATGAACACCTGTCCCGATACAGCATTAACACAACATTAATACAGCATGAACACCTGTCCCGATACAGCATGAACACCTGTCCCGATACAGCATTAACACAACATTAACACAGCAT
>JAQMYF010000022.1:15987335-15998496 GCA_030014195.1 Neosilurus mollespiculum
ACCTGACCTGATACAGCATTAACACCTGACCCGTTACAGCATTAACACCTGACCCGTTACAGCATTAACACCTGACCCGTTACAGCATTAACACCTCTTCTGATACAGCATTAACACCTTTTCTGATACAGCATTAACACCTGACCTGATACAGCATTAACACCTGACCTGATACAGCATTAACACCTGACCCGTTACAGCATTAACACCTGACCCGATACAGCATTAACACCTGACCTGATACAACTTTAACACCTGACCTGATACAGCATTCACACCTCTTCTGATACAACATTAACACCTGACCCGATACAGCATTCACACCTCTTCTGATACAGCGTTAACACCTGACCTGATACAGCGTTAACACCTGACCTGATACAGCATTCACACCTGACCTGATACAGCATTTTCCCCGACCTGTTACAACATTAACCCCTGACCTGATACAATATTAACACAGCATTAACACCTGACCTGATACAACATTAATCCCAGACCTGTTACAACATTAACCCTTGACCTGTTACAACATTAACACCTGACCTGATACAGTATTAACACAGCATTAACCCCTGACCTGATACAACATTAATACAACATTAACACAAAATTAACACCTGATCTGATACAGTATTAACACAGCGTTAATACCTGACCTGATACAGTATTAACATGACATTAACACAGCCTTGATGCCTGAGCTGATACTGTATTAACACAGCATTAACACCTGAGCTGATGTGACAGTCTTTGTGTTTATGTGACTTCAGGGCAACTCATGGAACACAACAACTGAGCTCAGAGGAGATTATAAAGCACTATGGTCCAAAAAGGGAATGGAAACATTTCAACAGCCTCAACACCACATTCACACGATCTGGTACCATGCATACACCTGTCCCTTTATAACCTGACCTGAGAGCTTAACCATTACACAGTCAGTAGGTGTATTCTAACTCGTGCTGTAACTATGACAACCAGCATGGAGGATCTTACGTAGACAGCACATTTTATCAGCCAAAGTTTAAATCAGTGTTCACACACAACACTTCTGTGCCTCAGTTTAATGTGAATGTGGCACACAGACACACACACACACAGCAATTTTTTTTGTTGATAGTGTTTGCACTATGTGTTAATAAAATATAGTGTCTTATTAATAACAGTTATAAATGAGTTAAGCCTTTTGGGTTGTTGTCATGGCAACCTAGACTTACAGTTTGAGGTACCATAGTGGTGGGTACTCCAAGACTACAAGGGAAGCTCTGCATCCTCTAAAATATCATTAAAGATTTTGTCGGATGTGTACTGTTGTATTTATATTACTATTACAAAGAAAGTACTACAACACATTCATGGCCTGTTCTTTCAGAATCAGAAATAATTTCTTGCAAAATTAATGTAGAGTAAAAAAAAATGTAAATATATTATACTATAATATTTATTTTTGCCCTCATACCTTCCTGTTGAAGCATGATTCATTAAAACCCATTGAAGCACAGCATCTCTGGAGTCCTTTGGCATTCAGGACATGCTCTGCTTTCAGTGCAACAAAGCGAGATGCTTACTGGACAAATGTTTAAAAAAATGTCCTGGCCCTGAAATCTCAGCTTCTCCTGGTTTCCATGAAAACTGGGAGGGTCTGGACGATGGAGTGCTGCATGACGAGGAGAACCTGTTAGTTCAATTCAGTTCAGTTAAGTTTTATTTGTATAGTTTTATTTTATAATTCACATTGTCACAAAGCAGCTGTAAATGGTAAAAACAAATTTGGTAAAGAATTTAAACATTTCTCTACAAACCCCAATCAGCAAGCCTGCAGTAACCGTTGCAAGGAAAAATGCCCTCAGTTAGTAGCACCATCAGAGCTTCTCAAGTTTATTTGGACATGCATTTCTAATAAGAAACTGCTGCTTATAGTCTGTTTTTGCTCACGAAATAGCTTACTGTTTTCATTTGTACATGTCCTACTGTAACTTAATACATTAATACATGAATACATCATGTTGGCTTTGAACGTATTGGAATTTCTTTATTTTTCATATTTCTGCAGCTAAATACTACTTTTATGATAATTACTTTGACCTTCCGGGAGCTTTGCTCTGTGCTCGAGTGGTTGACATGTTGAACAAGGTAAGGACAAGAACATGTGTGGTACATTTCTTTCATTTCTATGCAGAATCGGTTTATTCTACATATAAAGTTATTTTTTTTTAATAAACAGAAAGGAAAGAAAGTTACAGCAGACTTTTGGAAGGATATGGTGGCTGCCATTGATCACAACTACAACACGTCTGCTTTCAGAGGTATTCCGTTCATTTCATCGAACTAACCTTTAGTTAAGGAGAAAAAAATAATGAATATATTCTGAAAAAAAAGGTACAGGGGATTTTTTTAAATCAGCACTTTGAGTGTGAAAAACAGTGCAGATAAATCTTCATGAAGAACACTCAGACACCCTTGACACTTTAACCTTTATTTCTGGTTGATCACAATGAAGTACATAATGTGTTAGGCTTCATGCAGTATCAATACTGCAAATAAATGCATACTTTTTTATTTCAATATATTTTGATATATATAGAATTTGGTGTTCCAGAAATTTTAAAGGGAAAAAAAAATCAAGTTTCATAGACAGAAGCACACAAGTGAACATATTAAAACCTGTAAAAGCAACTACAGAGCACCCTGTTCCTGTATGATTTAGCACTAAGTGAATTCAGTGTTTTTTTTCTTGAAATAAAAAAGGTTACATCTTTTCTTGCACATGGACAGACATTTGGTTGACAAAATACATGTATTGCTAAATATGGAAAGACTGTGTGGAACGTTTTTCAAAGAAAACTAAAAATTTACTTTAAAAAACGAGGTTTTATTTAGCATCTCGATCACGTTGAGGCAATCAAGAAACCAGTGAAAGAACAGTGGACATTATCATCAGCGTAGATGCCATTGGACTGGTCATCCGGAACCTGGACATAGACAGAATCGCCCATATGGAGCATGAGTACAGTACTACCTGACATCTGATCCAGGAAACCCTTATTATACTCATCATAGGAGAACACGACTGGCTCATTGTTTTTGTAAAGTGCAACCAGGGCGTTAGCCCCATTGACATGCATGTGGAAAACAAAGTAGTAAAATCCTGGAACCTGACAAGTAAACACACCAGTGCTAGGGTCATAGTGGTTCTCTCCATTGTACACAATCTGATCGAATACAATTGGTGTTCCTGCGTTAGGGTAAGCTCTGGTCAAGAGTGCAGTAAAGGCTGACATGGGTGACTTAATCAGCTCATGACTGACAGGGATCACCTCAGATTTCATGGGCATGCTTTTTTCATTATAATAAACAATCTCACCTGGTGGACCAGGTGGGCCAGGGGGTCCAGCTGTACCTGGGCGACCGTCCTGACCTCTGACACCAGGGTTTCCTGGAGGACCTTGTGGGCCAGAAAGCCCTTTTGTTACAAGTCCTGCTGGGCCAGGGGGTCCAGGAGGTCCAGAAATACCTTTGGCTCCTGGGGCTCCATTTAATCCTGCTGGCCCCATTGGTCCTCTTGCGCCAGGAAGACCATTTTCACCCCTGCTACCAGGCATACCTTGTGGACCAGTATGGCCTTTCATGCCTGTTGGACCCATAGGTCCTGGACTACCCGGTGCCCCTGTATAACCTCGTTCACCTTTGGGACCCTGATATCCTGTTGCACCAACAGGCCCTTGAGGACCTGAAGCGCCTGGAATACCTGGTTTGCCTGTAAAACCCTGTGCCCCTTGATCTCCTTTTTGACCTTTTGCGCCGGGTGCCCCAATAATACCTGCATCACCTTTTTGTCCCTGTCGCCCTGTTTCACCTGGAAATCCCCTATCACCCTGTGAACCAACTGGACCCCCTGGCCCAACAGCACCTGGCTGACCTGTAAAACCAATTGCACCTGGTTCTCCTTTTTGTCCTGGTGTACCTGAGGTACCAGGGGCACCTCTGTTTCCTGGAATTCCAGGTGCTCCAGGTTTGCCAACACCTGGAAGACCAGGAGCTCCAGGTTGTCCAGCTGGTCCCTGAAAACCTTTATGTCCTATTGGGCCAGGTAATCCTGGGGCACCATTTTGACCTGGCTTACCTGGTGCTCCTATACCCGGAGGTCCTGCATGCCCCTTTGGACCTTGCTCACCCATTGGACCTGGAGCCCCATCTCTGCCTGGCATACCTGACTTTCCAGGTTCCCCAGGGTATCCAGATGGACCAGGCTTTCCAATTCCTGGTTGACCAGGCTGACCTGGAGGACCCACTGGACCCATTGGGCCAGGTCCTCCAGGACGTCCTTGCACACCATGAGCTGCTTCACCTTTCTGTCCAGGTAGGCCAGGGTTCCCTGGAAGTCCTCTTGCACCAGGTTCTCCCCTAGGCCCCGTTTCCCCAGGTAAACCATGAGGCCCTGTCTTCCCAGGTGCAGAGAAACCAGCAGGACCTGGGCTGCCAGGGGCCCCTGGAGATCCTCTTGCTCCTTGGGGTCCTACTGGTCCAGGATGTCCTCTTTCTCCAGGCATTCCATTAATACCTGGTTTTCCTGGCCCACCTGGGCTTCCAGGCTTTCCAGGTGCAGAATATCCTGATGGTCCAGGTGGTCCAGGGGGTCCCCTTGGTCCTTGCTGACCCATCACACTCATTCCTGGAGCACCTGGGGCACCAGGTGGACCCGGGGGGCCAGGTTCCCCCGGGATACCTGGAGCACCAGTAATTTCTAAAAAAGAGTAAAAATATGATTAGAAAAGATGACATGACCACATGATCTTAGGCGTTCCACATGACATATGTCTCATGAATAAGAGGATAAATTTTTTTTACCTGTATTAAATATGTTATAAAAAATATAAAAGAACAGGAATGTGTACTAATGTGATGTGTGTAAATGATTTAAATTTATGATATAATTGGAGATTCATTTATTTAGTATGACATGCATCCCGCATGGTCTCAGAAGTCTAATGAAAGTCAGATGATCCACACACACTTCTCTCACGTTTTGCTACCTTCAGTTAAGGCTAAAAGCATCTCAGCTACTGAGGTTAAAGCCACTTCATTTAGAAATGCGATTGAAGTGCGTTTTCTAACATCGCAAAACTCTAAATTACATCTTACGGTCTTCCACACAGAATAAATTGCCGGTGTTTACATCTCGTGTTTTATTGGGTATAAACCTCATAGGAATCTGTGTGTGTGTGTGTGCGCGCGTGCGTGCGTGTGTGTGTGTGTGTGGGTGTGTGGAGTTTTTTAGATTTATTGGAAATTTTCACACAAACATTCATTTTTGGCATTCCTGTATAATTTCTCATGACCACCCTATAATTTAAGATAATTTTCCAAAGTAAACTGTGCAGTGTTTTAGGCTATTGTTTATGTGGACTCTGTTTTGGGATAATTTCACACCGCGTGTGTCATGCTGAGTGTATATGTGTCTCAGACCTAACTATAGACTGAAGCACCCCTATTCAGAAGCTACACACATGAAGCGGAGTTTGCCTTAAACAGAGGTGTGTCTCACCTATACTTAATTCTGATACTGATCTTACGTTCATGTTCCGCTACATGTGCTATCTCTTATGTTAGGAGCTGTGTTAAGTCCAGTGCCACCATTTGACAGTTTGATGGAACTACAACATGCTGAAATTTATGTTTTGTCTGTAAATACACTATTATTAAAAACAACATAAATGATTTTAAAATTCATAAACATGACAATAATCATTAATAATAACATACATTTAAAATCTATGCAACGTTTAGTTTTTCCACTAAGAGGACAGCAGGGTCATGTGGCTTCAGTATTTTGCACTGGAGTAACTCTGAGAATTGGAGATAAAAGTTCGCCTCTGTTCTGCTAAATAATGAAACTATTCACCAAATGTGGGGTGGATGTTGCTGAATAGTCTGTTAGACTTTTAATTTCAGGAACATCCAATTAATTTCCACTTGAGATAAAAAATTATATTAGTATATATTACCCAGAAACATTAAAAAACATTTTATAGTTTATTTTAACCATCACAGAGACAAGTAAGCTCCTTGAACCCTGTGAGCACAGCAGAAGAGCTGTGTAGCTAACAGTGATTTTTAAAACTTAGAGTTTCGGTATATACTTCAGGGGAACATAAGAAAAACAAACCAAAATGAGATTTTTGTGGGTTTTCCCATTTTTAAAGCATGAAAATGATGCTCCAAGTGACTGTGACAAACCATGAGTGTTTGTCAGCTGTTTCGATTTAAGCATTACCTGCTGGGGATGTTGTCTGTTAGTATATATAAAACAAAACGGATATATAATATAAAACAGAAATGGCACAATCTGAATAGTCTACTATTTCTGGATTATAATGCTTGAATCAGAACGATGGAGACTCACAATATGTCTCAACATTTGAGCAGGTATTGTCATTATCATGCTTTAAAATGGAAAAATAAACCATACAACTCTTGGTTTTGTAGTACTTACTAGAACTTTGAATTAGTGTGCAAACACACCCTTATAGAGCTTTCTTTTGTGTTTGAGTAGTATGTAGTGTAACTGCTGAATGTGAATGCACTCCCTTTAGCACCACAGCACGTTGGCTCATCTCAGAGTGCACTATAAGCAAAGTTTATAAATTATAAACGTCTTAATTTGTTCTGTTTTCCTCGTATTTTCTGGAAGTTTATACTTAAATTTTGGATTAATGTGCGAACACACCTTTACGAAGCATGATGTAGGTATTGAATGTACCCTAATAATGTATATGCTTAACACCCCATAGGGCTTATTAACACAGCTCAAAGTGCAGAGCTCACCTGACCAGTCTCTGACATGGTTAAAATATGTAACCTTAAACTAAAATAAAAGTTTTTGTTTGCTTTTCAGAATGTCTTCACATAGTACCACCAAAACTCTGAAAAGGGTTTAAAGAGACACCATTACACAGCTCTTAGGCTCTGCTCCTGTCTGCACTGGGAGAAAAAACAAAACATAAAAGTCTTGTTTTAGTGTGCTATTTTTTTTTTTTTTTTTTTGCTTAGGTGCCTGTGTAGTATATGCTAAAAATTATGCACATCAGGCTTGGTGGATGTTGCTGAATAGATGAATATTCCACTAGATGGAACGTTGACTTCCACCTTGCATTTGGTGCATAATTGTTAATTTTCCCCCAGATATTGAACCAATTATATTGTTCCATTTCCATATAGTGTATATGAATTTACACTGTTCCTGTGCTGTTAGACCAGTTATACTTAAGACTCCTGATAAGAGGCACACAGGAGTTAATTTGTAGCGTTGTGGATGTAAAATCAGTAAAAGCCAGTAACATGAAGCGATGGCATGTGATAATTTCACAAGAAGTGCGAACTGGGCGGTATGGAGTCAAAATGCACTCAGGTGATGCGACTGACGTGACTACCATGGAGAGCTAAATGATAACGCTGACTGAGAAATGCTGCTAGCACAGAGTTCATCAAAACATTTACCATAAGGGAACACTAAACACAGGGTTACACACAGAGTTAAAGGGGCTGCTGCACAGAATGGGAATTTTGAACTGGCTTTGTTTTTGTTGATTATAGCATAATAAGCATAATTATGATAGTATATGTCTTATATAATGAAGATAAAATTGAAAAATTTTCCAGAAATATCGGTTTCTTTTTTTGCCCATCGCGTAGTAATCCTTGAAGTGTAAATAGAGTAAGAGTGACGCAAAACTCCCAATCCGGAAATTACCGTACATATTCTTATCTAGTATTCCATGCTAGTGCTACACTTTGAGAAGAAAATGTATTTATTTTGACAAGCAGTTTCATAAAAAGGAACGGAAACAAGACAGAAGACTTCTGGATATTGGCAGGCAAGTAAATAAAAGAATAAAACATCAATAAAGTAAATATTCTAATAGTTATTTGCTTTGATAGTTCTGCATAATCCTATTATCGCTCACGCTGGTAGTTCCATTAGAAGCATTACAGTAATTTTTTTGTTAAACAAACTTCAGCTGGGAAAAAGTAGTTCTAATGTAAACACAGCCATCTTTTTTGCTTTAACATTAATTCCGCTAATTATTTTTATTTGCTAGAATCTTAGCAACACAGTCAAATTTGGGAAATTTATTTTACACACAAACAACATACATTTATGTATTGAATTATGCAATAAACCAGTTGTGCTGACTAACGATGCCATGCACATGTTTCTGTTAGCTATTGAATTTTCGGAGACTCATGTGCTACAGCTGAATTTTAACAAATAATAAACAAATCAAATAAATTGTTGAACTAAATGGACAAACCTAAAAGTATTTATAAATGTATATTTTTAAGTGTTCTCACAAAAATTAAGGAAAAGCAGCGTGTCATATTGCTATGCTCTGATTCTGCATCTGATAAGTATTATCTGGATGCGACTCTACTGCAGTTTACGTTACAGCACGTAACTTATAAAGACTTATCTGACAGTTAAGAGGAATAATCAATTATACAGCCAGTCACTGTGTTCACTAAAAATGTGTGTGTGTGTCTGTGTGTATACACACTCACCCTGGCTCTTGACAGGATATGACTTCTGTTTTTTGATGTAGTAGCGATCAGGTGTAGCACCCACACACACCACCAGCAGGAGAACACACACCATGTGCAGCTCCATGTCTCTCACCCTGCACCTGACACACACACACACGCACACACACACACTGGACTTCAGCTCTAGTCCCAAATGTTGTTTTCTTCTTCCCTTCTTTCTTTTGTCTCTCAATTTTTACCTTCAGACCTTCACTGCTTGTTTAGTGTGTGTGTGTGTGTGTGTGTGTGTGTGTGTTTCAGCTTCATTCCTTTTTTCAAATGTCACTAGTTTTCTTTAGAGGCTCCTCTGATATATCACACAACATTTTATCACGATCTTACAAAAAATGTAAACCAAAACATTCACACTAGTATTGTATAAATCTAAAGCCAGAAGAGCACAGGTGTCCTGAGGGACAGAGTTCATCCCAGTGCCCTACCGAGGTTCCCTTCTCCATAGACCAGCACAGTGACATTAAAAAGTATTGACACCTTCACTTCACACCTGAACCTCCTACATACTTGTACAAACTTTGTGTGTGTGTACATCCACTCACCCTCGGGCTGACACTCTGTACCTCTCGCTTGGAATGTGTGTGTGTGTGTGTGTGTGTGAATGTATTAGAGTGTGTGTGTCAATGTGATTTAGGGGTTTTTATACTCTTGAGTATCTCAGACTCTGCCTCCTTCTCGTCTGTGATGTCACATGTAATGAAGGGTGTAGTGCTGGTGGTGAGGGCGAGAACAGGATGGTGCGGTGTTTCCCCCCACCTCAGACCCGTACTTATCCTCTCCTTCCAGCGTAACCACGGAAACAGCTATCATTACCCTGAGAAAGGGAAATTCAGGATAAATACACATCACTATTTCTGTCTTTATTCACTGCACTCACGTAAAACACACAGCTTTTTCAAGCCGACACTAATATCTGTTCTTCTGTTTTAAATCCTTCAGGGTTTATTATTTTACACACAGTCCAGAAAAATGTTTTTTTATATCAACCGATTTTATAAAATTAAACGTAAATGCCTTTTCTCCATAAACTAAATAAGAATAGTGAAAATAAAAATTTTTTTTCTCTGTCTGTAATTATTGTTTATTTTTCTTTTAAATGTTATAAAGTGGAAAGTCATTTTTCTCATATCACAGTTATGATTCAAAAAAAGTTTTTAAAAAATGATGTGAATTATTTTTAATTGATTGAAGTGATGTCTCTAGTTTCATATATTTACATTCACACTCCTAATTGGATTCTGATCTGGTCTAATCCTCAATACTCTGAATGGATTACATCAGATTCTTCACACATGTACTACATCGTCTGAGTACTGAGTATGAGTACTGAGGATCTGAACCCTGAATGGCATAAAAAATAAACAATCAGTAGATAAATTCATTTCATCATCAGGTGTCAGATCTACATGTACAGAAAGAGTTCAGATATTTCTTTCTTCTCTATTTTTCTTTTTGTGTTTAGTAAGATATTAAATTATTTTCCATTGTGGTAGTGTCCATGAAAATCCATGAACATCAATGTCTCAATGAAGTCTGTGTGATGGGCAGCTCTAGTGTAGAAGGCGGAATAAGTGTGAGACGAGGGTTTGAGTGTTTGATGAGTGAAAAAGAAAATAAACAGCCGTCCGGAGTCTCGTCTTGTTTTCCGTCTGCTCTTTACTGTTCCGGAAACTAAATTAAACTAGCTAATTTAATCCTGGGGTCCTCTGGACACAGGCTATTTGTAGCAGAGCTGAAAAATCTGATGCTGTTTTTATTTATTTATTTGTTTGTTTAGCTGTGATTGGGGTCTGGGCCACCAGAGGGCGGAGTTTGGGGATTATTTTGGATGGATATGGGAACAGCAGGAGTGTGGTCGGTCTCTCGGCTATTTTCGGATCCTGTGGTGCACCAAACTGTCAGTGAAACAGCACAGACCCTGATTTAACTTCACGCTAGCAATTACAATAAATCATTTTCATGGGTTCCAGTGCACGCAGCTATTTGTTCTCTCCGAGCTGCGTGATTTATCGGCAGAACCGTGCTGACGTGTGAAGTCAAAACCCAGTTGTGTTCGCTGATTTCAGTGGGCTAGCATTAGCATTCCATGCAGGTGTTACCTGTGCTCAGGTACAACAATAAAAGCAGTAATTATTTGATACCAATCTAGAGCACTACTTATTCCTAATGGAGTTTAAAGAAAATCTTTAAGCCAAATCCCATTAAGGTCCATTACATGTCTGAGACAATAAAATTGCTGATGTTTTTTTCCTTTCTTTTTTCTTTCTTTCTTTCTTTTTTTTTTTTTTGCAGGGTTAAAGTCTCAACTAACTCAGTGTTGACATTAGCCTTATGCTAACACTAAGACAATAGTCCTGACTTTAACTCTTAACTGCTGCTGGGAAAAAATAAAGTTCTTGGCCACAAAACTAAAATCGTCACATATTCCTTTTATTATTAGGGTGTTTATTTCCCATAAACACACAAGCACACACAAACACATACCAACACACACACACACGCACACACACACACACACACACACACGCACACACACACACACACACACACACACACACACACA
>JAQMYF010000022.1:16022469-16035680 GCA_030014195.1 Neosilurus mollespiculum
ATATATATAGATAGATAGATATATAAGGTCCTGAGTCAATATATATATATATATATATATATATATACACACACACACACACACACACACACACACACACACACACACAGTACTTGTGTTTATAGGAACAAGCATCGTTACTATACCAGATCTCGCATACGGAAATCACTGAACACCAAAAATTCCAAATTATTTCAGTTATTTTTTGTTTTATGAACACATATACTTAATTAATTAATTTATTCATTTTCTAAGCCGCTTAATCCTAATCAGGGTCACAGGTAGGCCGGTGCCCAACTCAGCCAACTCTGGGCAAAGGCGGGGTGCACCCTGGACAGCTTGCCAGACCATCGCAGGGCTAACACACACACAACCATTCACACTCTCACCTAGGGATGATTTAGAACAGCCAATTAACCTACTGTGCATGTTTTTGGACTGTGGGTGGAAACCAGAGTACCCGGAGAAAACCCACGCAAGCACAGGGAGAAAATGCAAGCTTCACACGGAAACGCACGAGACCGGGAATCGAACCCACGCCCTCTTGCTGTGAAGCGGACGTGCTAACCACTGCACCACCGTGCCACCTAAACATATACTTATAAAATGTTATTTACAAATCTATATTGTTTTATTATCTATGCATATAGTATTTCATTTTTATTAACTGGGTTTAAATAAGTGGAATAACATCAGACAAGTTGGATGTTGACCAAGTTCCTGATTTTCCAAATTCCAAGTTGAATGACTGTCCCATTGCACTCTCATCACAACTTCTCATGAGTGCAGAAAGTCTTTCAGAGTTATGGGTACAGTGGATTGCAGCATAACTTCAGGAGAAGAAAAAAAAATAAACAAGCCTGTTGAGAGAACAATTGTTTAATAACAGCTGTTATAACATACCAGTCAAGAATCTGGATTTTACTTATATTATTAATTTAATTAGGGCAGTCATTCAACTTGGAATTTGGGAAATCAGGGACTTGGGCAATATATATTTTTATATGTGTCTAATATTTTTATTTGCATTATTCAGGCTGACAACTGAAGTCAACACTTTCAACACACATAGTGATAAGTGATGGCAAAATCACTCAGGTTGTTGATTGGAACATTTTTAGTTTTTTTTTTTTTTTCTGTATTACGCCTTTGTACATCTGGATCATGTTTCTGATCAAAAATGTCAGAGTCCAGATTTTGATAAGTGCAGCTTTTCTTCTTTTCAGAACTTGAAGAGAAACAGGATAACAGTGTCAGGAGTTTAGTTTAAATATGGTTACAGTCAAAACACTGATGAATCTGATGAATGCCTGTTACCACTGAGAGGCGCCATGCTGATTTATAACCTGCTGTGTTCATAAACCTCTCTCTCTCTCTCTCTCTCTCTCTCTCTCTCTCTCTCTCTCTCTCTCTCTCTCTCTCTCCCCAATTTATCATTTTCTATCTCTCTCTCCCCCCCTTTCTCTATATCCATTTCTCTTTTTATCTCTCTCTTTCACTCTCATTGCTATCATTCTCTCTCTATAAATTGATTAATACTGATTAAAAAACAAAACTAATTAAGAGCAGAGGCAACAACTACTTTAATAATAATGATAATGAGGATGATGATAGCAACAACAACAATAATAATAATAATGATAAGAGAAACTCTCTTTTTATTCTTTTGTCTCTCTGCCATCTCTGTTTCTTCATCTGTTTTTCTTTAAGTGCCTAAAATGAATCAAGACTCCAAAACCGTGTGTGTGCGTGCTTCAGCAGGAATGTAAAGGTTAGAAGGTCATGGGGGAGCTTCCTGAGGAATGCGAGCACACACAGACATACAGACACAGACAGACAGACAAACTTGCGCGCGCGTTCCCGCGCGCATACACACACACACACACACACACACACACACAGCTGCCTTTTTGCTGAAGTGGATAAATAGTCAAGCTGTGTGTGTGTACGTTTGACTACAGGGTTTGTATGCATGTAGATAAACAAAATATGGATTATATAAACAGAAGTGTGTGTGTGTGCAGTAAAGAATGAGTGTAGTATGTAAGTGGGTGTGGTCTATGTGGGTGGAGTCTGTGGTTAGGGTTAGAAGTGGCATTTGTAATTGAGTGGAATCTGTGTTATTGGAGTTATATATGTGTTCACCTGCTCCCAGTCTCACTCCCTCCTGTCTCACCTGCTCCCAGTGGCACCCCCTCCTTTTGTCTCTCCTTCTTCCCTTTCTATAAATGTCATGAAGTTTGTGCAGATGAGGTGTGTGGGTGGGGTTTGTGCAGATGAGGTGTATGGGTGGGGTTTGTGTAGATGAGGTGTATGGGTGGGGTTTGTGCAGATGAGGTGTATTTTTGGACTTTCAGTCTATGAGCATTAAAGAGAAGACACTACAGTGGAAAACATGATGGATAGTAATGTTTTTATATGGATTATAGTTTACTGTAACTGTCCAATAAAAACAGCAATAAATATATTTGTTGGAGACTCTTTTGCTTAAAGTGACAAATATTAGAATGGTTGGATTATTTTTTAAATAAATCTGGCCTGTGGGTTGAAAGGGAAAAGTGTGTTCAGAGTTCAGTAGAGCTGGATTTTATTACCTCAGGAATTCAGGACATTAAATCACTCACACACACACACACACACACACACACACACACACACACACACACACACACACGCACACAAAAATAATATACATTGTCTTTCAGTAATACTTTGTCTCTCTATCTTTTAGCATGACACCACTCTGACATCACTCTGATGTCATGATGAGCTCATACACGCGTGGAGCCCCCACAGTGTTCTTCATAAGCATGGTGTATGTGCTGGCACGGAGCGACTGGGAGCCGAGTGGTGGTGAAGTGCCCTTTATCGGAGGGCGCTACTCTGGGCACCCCATGCTTTATTTTGGGCGGGAGGCTGTACCTGAGCTGCGGGGTGCGGCATTGAGCACTCATGCTGAGCTGGCTCAGCATATATGGCGTGCCGGTGAGGACATGCTTGCAAATCCTGCCCAGTTCCTCCCACCACGAGACCCTGAAGAATTCACTGCCCGCTGGAACGAAATCTACGGGAACAACCTGAGTGTGTTAGCTCTGTTCTGTCTGCTTTACCCACAACGCACCGGAGCACTCGGTCTGGCCCGCGAATACATGGACCGGATGGCTACTCAGCCCAGCTGGTATGCAACGTGTGTATGTATGTGTGTGTGTGATTATACTGCTAATCACTTGTTATATTGCATTCTATTCAGAGTATCACTTTAAAATACCAATAATGCCTACTACATTTCATTCTGGAGAAGATCCCTACATAGGGTGCCCAGAGTAAGGGCTACTTTTTTGATATACTGTATTAATCTTGCAAGGGAAATTTGGCCTCTGCATTTAACCTACCCAGTGTGAGCACACTCACTCGGAGCAGTGGGCTGACACACGTTGCAGTGCCCGGAGAGCAGTTGGGAGTTAGGTGTCTTGCTCAACGACACTTCAGCCATGAAGGTGAAGGAAGGGAAGGTGCTGCTCACCCCCCCTGCTGCCACACATTTTTCCTGCTGGTTTGGGAATCGAACCAGTGTTTAAAATCAGTTTTATAATTAGAAATAATGTGGCTTTAATTCAATTACTTTAATGTGTAAAATCCTGTTCCAAATCGCCCCTAAGAGTGTGAGTGTGAATGGTTGTGTGTGTGTGTGTGTGTGTGTGTGTTGGCCCTGAGATGGCCTGGCGAGCTGTCCAGGGTGTACCCTGCCCTCGCCCGGGGTCACCTGAGGTGGGCGCCAGCCTTCCCGTGACCCTAATTAGGATGAAGTGACTTAGAAAATGAATGAATGAATGAATGATCTGTAAAATCTGAATCAGTTTTAAATTTGATATCTTTGAGAGGAAAGCCATTTGTTAAGGTGAACACTGAGGGGCAAATGTCAAAATAAAGAAAAAAGTATTGGTATTCAATCTGGCTGAATGCAATGTGCAACTCTTCTGTAGAGTCAGCACTCTGCTCAGTGCGTTTCACCCTATACTGACCTGAAGTTTCAAGTCACTTAGCTGTGTGTGTGTGTGTGTGTGTGTGTGTGTGTGTGTGGGAATGATGGCCAGTAAAATCACATCCCCTTTCATCATTTCTCCACATCAGCACTTTCCACAGAACCTCTGCGGCTTTCAGGATGATTATTAATAATAAAATAATGAGATATGGACACATGAGATTTAATAATTTTCCTGCCAACACACACACACACACACAGTTCCTGTTTCACTTTCTGACTGCATCAGCACTTTTTGTGGATCCACTGACAAAAAAAGAACACATTTTTCATCACCTACTTCCTGTTTTTATTTAATTTTAATGAGTGATTAACTTGCACTGTCTCTCTCACACACATATACACACATACACACACACTCTGCTTCAGAGCAAAGTTTCATCTTTAACAGAGAAGATACACATGCACGCTGTGTTTATGAGCATTATTAAATCTTAGTGTTTATACATGCACTTGTGAAAAAATATACCCCATAGACATTGGATTTTTTTTTAAATAATGCAGCTCCTACAGATAAAACTGAGATACTTCAACAAACCCACAAGGAAATTATCTTAAATAATTTATTCAGTGAAAATATCAATAGATGTAATACTCATCTGTGTATTTGTATAATTGTCCCCAAGTCTCTGACATCGACATACTATAAAAGTTTTTGCGTCAAAGTTGTTTGAGGGTTTTCTTGCATGTTCTGTCCTTTCCAAATCGCCCACAACATTTCAACAGGGTTCAGATCTGGGTTTTGACTAGAATGATACATAACTACATTTCTTATTCTTTAAATATTCCTTGGTGGATTTGTTATTGTGCTTAGGATCAATATACTCTCGAAAGGTCCCCCTCCCAGTGGTGGCCCGGTGGTAGGGTGCTGGATTACTGATCCCAAGGTCGGGGGGTTCAAGCCCCACTGTCACCGGGTTGTCACTGCTGTCCCCCCAGTGCAGCTAACTGGGTTGTCAGTCCAGCCATGTCTCTCACTGTCTGTGGTGAGAGGCATGTAAAAGAACCATTGCTGACTTTCGAGAAGAGTAGGCTGCATTGCCATCAGCGTGTTTCTGCCCTGCAATGGCCAGGATGCACTCTGCCCTCACCCGGAGTTGGCTGAGATGGGCGCCAGCCTCCCCACGACCCTAATTAGGATTAAACGGTTCAGAAAATGAACGATGAAGGTCCCCCTCCATTTCAACTTCAACTTTCAGACAGACTTCCTCACATTATCCTCAAGCACTCTTTGATCTGGTGTAGAATTTAGAGTTGAATCAATGACTGTAAGTTGCCCAGTACCTGAGGCAGTAAAACAATCCCAAACCATAACATTTTCACCACCATGTGTCACAGTTGGTATGAGATTCTTATCCTATTCACATGTGTACTGTGCCTTGGTTCAGACAAATCTTTGATTTCTGCCCAGCGCACATTATTCCAAAAGGTGTGGTCTTTCTCTAATGTCCTTTTTTGACAGTAAAGGCTTTTTCCGACATGTGACTCCTATGCCTCCCATCCTTATCTCTTTTTGATTGTACATGTGTGCACTTCCAAACCAACAGTTGCAAGATCCTGTGCTAAAAATTCGAGATTGTTAAAGACTCTTGCATCAAACGGATGGCAGGCTAGTCCTTGACAAATTAGCAAGTTGCTTGAAATCTGCCCTACATCCACATTTTCTCATCTTTATCTTTGTTTATGGCAGACATTTCATTCCAGAGTATGTGGTGGAGTTCCAACATAAGCACACCTTATTTCTCTTAATGAGGTACTTGCACAAAAAAGTGCAAATGGTACCTTAAATTTAATAAGAATAAAAAAACACCTATTTATCATGCCAAATTAAACGTTTTGGGTTAGAAAAAGTCAAAGGAGTTACAGACAGAGGGATACAGTGAGCATCAGGCTGCTTCCAACCTCAAAATTTCAAAATAGAAACAAGGTCAAGTAGCAGTCATTAGAAAAAACAAATTTTCAGACTGGCATAGGGCAAAAAATTACCCTGTACTGACTGGGATGTTTATTAGCTCCTTTGAATGTCATTGATCGTCGATTGAAGTGACCTACAAAAAAAAAAACATCTCTGATGAGTCCAATTTTAATTTTTTTCCCCATAACCTGGTCGTCATATGGTTAGATCAAGACCAGGAGAGCCCTACAAGCCACAGTGTCTTGCGCCCATTGTGAATTTTGATGGAGGATGGGTGAGGAAATTTTTTGTTTGTGAAGGATGCATGAGTCAGACCATGTACAGGCTTATGCTGGAAGAGAACTTGGTTCCTTCTGTACTGACAGTGTTCCCTAAGTATCAGGATTGAATTTTCAAACAGAACAGTGCACCATACCACACAACCAGGTCAGTCAAGGTGTGGATGTAGGACTATAACATCAAGACCCTGTCATTGCCAGTCTAATCTCCAGACCTGAGCCTGGAATGTGATCAAGAGGAAGATTGATGGACACAAGCCATCAAACAAAGCTGAACTGATTGATTTTTGTGCTAGGAGTTGCATAAAGTCATCCAAGATGCAACATGAAAGAGCGTGCCAAGACACATGAAAGCTGTGATTAAAATGTCAGGGTTATTCCACCAAATACTAAGTTTTAAACTCCATGCAAAGTTTAAACAATAGTATTGTGTTGTTTAAAATTGAATGTGTGTGTGTGTGTGTGTGTGTAGGCTGGTGAAAGATGCTCCCTGGGATGAGGTTCCAATGGCTCACTCTCTGGTGGGTTTCGCAACGGCATATGATTTCCTGTTTGAGTTTCTGAGTGAGGTGGAGCAGGAGCGTTACCTGCAGGTACTCGGAAATGCATCCCTTTACATGTATGAGAAATCATTGCAGAGGGGGTGGAGCTTCCAGTTCCTCCACAACCACCAACCAACCAACTGCGTCGCCCTGCTGACCGCCTCCCTCATCCTACTCAACCAGGGTCCGTATAGACACACACACACACACACACACACACAGATGAGATGAAGAAGGTGTTGGGTGAACTGTGTCCAATGGTTCTCGTATAATTTTGTGTGTGCGTGTGTGTGCGCGTGTGTAGGTTGTGTACAGGAGGCCTATGTGTTTGTTCAGCAGGTGATGGTGATCATGGAGAAGGCTCTGGTGGTGCTCCGTTCCGTGGTTGATGGTTCTCTGTATGAAGGTGTGGCGTATGGAACCTATAGCACGCGTTCTCTGTTTCAGTACATCTTCCTGCTACAGAGACACTTTAACATCTCACACTTCACACACCCCTGGCTTCTCAAGCATTACGACTTCCTCTACAGGACGCTGCTGCCAGGTATCATCGTGTGTGTGTGTTAGAACTGTTACACGTGTTATTAGTGTCCGGTGAACGCTGAACCATTTGCTCAGACATGGTTTGGGTTTTTAATAAATGTGGTTTTGTTTTAGACCACAGATCCTCGTCCTCAAACATAGTCTTTAAACACACACACGCACACAGCATTTTATTGTTCATTCATTCATTCATTTTCTGAACCGCTTAATCCTAATTAGGGTCGTAGGGAGGCTGGCGCCCATCTCAGCCAACTCTGGGCTAGGCCAGAGCACACCCTGTATAGCTCACCAGGCCACCACTGGCATTTTATTGGGCTTTTAATAATTCATTATGATGTAATTCTTCTTATTCATCTGTTAAGTGCAGCTTTGACGCGTGTCCCAGATCATTCATCATTCATTCATTCATTTTCTGAACCGCTCAATCCTAATTAGGATCACAGGGAGGCTGCCGCCCATCTCAGCCAACCTTGGGCAAGGGTGGGGCCATCGCAGTGTCCCAGCTAAGTTTAGTTTTATTTATATATCACATTTAACAAAACAGTTAAGCAAAGTTAAAAAAATATCTGGATATAGAAATAAATGTATTCCTGAAGATGAAGGGTGTGGTGACAGTGGTGAGGAGAAACTCTCTGAGATGACACAAGGAAGGAACCTTGAGAGGAACATGACTCTTGTGGGTGACACCATGAGCTTGTCATCATTTCCCCAAAATGAAACCGTATCCCAGGTATTTCAGATTGAATTGAGTTTCTAAGAACAGTTCTCTCTCCAGTCTCCATCAGCGACTAGTGAATAACGTCAGTGCACTACACTTCATGGTAAAAGCTCTTGTTATGTTGTTCATTAGCTCATAAGTTCTGGGTTTAAAACTTTTTTTGGTTTAAAACTTACTGACTCAATACTGTTATAGCAGTGAGTTGTTTGTAATCACATAATATAATGTCATACAGAGGAGGAGGAGTTTTATTTTGAATCTGATTCTTCTCATGGTTTCCTTCCTCATGTCATCTCGGATAATTTTTTCTCACCCCCGTCACCACAGACTTGGTGATTGGGAATACATTTATATTTATTTACTATTTATTAACCAGAATTTGTACATTCCTCTAAAACTGCTGTGTGTGTATGTACATGTTCTCTAACAAACTTTGAGATCTTCCAGGAATAGGAGTTTTTATACTGAGATCATGTGATTCTTTCTTTACACGCAGCATGACTCCCACACACTCACTCACTTGCTGAACCGCTTAATCCTATCAGGGATCATGGTACACCCTGAACAGCTCACTAGACCATCGCAGGGCAACACAGACAACTATTCACACCCACACTCAATCTCTATGGACTGTGGGAGGAAACCAGAGTACCTGGAGGAAACCCACACGAGCATGGGGAGAATGTGCAAACTCCACACCGAAATCCCCGACCAAAGGACTCGAACCCAGGACCTTCTTGCTGTGAGGCGAATGTGCTAACCACTACACCACAGTGCTGCCCACATTATTACCACTGAGATATATATATATAAGAGCTCAGTCACTCTGTTCTGTCAGTTCTGGTGGAAACTAATTTTCACTGTAAGGGATGAATGCATATGCAGTCACCAATTTTTACATTTTTTTAATTAGTAAACAGGTGTGTCAAATATATTGATATACAGGCATTCCACTATTATGGGATGTTTTGTTCAGATTCATGACATAAAATCCCCAATTATGTCTGTTTCCTTTGAGGTGGTAATGCGACACATTGTGGAGGAGGTCATGGGGGGTGAATACTTAATAAAAAGTACTGTGTCAGTGTCCTAATAACCTTTCCTCAGTGATCTACTTTATTGTCTAATAACACTGAATAAAGTTCTCTGAGCTGTTAGCGGAGGTTGTCTACGCTAAACCCCGACTAAATAACAGCCCTGGTGTGATCACTATAGAACCAAGTCCTAGTCTCCCAGAAGAAGTCTGTAGAAGGTTTGTTGTTTTAGTGAAGTGTTCAACACATGATGTGTGTTCAGGTTTCCAGAGGACCGTTGCCATTGGTGACTCAAACTACAACTGGTTTTACGGCCCAGAGAGTCAGCTGGTGTTCCTCGATCGCTACATCATGAGGAACGGCCATGCTAACTTCCTGGCTGAACAGATACGACGTCATCGTGTTCAGGACGGAGTGGGACAGCCATCACGGGGACAGAAGTGGTGTACATTACACACCGAGTTCATCTGGTATGCACGCACACACACACACACACACACACACACACACAAATATACACACATATACACACGCACTCTGTAATATGTTCTACTGCCCATCTCTTTGTCTGTGTCTTGTGCAGGTATGATGCCGGTCTAAAAGCCACGCCCCCTCCAGATTTTGGAATGCCACGTCTGCACTATTTTGAGGACTGGGGCGTGGTGACATATGGAGGCGGTCTGCCTGCAGGTACAAATCATTCCTTCCTGTCATTTAAGTCAGGGAAGCTGGGTGGCCGCACCATCTTCGACATCGTGCACCAGCGGGGGTACAGCGAGTGGATCCGCGGCTGGAAGAACTTCAACGCCGGGCACGAGCATCCTGACCAGAACACGTTTACCTTCGCACCCAAAGGCTTTCCCTTCATTACCGAAGCGTTGTATGGTCCCAAGTACACATTCCTCAACAACGCCGTTATGTTCTCTCCCTCCAATGACCATACCTGCTTCTCGCCCTGGGAAGGTCAGCTGACCGAGACATGTGACTCCAAGTGGTCAAAGTATAAGTATGGTGCTGCAGCAGACTGTGAGGGTCGTGTGGAGGTGGCATTAGAGAGGCAGGGCATTGTGTTCATCCGTGGTGAAGGAAAGGCAGCATACAACCCTGCACTTAAGATTAAGAACCTGCAGAGGAACCTTGTCCTTCTCCAGCCTGATCTCCTGCTGATTTTGGACCACGTGCACCTAGACGCCGAAAGCCCCGTCCACAGCATCAGTGCCTTCTTCCACAACATAGACTTTCCTTTTAAGCACACCATGGCTAAAAATGGTGTCCATGGTGCCTGTGTCCAGCACAGACAGGATGAGTACACCATGCTGTGGAGAGACGACACAGGCTACAGCGGAAAAGCTGATACTGCATACTGGATGTACCCACACGGCTACCCCTACAATGGCTCTCACTATGTTAACGTCACCATGTCCCTGCGCTTCCCACACACCCGCATCGCTTACGTGTTCTTTGGCTCGAACGTCAAGGTTCTCAGCTTCAGCCTGCGTGGAGACTCTGAGAGGATAGATGTTCACCTGACCACACGAGACCATACGTTCACCATCTACCTCCTGACGTCAGAGAACCCCAGCAAACCCCTGTTCGCCATGGTGCTGAAGGACAAGACGGAGAAGGTTGTGTTTGAGCGGGCAGCAGCAATGCAGGAGCGCCCGCTGGAGAAGGTGCAGGACTACATTCACCTGGTGGAGCAAAACCTTCAGCACATCAAGCCTGTCTTCCAGCAGCTGGAGCACCATGTAAAGACGCGCATCCTCAATGCTGAAGCATTCCGCAGAATCAAAGAACGCCTAAAGAAGAGTGCAGAAAAGAGGAGGACGATGAAGAAGAAGGTGGCGGCAGCTGTGGAGAAGATGTTCTCTGTAAATAAGAAGTCAGGGAAAGTGAAGAAGTCAAAGAAAGGAAGTGAAGTTGTTGAGAAGCAGTGGGGCGACACTGGCGGTGATGATGCGCACAAAGGCACAAAGTCTTGGAACATGAAAGGACATGTGTTTAAAGAAACCCGCACTGCAGATGCAGTGGGCAGGACCGAAGTTTCCGTCTCGGTCTCCTACATACGTGTATTCCTGGTTCTGAACATCGGAGCCTTCTTCCTGCTGCTCGCGGTTCTGCTTACACAGCTGCAGCGAGCACCAAGTCTCAACACACAACGCTGCATCTACTGTGTCCTGCTGCTCGACAGCTTCATCCTGCTCGGCCTCTACTCATCCTGCTCGTATGGACACTGCTGACATCATCACTGTGGGATGTTTCGACTGATAGTGATGACATCATCAGTGTGGGACAGTGTATGCCTTAGTGATGTGATGAACAGTGTTCTGGGTTTGAGTCGCAGGTTTGGCAAGGGTGTTTCAGTGTGGAGTTTTCCCTGTGCTTGTGTGGGTTTCCTTTGGATACTCCAGTTTCCTCCCACTTGATCAAAGACATGCACATGAGGCTAATTGGCTGTTCCAAATTGCCCTTAGATGTGATTGTGAATGGTTGTGTGTGTGTGTGTGTGTGTGTGTGTTGGACTTGTGATGGACTGGAGAGCTGTAGAGTGTATACCTTCCCTTCTCTGAGAGTCGGCTGAGATAGGCTCCAGCCTCCCCATTACCTTAATAAAGAATAAAACGGTTTAGCAAATGAATGAATGAACGGTGTGAGAATGTATTGTATAAATAATACAAAGTCATGCGTATGTATATTTTTTGGTATTGTTTTGTAATCTTTTTATTATTTTGCAATTAAAAAGCAGTTGCAGGAACCTGTGTGTGGGTGTGTGTGTTGGTGGGGGAATATATATATATTCCTATATATATCAAAAATAGAAATGAAGAGGAAGTGTGATCTCTGTGACTTTAACCAGTACATGGTTATTGGTGTACGTGAGAAACTGTTCATCTCCTAATGGGTTTTTCCACACCCAGTCTCTCAAGTTTACAAAGAATGGTAAAACAAACAAACAGAAAAACATTGTTTATAAGAGATGAGAGGAGAACGGTCAGACTGGGTGCAGTGAACAAAACATCTACAGTAACTCATAATCACTCTGGACACCTGAGGTGAACAGAAAAGCATCTCGAAAAAAACAACACGTTGAACCCAGAGGTGAATAAGCTACAACAGCAGGTTCTTCTCCTGACAAGAACAGGACACCAACTCTGGACAGATGAAGATCAGAGAAACGCAGACTAATCTGATTAAGATCTGATGATTTCTCCTGAGACACATGGACGGTCAGAATTTGAGCATGGCTCCATGGACCAACCTGCCTTGTGTGAATAGTCCAGGGTGGTGTGATGGTGTGGGGAATGTGCCCTTCTTCATCTAGCATAATAATGCATCATGTTACAAAGTAAAAGTGTATCTAACCGATCCAGGACCCAGACCTGAATGCATTAGATTACTTTGGTAGAACATGAGATTCACAGCTTGAAAGTTCTTCTGAAACCTCTGCTGGAACTGTGTGATGAAGTCATCATCATGAAGCAGAACCTCACAAGAATGTTTATAATATCATGTGGAATTGATGTTTTGAAGAGCTGCTGCTGTTTGAAGAGAAAAGTGCGGTGCTGTGCAGTAATTATGTGGTGTTCCTAATATAGTGGTCAGTATTGGCTTTCTGTTTTTCCACAAAGAAACACATAACATCATAAAAGATCATCAGAATGCATTCCATCAGATTTACTAGTAACGTCTCTCACACTTTAATCTACAACACTTTAAACTGTATGAAATTCATTTTTAAAAATACATGAATCCAAAATGGCGGCACGGTGATGCAGGGGTTAGCACATGTGCCTCACAGCAAGGGTCCTGGGTCCGAGTCCAAGTATGTATATTTCTCAGTCTCGGTGGTAATAATGCGGGTGGCGCAGTGTTGTAGTGGTTAGCATGTCCATCTCACAGCAAGCAGATCCTGGGTTCGAATTTCAGGCTCAGGTGTTTCCATGTGGTGTTTAAAGTTCTCTTTGTGCTTGCGTGGGTTTTCTCCAGGTATTTTGGTTTCCTCCCACGGTCCAAAGGCATTTACAGCATTTAGCAGACGCTCTTATCCAGAGAGACTTACAAAAGTGCTTTAAAGTCCCTATCAGTGAATATATTCTTATACTGGTTTGTCAGGACACAGACTAAGTATACCATCAGTC
>JAQMYF010000022.1:16054945-16067682 GCA_030014195.1 Neosilurus mollespiculum
CAAACATTACACTACACTCAAACATTACACTACACTCAAACGTTACACTACACTACACTCAAACATTACACTACACTACACTATACACAAACATTACACTACACTATACACAAACATTACACTACACTCAAACATTACACTATACTACACACAAACATTACACTACACTACACTCAAACATTACACTACACTCAAACATTACACTACACTCAAACATTACACTACATTACACTCAAACATTACACTACACTCCACACAAACATTACACTACACTACACTGCACTCAAACATTACACTACACTCAAACATTACACTACACTCAAACATTACACTACACTCAAACGTTACACTACACTACACTCAAACATTACACTACACTCAAACATTACACTATACTACACACAAACATTACACTACATTACACTACACTACACTCAAACATTACACTACACTCAAACATTACACTGCACTACACACAAACACTACACTACACACAAACATTACACTACACTCAAACATTACACTACACTCAAACATTACTCTACACTACGCTCAAACATTACACTACACACAAACATTACACTACACTACACACAAACACTACACTACACACAAACATTACACTACACTACACTCAAACATTACACTACACTACGCTCAAACATTACACTACACTACACTCAAACACTACACTACACACAAACACTACACTACACTCAAACATTACATTACACTACACTTCACTCAAACATTACACTACACTACACTCAAACTACACTCAAACACTACACTACACTCAAACACTACACTACACACAAACTACACAAAAACACTCCACACAAACACTACACTACACACAAACACTACACTACACACAAACACTACACACAAACACTACACCACACACAAACTACACACAAACACTACACTACACACAAACTACACTCAAACACTACACTACACACAAACACTACACTACACACAAACTACACAAAAACACTCCACTCAAACACTACACAAACTACATGCAAACACTACACTCAAACACTATACTACACTCACACTACACACAAACACTACACTACACTCAAACACTACACTACACACAAACACTACACACAAACTACACTCAAACACTACTATTCATACTTTTCTCTTTTAATAGAAGCTACTAATAATGTTAAAGGTTTTTTACTTTTTACACTATAAATTTGTTCTTAAAAATCAGAGGTGATGAGCAGAGTTGATATGTTGGTGTGGGAAAAGATTTATTTAGTCTTGAACTTATAAAGTCGTGAAATTAACCTCACATTAAATGTGACTGTTGTGGATTAATAAGTGTGTGTGTGTGTGTGTGTGTGTGTCTGTGCACGCATGCTCAGGCTGTCAGAAAGGAACTGTATTGAGATCATCACTAAGCTGGTGGAGGAGAAGAAGCTGGATGTAGTTCACACACTTGATGGAAAAGACTTCATCACGCCGTCACAGGTCAGCCGAGAGATTCGAGATGAGCTCTATGCACATGGAGGTGTGTGTCCCTGATCATACATTTGCATGAATTTATGTGTGTGTAAGTGTGTAAAACAGCTCTGGATCTGACTTTGTGTGTGTTTTGTGTTTAAGGAAGAATCAACGTTGTGGATCTGCAGAAGGTGAGTGTAAACTCATTCCATCAACTCTAAAACATCACACACATCATCTTTAATCTCCAGTTTAATCTTTGTGTGTGTGTGTGTGTATAGATCATTAATGTGGATTTGGTCCACGTGGAGAGCCGACTGAATGAAGTCGCCAAGTCAGAGAGAGGAACGCGGATCATTCTGGGACAACTGATTACTGAGTAAGACAGACACACACACACACACACACAGACACGCATGATCTGTCTCTGTGTCTCTGACACTCTGTCTGTGGTGTTCAGACATTATCTGGAACAGATGTGTGAGGAGGTGAATGATAAGCTACAGGAGGCTGGACAGGTGAACATCACTGAGCTCAGCAAAACACACCAGCTACCTGCAGATTTCCTCACACAGGTGAGACGCACGCACATAGTCGCCATAGTTTTGTGTGTGTCACTATCACCAGAGTTCGGTGGTGTTCGACTAATAAATGATTGTGTGTGTGTGTACAGGAGCTCAGTGCGCGGATAGGACGGCTGATTGATGGTCACATGGATCAATTCTCTGGACTAATCTTCACACAGAATTTTATTAACAGACAGAAGGCCAAAATTCGAGGATTATTCAGTTCCATTACCAGGTAACACACACAAACACACACACACACACACAGAGAGACACACAGAGTGAGATAATTTGTTAGTGCTTTTCCTAAAAGAGATAACAGTGTATGTAATCGTGTGTGTTTTAGGCCGACTCCAGTGAATAACTTGATTGGTCAGTACGGTTTACAGGACAATCTCCTTTACTGTGAGTATTTATTTATTTATGTATTTTTATTTCTTTTCATCTGTGCGCGTGTTAATGAAGCAGTGTTCTGTGTGTGTGTGTGTGTGTGTGTGTGTGTGTGTGTATGATAAGGGAAAAAATATATTTATTTATATGTATTACAGTTCTTTTGTGTGGTATTCATGTACCGCCTTCAAAATAGAATTTTTTTTATTGTATTTGATGTAATTTTGTATTGTTTAAATGCTGAGGGTGTGGAATAATGTTCTAAGGAGTAGGTGATATTTCATCAGGCTTATTTGGCTTGGGCTTTTTACACCCAAACCTAGTGGCTTATCATAGCTGGAGTTTATCCTGGTTTCTATAGGAGTTCAACTCCTCCTGGATGGGATGCTAGTCCATCGCAGGTTACCTTCCCAGTATTTTTACTTTTACCTGCTTATACCGCTGGGTGGACTGAGGCATACTTGTGGTTAAGACCTTGCCGAGGGGTTTTAGCACAGTTGGGGGTCTGATGGGGGACATTCAGTTACTTGTGTGGAAGTTGAATTATGTTCAATACTTATGTTGAGTTGACGGCAATGCAGCTTACTCTTTTCGAAAGTCAGCAGTGGTTCGTTTATATGCCTCTCACCACAGACAGTGAGAGACACGGCTGGCCTTTGATAACCCAGTTAGCTGCACTGGGAGGACTACCCGGGGATAGTGGGGCTTGAACCCCCGACTGCACTAATCCTGCAGTACTCCATCACCCTACCACTGGGGCAGCACTTCCCCAATTGTAGCAAAATAAGCAGAAAGAAATTCTAATACAGAATCAATCAGCACCGAGGTACTGTGATCATATTGTATCAGGTGGTTCTTGATGATTTCCATCGTGTGTGTGTAGCTCTGCTGGAGGAGTTAGTGAACTCGGGACGTGTCCTTGGCTCAATAGTTGGAGGTCGTCAGGATAAAGCCGTATTTGTTCCTGATGTTTACTGCAGAGCTCAGAATGCCTGGGTCGAGTCCTTCCTGACACACAATGCCTACCTTGGTGAGAATCAAAATAAAATATTCCAATATACAAGTAAGAGATTCAGAATCAAGTATTTTGGAAGTAAAGGGATTGGGATTTGGTAATCAGGCATGTGGGAAAAGAGAGAAGGAGCTCTGTGTTTGGGACAAGGGTATCATTACCAAGGAAAATAAATGAGTGTTTATAGATTCATAGATTCAGGAGTTAGGTGGATTCAGGAGGAGTTGTGTGTGTTAATCTGATGTCAATCCTGTGGTGTCCCCTCAGAGTTTGAGTCTCTGTCCCGGTTGGGAATTCCTGATCCAGTGAACTACATTAAGAAGCGTTTTAAAGACAGAAAGCTGCTGTTCCTGCAGTCAGTGTGTGTGGATGTGGCCATATTGGATCAGCTGGAGGCCTCAGTGGAGGAAGCCATCAACTCTGATACCTGGATCGACTTGCAGGTACAAAAAAATTTCAACCTCCAAAATATGAGTAAGTCCACAGTGTGGGAACAAAACACATCACAGCTCCATTATTTACTCTCCTAAAAAATAAAAAAATATTATCCGAAAATGTTCTCTATATGTCTCTGTAGGGCAGTGGTGGCTTAGTGGTTAAGGCGATGGGTTACTGATCCGAAGGTCAGTGGTTCAATCCCCACTATCACCACTGTTGGGCCCTTGAGCAAGGCCCTTAACCCTCAGTTGTATGAAAATGATAATTGTAAGTCACTCTGGATAAGGGCGTCTGCCAAATTCTGTAAATGTTAATATTCCAAGCAGTAGAATTATCCTCCTTTATTTCTTGCCACCAATCTCCTGCCCACCTGCCTGCTTTTCAGCTGCTTTTGCCAAGCTGCCTCTCATTGGACGATTCAGCGACATTGATAAATCATGTGATCCACTCAGTGCATGCTCAGTCCACTGCTCGGGTTCTTGGTACCGCAGTCTTCAGTGAGAAGTTCATTAGCAGCTGTCTGGCACTTTTTGATGACCCCATGCAACAGAAAGCTCAGACAGTAAGAACACCCTCAGCCTGACATTGTTAGTTTGACACGCCTCCTACGGAGCTCTGCTAATGTGTGTGTGTGTGTGTGTGTGTGTGTGTGTGTGTGTGTGCATGCAGGAAGTTAAGATTGGTCCAGTGCTATTATTAACGGAGGATGATGTGAAACTGCCAGTAGTGACATCCGAGAGCTCGAGTGCTAAACGAGACAAACGAGAGGATCGCAGGAAAAAAGCATCAGGTGAAATTAAACCTTGGAGTAGTAATGCTACATGCTAACAATCCGCTGTTTATTTCGGCAGTAATGCTACATGCTGAGATGCTCAGTCAGACACTCACACTAACCTGACCTGTGTGTGTGTGTGTGTGTGTGTGTGTGTGTGTGTGTGCATGCACAGAGGGCAGTGGCAGTGTAAGAGCAGGTGGAGGAGGAAATGCCAGAGAGATCAGAACTCGGAAAACCAAGAAGAAGAGCAGGAGAGAGGAAGAGAGCGATGATGAGACTGCAACTACGCAGAGTAAATACACACACACACACACACAATGACTGTATGTGCAGTAGAGTAGGAGTGTGCGTGCGACTGTTTGTGTGTGTGTGTGTTTGTGTGTAGGTAAGCCTACAGAGCCAGTGTTCCTGTCGGTGCAGGAGATTGTGGAGGTGCTGGAGAGGCGAGTGTGTGACTGTCCTGAGGAAACACTGGAGCTCATTGCACATGAACTTGTGAGGTGGGTTCATCAGAAACCACAGGGATTTTGATGCATGAAAATGTTCCCCAGATGTTTTTCCGAAACAGTGGACTCTTTTAGGACATTTATAGCTCATTTAGGAACACACACACACACACACACACACACACACCACAGACCCCCACTTTCACACATCATTTAATACCTTTTTAATTTATTCCCTGCTGTTTGAATGGCTGAATTTAATTTAATTTTATTGAAATTGTTGTGAAATTGAAATTTAATTGAATTTAATTAGTTGTGTTTTTTAAATATTTATTCACACAGGATTTGGTTTAAATTACTTTGGCATATTAAATAAGAATTCCTCCCAGCCTTATTGGCTTTGAAATCCAAATTGCCGTGTGTTGTTTTTAATGTGCTGAACTACAGTTATAATCTGTGGTATCATGTCAAACCAGTCACCATGGCAACAGTGATGCTTATACTTTAGGTTACGCCAGTACACAATATTTTGTAATGGTTTTGTTAGTGGGCGGAGTTTCACACCCATGCTTATATATGGGTTGGTCTGGCAGCAAGGGATTGTACGATAAGTCTGAGGGTCTGTGGTTACGCAGCTGAGGGAGTATATATGCACCAGAAAAACCCCAGCCCCTCCCTACAAGATGATAGGGTCCATGGGTTGGTGTTTCCCTGGCGGTGGCGGTGTTCTAGGACGTCTTGGGGCAGCGCCACATTGATGACTCTAGTAAAACTTTTCAAATCCTTAAAAGCTCCAGTGTTTCATGTGTTCTGCCTGCTGTGAGTTGGTGTTGCTTTTTGGTGTGTGGCAGAGCCGCAGAATCGTTCTGGGATCTGTGTGTCACACAGCTCGAGTGTGGGTTGCTGTGACCGAGGTTACAGATTCAGGAGTCAGTAGCTTCATCTTGTATGCAGAAATAATCAGAAGTATCTAGGAGTATTCAGCTGAGTGTGTGTGTCTCCAGGCCATTATCACGGGCATATCAGGAAGTGGTGCGCTCCGTTTTCCTCTCCTCGGTTTCTTCCTCCCCCTCTGCTGGAAAACGCAGACACACAGCCAAGGAGCTGCAGGAGGAAATTAACATGCTGTACGCTAACGTCCGAGCGCTAGAACGGGGAACCAAACTCTTCTCGGGTGTGTAACACACACACACACACACACACACGGATGTTTAGTGTAATAGAACAAGGACACAATTATTACTTGTGTGTGTGTGTGTGTGTGTGTGTGTAGATGATGTTCAGCTCCACATGGTGAAACATATCCTGAAATCAGTGTGCTCAGATTTAACCAATACGATGATCAGCTTCTTATCAGATGATCACAAAACCACCATTGAAAATCCCAGCTCCATCACCGCTGACGTAAGCAATACCATTTCCATGGTTACATGGTGGCTGAGGTTAAATTGTAATAATTAATGTCACTCCTTAACATCTAATATAACTGACATGATTAAAACCAGTTGCAGCTATTCCTTTCTCGTACGCTTCCTTACAACTGCTGTCTGCATTGTTTATTCCAGGTGAGGATGAAGATTCTGGCGAAGCTCCCTGATGAGATTAAAGCTCCTCTGATGAAACTGAACAGCACTCTGAATGGAAAAGTGAGTATACATTTTCACAGGTCACAATAACCTGTTGCTCTGTATCTCCCTGTCGCGTTGTCATGCTTTGGTCCATGACTCTTTCTCCCCAGTCACACCCCAGACACTTATTTGCCCCATCTCTCAGTCGTACCATCTTTTTGTTAAGCTGTTGTCTCATTGCCCTCTTTTATCTCATTATCGATCTCTGTATTTTAGAGTATTGAGGAATTTATCTGCTGTGTGGAAGCTGCTGCTGAGGAGTGTGGCATTCTGCTTAAAAAAGGAGACAAGAAAAAAGAGAAGTATAAACACTGTGTGTGTGTGTGTGTGTGTGTGTCAGTCACTTGAGTGACTTAGACACAGGTTCTCTCTGTACAAACACTCTCTTGTGTGTGTGTATGTGTGTGTGTTACAGACAGGTTCTTTCTGTACATAAACAGTCTCTGATGGATCAGTTGCACTCGGCAGCTGATGAGGCTCTTGTTCTGCATCTTACTGTTTTACTGCTATTTCAACAACACACACACTGCATGCTGCTCGCTCCAGGACGGTGTGTGTTGAACATCATACAGACCCTGCAGAGTAAACTCCCTCAGGTATACCCACACCCACACGCACACTGTAGTGTCTTACCTGAAGTTTTGATGGTAAAGTTTGTGCGTGTGTGTGTGTCAGGATCAGTATGAGTTGTTGAAGAGGTATCACACTCTGGTGGTGAAGCGGTTGGTGGAGAAGAAAGCCGAGCATGCGGACGGAGACGGACAAGGATCAGCTGAAGAACTGAAGGAAATCAAGAATCTCACTAACGACATTAAAGAGTTCGTCTTCTCACCCCGAAAAACCTCCACTTCGGACCAGTGAAACGAAGGACGGGGCGGAGCCAGTGACCGGACACGGGTGATGGAGTAATGAGACGGAGAAGGCTCTTTTTTTTTTTTTTTTTGGAAAGAATGTAATGACCTCTAGAAGAGTGCTGGGTGTATATTCATCACAGTTCACTGTTCTACACTGAGTCTTGTGTTAGTTTCTGATCCTGAGTATTAAACACACACAAAAAACAAATCTGTGTGTTTGTGTTCATATTACATATTTTTAACCATTTTATAAATATGTCACATATTGAAAAAAGTAAACATTTCACTTTATATAATACTGCAGCTACAGATAAAGATGATCTACTGTATCGAAAGAACACAAGAGAGAATATGACAACAAGCAAGAAGGTCCTGGGTTCGAGTCCCAGGCACGGGCATAGCTGGGTGGAGTTTGCCTGTTCTCCCTGTGCTTACCTGGGTTTCCTCCTGGTACTCCGGTTTCCTCCGACAGTCCAAAGACATGCACATTAGGCTAACTGGCTGTACCAAATTGCCCCTAGGTGTGGCTGAGTGTGTGTGTGTGTGTGTGTGTGTGTGGTCTGGTGAGCTGTTCAGAGTGTATCCCGCCTTTGCCCAGTGTTGACTGAGATAAGCGCCAGCCTCCTTGCAACCCTGAAAGGATTAAGCAGTTTGGAAAATGAATGATGGGTGGAAAAGACTCTGTTGCCAGATGGTGGCGCTATACCCGAGTGGCTTCCTGGTCATATGGATCACATCACTGTCTCTGTCTTAGTGCATTTGTGGGTCTTTAGGGATACTGAATAAGTAAATGTCTTTCCGCACTGTGAGCAGTAATGTGGCTTCTCTCCTGTGTGAATGCGCTGATGTCGTAGCAGACGATCCTTTCGATTAAAACTCTTCCCACACTGCGAGCATCGATATGGCTTGTCTCCTGTGTGAATGCGCTGGTGTCGTTGCAGAGCACTCTGATGATTAAAGGTTTTTCCGCACTGCGAGCAGTGATACGGCTTGTCTCCCGTGTGAATGCGTTGGTGTCGTTGGAGATGAATCTGCTCAGGAAACCGCTTCTCACAATGCGAGCAGTGATACGGCTTCTCTCCTGGCTGGACGCCCTGCTGTCGGGGTTGGAGAGTACTCCGTCGAGTAAGTGTGCAATCATACGGCTTCTCTCCTGTGTGAACATACTGGTGTCTTTGGAGACGATCCTGTCGGTTAAAACTCTTGCCACACTGCGAGCAGTGATACAGCTTCTGTCCTGTGTGAATGCTCTGGTGTTGTTGGAGACGATCCTGTCGGTTAAAACTCCTCCCACAATGCGAGCAGTGATACGGCTTCTCTCCTGTGTGAATGTGTTGGTGGCGGTGGCAAGCACTCTGATGGCTAAATCTCTTTCCGCACTGTGAGCAGTGATACGGTTTGTCTCCCGTGTGAATGCGTTGGTGTTGCAGGAGTTTACCCTGGTGACTAAAACTCTTTGCGCACTGTGAACAGGGATAAGGTTTCTCTCCCGTATGAATGTGCTGGTGTCGTTGAAGATTACTCTGATGATTAAAACTTTTCCCACACTGGGAGCAGTGATACGGCTTCTCTCCAGTGTGAATGCGCTGATGTTCCTGGAGAGCACTCTGTTGCGTGAACCTCTTTCCACACAGTGAGCACTGATGAGGCTTCTCTCCCGTGTGGAGGCGCTGGTGTCGTTGGAGATGGCTCTGTCGGGTAAAACTCTTTCCACACTGTGAGCAGTGATACGGCTTTTCTCCTGTGTGAGTGCGCTGGTGTTCTTGAAGAGAACTCTGTTGATTAAAACTCCTTCCACATTGTGAGCAGTGATACGGTTTCTCTCCTGTGTGAATGCGTTGGTGTATTCGGAGATGACTCTTCCGAGTAAAACTCTTGCCGCACTGGAAACAGTGATGCGGCTTTTCCCTTGCGTGACTGCACCGGTGTGTTCTGAGGGAATTCTGATGACCGAAATCTTTCCCACAGTCTGAGCCGGGGTTAATTTCCTTCTGTAGATCATTATATGAAACATCAGCTGATGTCGACGGAATACCAGGACCTCTGGAGGGGATCTCGTGTTCATATGTAATCACTCCTGATCCCTGCAGTCTCATATACTCTTCATAGTGGCATTTCTGGAGGTGTTTGTGAAGGTAAACTTGAGACGTATAGGAAAGAGGACACACGGGGCAGGAAAAGACGTGCAGTGGAGCGTTGTCTGATTCTGAAGAAGTAAACGGATAAAAATATTAGAAACAACATGAAAGTCAACCAGAGTATAAAGTACATATACACCCCCCCCCCCAAGCACTTCCAGTGATTTGAGCTGTGTGTGCTGTAGCTCCATCTTACCGAAACCATGCAGAGTTCTTCAAGCTTAAGGTGTTCAAGTTCAAGAGCTTAGCGCCGCCTCTCCTGTCTCACTAAGTTTCATGTGAACAAATGATGAGTAAAAACTCATTCATTTTCTAAGCTGCTTAATCCCAATTAGGGTCATGGGGAGACTGGCACCCATCTCAGCCAACTCTGGGCGAAAGCAGGATACACCCTGAACAGCTCGCAATGCCATTGCAGGGCCAACACACATACAACCATTCACACTCACTCTCAAACCTAGGAGTAATTTGGAACTGGCAATAAGCCGGGCTCCTCCTCTACACAAATACAACTGAACAGAACTGAAATTTCACAGGATGCATGCATGGACTTTACCATTTGTGGAGCACTTACTGTCAAGATCTTCAACTTTAATGGATATAATGTCAAGTGGGTTCTCGAGGTCATCTTCAGGGTTGGAGATGTTGAGCTCCAGGACCTCCTCTTTCTTTACACAGACTTCTGATGTTTCCAATGTCCCTTCATCTGAAGTCTCCATTTTCACATCCTCACACAACTAAAGATCAAACGACAATAACAATTCATCAAAACACCCATCGTGATGCATTACGAGTTTTTTGTGATTAACAGGACAGCTTGTAGGCTAACGGTGAAGTGAGACGTTAAAATACAAACACTGGTTAAATGGTAACATTATATTATTTCTTTATTTTTGTAACAAAAACAGCTTTACGTGTGAGAGATCAGGAGCGGGAGCCTAGGACTTCCTGGAGAAGTGGTGTCTGTCTCCTGCTGAACTTATCATCTCTAAAGATTTATTATTATTATTATTATTATTAATAACGGCGTCACAATTGGCCTAGTGGTTAGCATGTCCACCTAACAGCAAGAAGGTCCTGGGTTCTCGGGCTTTTCTGTGTGGAGTTTGCATGTTCTCCCTGAGCTTGCATGGGTTTTCTCCAGGTTCTCTGGTTCCTCCCGCAGTCCAAAGACATGCACATTAAACTTACTGGCTCTTCCAAATTGTCTCTAGCTGTGAGTGTGTGTATTGGTCCCGGGGTGGTCTGGTGAGCTGTTCAGGGCACACCCTGCCTTCACCCAGTGTCGGCTGAGATGGGCCCCAGTCTCCCCACTACTTTAACAGCTTTATGCAGGTCAGCAAATGATGATGATGACAATAATAATAATAATAATAATAATAATAATAATAATAATAATAAAATAATAATAATAAACATCAAATTACTAAATCAGATCACTAGCTGCTGGGTTAGTTGCCCAAATTTACACAAATTGTTTTTAATCATGATTTAGTGTCAAGAGGTTGTTAACAGTGTAAAGATTTGAAGATATTTAATAAAGAACATGGTAAGCGCACCTCGCTAAGGGCGAATTACAAATAGAGCATTACTATATACACAATGCACTACATAGGGTGTATAGGGCGTGATTACATCTTTAATGTAGCGCACTTAAAAATGTAGTGGAGATGCATTTGGGATTCGGCCACACAGAAACAGTGGAACTTACCTCTGGATTTAAAGCCAAACTAATCTTCAAGCAGACACAGTAACAAACCTTTATTATTAACCTTATTAAACAGCAACTGTAAATATATTTATATTATAATAATAATATATTATATTACTGACTTGATTAGCTCAAGATGTTCGAGAATCCTGCAGCAGCTTTTTCTTCTCCAATGCTTTCTGAAGGAGAGGCTACTGGGCGCGTTACCGCCACCATCTGGACTGGAGTGGTATATTCATTCATTCACTCACTCATTCACTCATTCACTCATTCACTCATTCATTCATTTATTCACTCACTCACTCATTCATTTATTCACTCATTCATTCATTCACTCATTCATTCATTCATTCACTCACTTATTCATTCACTCACTCACTCACTCACTCACTCACTCATTCATTCACTCATTCATTCATTCATTCACTCATTCATTCATTCATTCATACACTCATTCATTCATTCACTCACTCACTCACTCACTCACTCATTCATTCATTCATTCATTCACTCATTCATTTCTCCAAATGGTCGCTCAAGTTTTCTTTCTTTTTTTTTTTCTTTTTTTTTTTTGGTTTGCCAAAATCAAAATGCTGTGGAGGGTTTGCACCATTCATATGTAATATTTACATTTACAGCATTTGGCAGACGCTCTTATCCAGAGCGACTTACAATTATAATTTGTTTATACAACTGAGAATTTAGGGTTAAGGGCCTTACTCATGGGCCCAACAGTGGTTATAGTGGGGATTAAACTGCTGACCTTCGGATCAGTAACTCAGCACCTTAACCACTAAGCCACCACTGGGTTTGCTCACCTTTTTATAGGGTTGAGTCCATCAATCATTCTTCTTCTTCTTCTTCTTCTTTCATTCTCTTCTGCAGTAGGATAACCACATCAGCAGCAGCAGCCAGACAAAGCAATTCTTCCTCAAGGGCAGCAGCACACTGAACTTCTTCCTGACAGAAATCCATTTCCATATTCTGGAAATCCAGAAGATCTGATCTAGATCTGGGAAGGGTTTGTTCACCTTTATTAGATGGTTGGAGGGGCGGCACGATGGCGTAGTGGTTAGCACATGCGCCTCACAGCAAGAAGCCCTGGGTTCGATTCTCAGCTTTGGCGTTTCTGTGTGGAGTTTTCATGTTCTCCCCGTGCTTGCGTGGGTTTTCGCCGGGTACTCCGGTTTCCTCCCCCAGACCAAAAACATGCACAGTAGGCTAATTGCCTGTTCCACATCGCCCCTAGGTGTGAGAGTGAGTGTGAATGGTTGTATGTGTGTTGGCCCTGCGATGGCCTGGCGAGCTGTCCTGGGTG